>CM053027.1:108371897-108411750 GCA_028564925.1 Lithobates sylvaticus
GAAATTTTCCTTTAAATATGTACTGTTACACAGTGGGGGTGTCTAAAGTATGCCTGTGAATGTGGCATGTGTTTCCCGTGTTTAGAACTGTCCTTGGACAAAATGACATTTGTAAAAGGAAAAAAAGAAGCCATTAAAACCACTTGCGGCTTTAGGTTTGTTCTTAAGTATAGAATCTGAACAGGTACAATATGAAGTGTAGCTCCATCCCAAGAAAAATCTATTTTTAAGCTTTTTGGAGAACATAGGGAGGGGTTTATCACCCCTGTAACATTTGCTGTCTTTGCACATCTGTTCAGAACATGTCACCTCACTTTCCGTCCCAATTGACAAATGTTTTTGGAAAAAAAAGTGGGGTTTTAATTGAAACAAGGATTGGTGATAAAAAGTATCAGTAGAGAGGAGATACCTTTTTTCCCAAATTTAAATCTAACAGGATAGAATTTTCCCTTCCTAGTGGGTAGATATTACCTCTCATCCTGACTTTTCTTTTTCCATATGCAAGTAGGAGTCAGCATATGTAAGTTGGATGTTTGCGAAAGTAGCGGGTCCTGGCGTACATAAACGTCTGCATAAAATATGAGCCCTATTAGATGTTGAGTGTAGCTCCACAAGACTGGTGGCACAGTAATGCGGCGCCCAAGCTGTTGAGATAATAGATCAAGGATTTGGTAATTGCATGCACCTGTTGAACAGTTGGCAGCACAAAAATTGGGGGCTGGTGGTGGTGGTGGACGGTGTGCCACAAGACAGTAAGCTCTCACATGTTTACTCTTGTGGTGGGGCGCAGGAATGGGCCCTGCAGTGAGATATTAGATCAAGATTTGTAATTGCAAGCACCAGATGATCAGGGCAGAAAAATTGGGCCCTTTGGCGGTGGTGGTGGACGGTGTTGCCACAAGACTGTAGGCCCTCATAGTTACTCTTGAGTGGGCGCAGGAATGGGCCCTGCAGTGAGTTATTAGATCAAGATTTGTAATTGCAATCTAGCACGCCTGATTAACTAAGAGCAGAAAAATTGGGGTGCCTTTGGCTGGTGGTGGTGCACAACACTGTTGCCCACAAGTACTGTACTTGGAGCTCGCTCACACGTCAGTTTACAAATTCTTGATGGCGATTGCGCACGGCGGAACAGGGGCTGAAAAATTGTGCCTTAGCGCCACTGCTGCTAGGTGCCACACACTGAACTATTACTGTAGCATTCACATCAGATGTTGTTAATTTTTTAAATCCTTTTAAAGCTACGCCCTGTTAAACAGGAGCGAAGAGAAAAATTGAGCTCTTAGGGCCCTTGGTGCTTTGGTGCACACAACCCCACTGACTAACCCCTCACAGCTAACTGTACTTGTGAGCAACAGCATGGTCACCTACTGAGTCTTGCGAAGCAATTCTTTAAAAAAAATATGTAAATTAAAATTACAACGCCCCTGTTTAAACGGCCCTGAAAATTGTGCCTTAGGGCACTGGTTGCTTGTGGTGCCACAACACTGCAACCCCTCACGAGGATACTGTACTGGGGAGCACAGCAGTCACATTTAAAAAGATGACAACTTGAGTGCGCGAAGCATTTTTTTGATAAAAAATTGGTAATTACCCGCCGCCGCTGTTCACAACAGGGCTGAAAAATTGTAGCCTTAGGCAACTGGTGCTGGTGCCACAACACTGCAACCCTAAACACAGATAGCGAAGCTATTTTTAAAAAAAATGTAATTACACTCCCCCATTGGAGCACAGCATGAAAAAATTGGTCACAAAGACGTTGTTTCGCTGCGAAGCATCACAGATACTGTTTTAGTAAAGGACAAAAATCACCCGTTTGTTAAAAAAGTTTCGCGTACACACGCCCCTGATCTATCTAAACAGGGGCTGAAAAAATTGTGCCTTAGGCACTGGTGTGGTGGCATGGATCATTGAGGAGGAGGAAGAGGATAGTCAGTGAACATAAGAGGACAGTCACTCAGCATCAGCATAGGCAGTCTTTGAAGGGATGTGACATTAAAAATTATTCGGTTATATCCGCCTCAGGTGCCTGGTAGCTGGTGGTGATCCAAGACTGATTCATTTTGATGAATGTCAGTCGATCAACCGAGGCGGTGGACAGGCGCACCCTATGATCAGAGACAAATCCTCCAGCAGCACTGAATGTGCGTTCGGGAAAGAACGCTGAGGCAGGACAGGCCAGTAGCTCAATTGCATACTGTGCAAGCTCTGGCCAGTGATCCATCCTCAGGACCCAGTAAGCCAGAGGATTTTCGGTGGGAAAGGTGTCCAAGTCTGACCTTTCCCCAAGGTATTCCTGCACCATGTATATCAGACGCTGGCGATGGTTGCAGGAACCGATCATACCTTAGGGCTGCGGACTAAAAAATTGTCTGAACGCATCGGTCAGACGTCCACCTTCCCCACCGCTCCTTCTGCCACTGACCGAAGCCTCAGCAACTCGTCGCCCAGGACCAGGAGTTTGTAGCCTCCCAGTTTCTGGGAACGCGTTGCACAGACCTTTCTGCAAGGCCTCCCTGAGATGTCTCATCCTCTGCTCCCTCTGCGACGGCAAGATAAGGTCCGCAACCTTACCCTTGTACCGCGGATCAAGGAGAGTGGCCAGCCAGTAATGGTCCCTCTCCTTGATCCGAGAACACGAGGATCCTTCCGCAGGCTTTGCAGGATCAGGGAGGCCATGCAGCGTAGGTTAGCTGAGGCATTCGGTCCGGAGTCTTCTGGGTCACTGAGGATGACATGATCGCCAGCCACCTCCTCCCAGCCACGTACAAGTCCACTGGCTTGTTGGGACTGTACATCATCCCTAAAAGACTGCTGCTGCTGATGCTGAGTGCCAGGCTCCACCTCCATGCTCACACAATCCTCCTCCTCTCCTCCTCCTCCTCCTCCTCATCCTCTTCCTGTGTGATGGGTGGGACAGAAGGAACACTGTCCGGATAAAGGGGGCCTTGAGAGGCAAGGAAGTCCTCCTCTTCCTGCCTCTGTTCTGCCTCAAGTGCCCTGTCCATTATCCCACGCAGCGTATGCTCCAACAGGTGGACAAGAGGGACAGTGTCACTGATGCATGCACTGTCACTGCTCACCATCCTCGTGGCCTCCTCAAATGGTGAGAGGACAGTGCATGCATCCCTGATCATGCTCCACTGACGTGGGGGAAAAAAAACCAAGCTCCCCTGACCCTGTCCTGGTGCCGTAGTCGCAAAGGTACTCATTGATGGCCCTCTGCTGCGTGTGCAGTCGCTGCAGCATGGCCAACGTTGAGTTCCACCTGGTGGGCATGTCAGATATTAGGCGGTTCTTGGGCAGGTTCAGCTCCTTTTGCAGCTCAGTCAGCCGAGCACTGGCATTATAAGATCGGCGGAAATGCACACAGACTTTCCTGGCCTGCCTCAGGACATCCTGTAAGCCTGGAACCTGCCCAAGAACCGCTGCACCACCAGGTTGAGGACGTGAGCCATGCAGGGCACATGGGTGAGCTGCCCCTGTCGCAGGGCGGAGAGGAGGTTGGTGCCATTGTCAGAAACGACCATTCCTGGCTTAAGCTGACGTGGCGTCAACCACCTCTCGGCCTGCCCCCTGCAGAGCTGCCAGAACCTCTGGCCCAGTGTGGCTCCTGTCCCCCAAACACACCAGCGCAAGCACGGCATGGCATCTTTTTGCCTGCGTACTTGCGTAGCCCCTTGTACGCCTACGGAGCACCGCTGGTTCCAAGGACAGAGCACAGGAGGAAGAAGAAGAGGAGGGGGTGGAGGAGAGAGGTGTGTCACAACCAGTAGCAGTAGTCGCGTTTTGGAGGCGTGGTGGCGGAACAACCTCCAACACTACTGCACCTTGTCCTGCATCCCTCCCAGCTGCCAATAGAGTGACCCAATGGGCCGTGAAAGAAAGGTACCGTCCCTGTCCATGCCTGCTGGACCATGAGTCAGCGGTAATATGCACCTTACCGCTGACCGCCCTGTCCAGCGAGGCATGGACATTGCCCTCCACATGCCGGTAGAGAGACGGAATCGCCTTCCGCGAGAAAAAGTGGCGTTTGGGAACCTGCCACTGAGGAACCGCACATTGAACAAACTCACGGAAGGGGGCCGAGTCTACCAACTGAAAAGGCAGCAGTTGAAGTGCTAGCAATTTAGCAAGGCTAGCATTCAACCGCTGGGCATGTGGATGGCTGGGAGTGTACTTCTTTCTACGGTCCAGCAGCTGGGGCAGGGAAATTTGCCTGCTGCATTCGGACGTCGGTGTACTGCAAGTACTTGGTTGTGACACACCGAATTCTACACCTTCAGTCCTCTCAGAGCAGCTTTCAGAGAGGACTGAAGGTGTAGTGGGGATGGAGATCCCAGCTGAGGAGGAGCAAGGAGAGGTCCGCTTAGTTCTTTGGTGTGGGTCTTTTATGTGTGCCTGCCAACGAGCTGCATGGCAGGTCGCCATATGTCTGGTCATGCTTGTCGTGCCCAAGCGGCTGATGTTTTGGCCACGCGAGATACGCTTGAGACAAATATTGCAAATAGCAGTGGTGCGATCTGCTGCACTCGTCTCAAAAAAGGCCCACACCAAAGAACTTTTCTGATAACGTGCAGAGGCAGCGCCCTGCACAGGCGGAGCTCTGCGGTGTTGTACAGTTGCTGTGCTGGCCTCTACCTGGCCTCCAGGGGGCATCCTGCCTCGTTGGACATGTGACGCCGCATCCTCCTCCTCCTCGTCCTCCTCCTCATCCTCTCTCCCTTGAGGCACCCACGTGGAGTCAGTGACCTCATCATCCCCTCCCTCTTCACCACTAGAGCAAACCTGGCAGTAAGCTGCAGCTGGTGGAACTGTACTGCCAGATTCCTCAAGCTGGGTATCGTCATCCGAGCCTTCGAATCGTTGGGCATCCTCCTGGAGCATGTACCCAACACTGTGCTCAAAGAGTTCGGGGGACTCCTCAGGAGGACATGGTGGGTCTAGGGAAGGGGTGGCTGATGATGCTCTGTCAGTACCCTGAGCCTGGGTGAGAGAGGATGAGGAGGATGAGGAGGGCTTGGTCATCCATTCTACCAAGCCTTCAGCATGATGCGGCTCCACATGTCCAGCTGCCGAAAACAAAGACGCGCGTGTCCCATGGCCACGTGCTGATGACGATGCACGACCACGTCCACGGCCACGTCCACTAGAAACAGAGCCTGCCTGCCCTGTGTTCTTGGCTCTGCACGCTCTGCCTCCCCTTGGCGGTCTTCCAGCCATTGTAGTCGGTAGTCCTGTGGGTGCTGCTGAGAAGAAAATATAGGAGCTCTGTGTGATGCCACTAACACACTAGAAGTCCTATGGGTGCTTCTGCAAAGAAAATAGAGGAGCTCTGTGTGATGCCACTAACACACTAGAAGTCCTGTGGGTGCTTCTGCAAAGAAAATAGAGGAGCTCTGTGTGATGCCACTAACACACTAGAAGTCCTGTGGGTGCTTCTGCAAAGAAAATAGAGGAGCTCTGTGTGATGCCACTAACACACTAGAAGTCCTGTGGGTGCTGCTGAGAAGAATATATAGGAGCTCTGTGTGATGCCACTAACACACTAGAAGTCCTATGGGTGCTTCTGCAAAGAAAATAGAGGAGCTCTGTGTGATGCCACTAACACACTAGAAGTCCTGTGGGTGCTTCTGCAAAGAAAATAGAGGAGCTCTGTGTGATGCCACTAACACACTAGAAGTCCTGTGGGTGCTTCTGCAAAGAAAATAGAGGAGCTCTGTGTGATGCCACTAACACACTAGAAGTCCTGTGGGTGCTTCTGCAAAGAAAATAGAGGAGCTCTGTGTGATGCCACTAACACACTAGAAGTCCTGTGGGTGCTTCTGCAAAGAAAATAGAGGAGCTCTGTGTGATGCCACTAACACACTAGAAGTCCTGTGGGTGCTGCTGAGAAGAATATATAGGAGCTCTGTGTGATGCCACTAACACACTAGAAGTCCTATGGGTGCTTCTGCAAAGAAAATAGAGGAGCTCTGTGTGATGCCACTAACACACTAGAAGTCCTGTGGGTGCTTCTGCAAAGAAAATAGAGGAGCTCTGTGTGATGCCACTAACACACTAGAAGTCCTGTGGGTGCTTCTGCAAAGAAAATAGAGGAGCTCTGTGTGATGCCACTAACACACTAGAAGTCCTGTGGGTGCTGCTGAGAAGAATATATAGGAGCTCTGTGTGATGCCACTAACACACTAGAAGTCCTATGGGTGCTTCTGCAAAGAAAATAGAGGAGCTCTGTGTGATGCCACTAACACACTAGAAGTCCTGTGGGTGCTTCTGCAAAGAAAATAGAGGAGCTCTGTGTGATGCCACTAACACACTAGAAGTCCTGTGGGTGCTTCTGCAAAGAAAATAGAGGAGCTCTGTGTGATGCCACTAACACACTAGAAGTCCTGTGGGTGCTGCTGAGAAGAATATATAGGAGCTCTGTGTGATGCCACTAACACACTAGAAGTCCTATGGGTGCTTCTGCAAAGAAAATAGAGGAGCTCTGTGTGATGCCACTAACACACTAGAAGTCCTGTGGGTGCTTATGCAAAGAAAATAGAGGAGCTCTGTGTGATGCCACTAACACACTAGAAGTCCTGTGGGTGCTTATGCAAAGAAAATAGAGGAGCTCTGTGTGATGCCACTAACACACTAGAAGTCCTGTGGGTGCTTCTGCAAAGAAAATAGAGGAGCTCTGTGTGATGCCACTAACACACTAGAAGTCCTGTGGGTGCTTCTGCAAAGAAAATAGAGGAGCTCTGTGTGATGCCACTAACACACTAGAAGTCCTGTGGGTGCTGCTGAGAAGAATATATAGGAGCTCTGTGTGATGCCACTAACACACTAGAAGTCCTATGGGTGCTTCTGCAAAGAAAATAGAGGAGCTCTGTGTGATGCCACTAACACACTAGAAGTCCTGTGGGTGCTTATGCAAAGAAAATAGAGGAGCTCTGTGTGATGCCACTAACACACTAGAAGTCCTGTGGGTGCTTATGCAAAGAAAATAGAGGAGCTCTGTGTGATGCCACTAACACACTAGAAGTCCTGTGGGTGCTTATGCAAAGAAAATAGAGGAGCTCTGTGTGATGCCACTAACACACTAGAAGTCCTGTGGGTGCTTATGCAAAGAAAATAGAGGAGCTCTGTGTGATGCCACTAACACACTAGAAGTCCTGTGGGTGCTGCTGAGAAGAATATATAGGAGCTCTGTGTGATGCCACTAACACACTAGAAGTCCTATGGGTGCTTCTGCAAAGAAAATAGAGGAGCTCTGTGTGATGGGACTAACACACTTCAAGTCCTATAGGTGCTTCTGGGAAGAAAATATAGCTCTGTGTGTGTAATGGGAGTAACACACTTCAAGTCCTATAGGTGCTTCTGGGAACAAAATATAGCTCTGTGTGTGTAATGGGACTAACACACTTCAAGTCCTATAGGTGCTTCTGGGAACAAAATATAGCTCTGTGTGTGTAATGGGACTAACACACTTCAAGTCCTATAGGTGCTTCTGGGAACAAAATATAGCTCTGTGTGTGTAATGGGACTAACACACTTCAAGTCCTATAGGTGCTTCTGGGAACAAAGTATAGCTCTTTGTGTGTAATGGGACTAACACACTTCAAGTCCTATAGGTGCTTCTGGGAAGAAAATATAGCTCTGTGTGTGTAATGGGACTAACACACTTCAAGTCCTATAGGTGCTTCTGGGAACAAAATATAGCTCTGTGTGATGGGACTAACACACTACAAGTCCTATAGGTGCTTCTGGGAACAAAATATAGCTCTGTGTGTGTAATGGGACTAACACACTTCAAGTCCTATAGGTGCTTCTGGGAACAAAGTATAGCTCTTTGTGTGTAATGGGACTAACACACTTCAAGTCCTATAGGTGCTTCTGGGAAGAAAATATAGCTCTGTGTGTGTAATGGGACTAACACACTTCAAGTCCTATAGGTGCTTCTGGGAACAAAAATATAGCTCTGTGTGTGTAATGGGACTAACACACTTCAAGTCTATAGGTGCTTCTGGGAACAAAATATAGCTCTGTGTGTGTAATGGGACTAACACACTTCAAGTCCTATAGGTGCTTCTGGGAAGAAAATATAGCTCTGTGTGTGTGATGGGACTAACACACTTCAAGTCCTATAGGTGCTTCTGGGAACAAAATATAGCTCTGTGTGTGTAATGGGACTAACACACTTCAAGTCCTATAGGTGCTTCTGGGAAGAAAATATAGCTCTGTGTGTGTAATGGGACTAACACACTTCAAGTCCTATAGGTGCTTCTGGGAACAAAATATAGCTCTGTGTGTGTAATGGGACTAACACACTTCAAGTCCTATAGGTGCTTCTGGGAAGAAAATATAGCTCTGTGTGTGTAATGGGACTAACACACTTCAAGTCCTATAGGTGCCTCTGGGAACAAAATATAGGAGCTCTGCCTGCCTGCCACGAACACACTACAAGTCCTATAGGTGCTTCTGGTAACAAAATATAGGAGCTCTGCCTGCCTGCCACTAACACACTACAAGTCCTATAGGTGCTTCTGGTAACAAAATATAGGAGCTCTGCCTGCCTGCCACGAACACACTACAAGTCCTATAGGTGCTTCTGGTAACAAAATATAGGAGCTCTGCCTGCCTGCCACTAACACACTACAAGTCCTATAGGTGCTTCTGGTAACAAAATATAGGAGCTCTGCCTGCCTGCCACTAACACACTACAAGTCCTATAGGTGCTTCTGGTAACAAAATATAGGAGCTCTGCCTGCCTGCCACGAACACACTACAAGTCCTATAGGTGCTTCTGGTAACAAAAAATAGGAGCTCTGCCTGCCTGCCACGAACACACTACAAGTCCTATAGGTGCTTCTGGTAACAAAATATAGGAGCTCTGCCTGCCTGCCACGAGCACACTACAAGCCCCTCTTTGTCAATCAATCTTTGTAAGTGAATCTATCTAACTCAATCTCTGTAAGTGAATCTCTCTAACTATCTAAATGCAGCAGAGTGTCACAGAAACAGCCTGCTCAATCTGCGCCGGAACAGCATGTGCCCGGCGCAGACGGCGTGGCGGCGTTTTATAGGGGGGGGGCGTGTACTACAGCCCCTGAGCTGTAATTGGCTACAGGCGTCCTGCCTGTAGCCAATTATGGCTCTTCGAGTTTCCGGGGCTGTGATTGGCCAAGCATGCGGGGTCACAGTGCATGCTTGGCCAATCATCAGCCAGCAATGCACTGCGTCGGCCGCGCCGGCCGCAATGCATTGCGGGGGGGGGGGGCCGCTCGCATCACACGAACGTGATGCGAGCGGCCAAAATAGTTCTGGGCTCGCCGAGCGAGCGAACGCCCGGTGCTCGATGCGAACGTGGGTTCGCATCGAGCACCGGGCCCATCCTTAATCAACAGCATTCTTACGTCCTCATCTCAGCATGGTCAGTCAGCATCACTGACTCACACTAGCCAGCATGGCCTTTTAATATGACAAAAGCTTTCACAAACAGGAAGTGCAGATTCTAGCCAATCACTTCTTACATGGGAAGTGACATCACAGAAAATTACAAACAGTAACCCTTCCAACAGGGTTCATTCAAAAGAACCAATCACAGACATGTATACATTCAAATAGACTAAACAGTGATGTGTGCAAATGATCAGGTGCAAAGCCATGCTTTCTGTGAAACAAAGGTTACACTAGAAAGCTGGCTCTGCACAAAACTGCATCCAAACCGACTAACTGCTTTCAATGACGCAAACCATACAAAACCATGGCTCAGTGGGCCATAATATTCATATAGTTATGCTATAGTTCCCATGTACACAGACATGTTTGCTCGGAGTCATTAATGCAGTCGCTAAGTAGTGGCCAGTCTCTTGGTGAGGCATAAACGAACATCCCTAAAAGAGCAACCATATCTGCAGTGTCCACAGGAAAGTTTTTGCGGCCAATGGTCTTCCACCAACGTCTGTATGTGCGAATACGCTCACATGAGCTCATTACAGCAAAACCAACACTGGGGGACATCTGACAACATACATTTATATGAATTTCCACAACAGTACTCACTGAGATGGGATCTCTGCAGTCACCTCCTGCATGAGTACACCTACTTAGGGGACCCTCTAGGAGGAAAGCCTCACTCTAGAAAAATCTTGTCCTGGTCAAGGCCTTTTTTCAACCTTCATAAGGGTCAGGAAGTGTACAGCCAGCTCTTCTAGGTGCAGTTATACCTCTCACTGGCCTCCAGCCCTGTCCAGGGCCTACACTTGCTGGCTGCATCTACCTGATGTTGGGGGTCTCTGGATTTCATGCCCCAACTACACTAGTGCTCCTGCTAACCTCGCTTATATGGTTACAGATTCAAAGTTAAGATTAGTCGACTCTCTTCTCCTTCATCAGAGATCATAAGGCTAAAGACCAAGAGTTCTGTATATTTAATCAGCAATGGAGGGAACTCAGGACAGAATGACCATCAGAAAAGTATTTTAGCCATTTTATTACTCTTTGTTTCCATTCCAGCAAGATAATTTATAATTTTAAAAGGAAACTACAACCAGTTTTGGTAAGATTTAATTATTTGATAGTTTCAAGCATTCAAACTGATGTTTAAGATAATGTAGCTCACTCACACACCACAGGTTGAACTGGATGGACTGGCGTCTTTTTTCAACCTTAACAACTATATGTAATGTTTAGAGGGAAAAAAAAGCTTTTGCTAAAAGTTTTCACCTTTGATTCAGAGTTTTCCCCCAGTTATTTATTTCTACAACTAGATGTTCTCAGACTGGTGGCCAGCATCATTCAACCCATCTGAGCCTAGGTTGTCCTGGACCCACCCCAGCTTGTTATTGGACAGGCCCATCTCTCTGTCACTCTCCTTCTATCAGCGTGGTTCTTGTCAGCACATGAACTGATTGGCTCTTTGTACTACATCTTCCTCTCACACTCTAGCACTACTGTACCAGGAATGCAAGAGAATGATACCAAGTTATATTCAGGTACTTAAACTGCTTGCATTTAAAAAATACAATAATGATGTATTAAAGTGAAACTTCACTCTCTCAATCATCATTGACTATTTTTTAATCCTCATGCTGCTAGCATTAGTATGTAGATAGGAAAGTATATCATATTTACTTGTTTTAAAGTTTTATTTTTTATTTTTAATTTCTTCTACTTTGTCTTCCTGGTTTCTATGCCTAGGCAAACAATGTCATACTTACCAGGAGTCTTCAGGAGGGGAGCAGGGGGTTTCTCAGTTAAGCACACCCTGCTGACTGCATGCCTGAGCTAAGGGCAAAATAGGCTAATCAGTGTATAGCAGTACAGTTAATCTAATAAAAATGAGAAATAGTAGCCTAGAGCTCCCCTTGCTGGCTGCATGGGGTAAATATGAAATGTTTACAGGCAATTATTGTAAATGTTTTTCAGACTTAAATATAACAAACAAGAATAAAAAATACACAAACATTTTATATTCCCTTTAACTTAACAGTTGAGTATGTCAATATAGATCTACTTTCACCTGATTAGATCACAATAGTCAATGTTTTGGACAGTTTACAATTTTATAAACCCATAACTTTATTATGTGACATATTTATAAAGCAGCAAATGTGACTTTGACAAAAAAAATAAAAAATACTGGTGGCAAATAAATCAATGTAATTTAAAGCATATGCACTTAGAAGTTTCTCTTGCAGTAAATGTTTGGTGGCTGCCAGATTCAATGCTTTATAAATATACCCTATGTTTTACATCAATGCACTTATGTGTTGGTGCATTAAACCAATTTTATGTTTGTCAAGAAACTTCCAAGAGATGAATCACTTTTAAAGGGATATCCTGCATTTTCCTTATTAGAACACTGCAAGTGCATCAGCTGATTAATATTGATAAAGTCACGCCTATTCAGATTTACTCTGCAGAGAACAACAAGTTTTTTTAGAACGAAAACAGGTAGGACTCTGCAACAATGTTTTTTTTCTGTGTTTTGTTTTAATCCTTGAAATGTACATTGATCACCCAGAGGGGGTTGTTTTGGGGTTTTTCTCTCAGAAAAAGTGGAGTTACTCTTTAAGCTTTCATTTTCAAACCCAGCACCAGACAAGCAGGTCATCCTAAAAGGAAAGGTAGGCAGCCATATGTTTTAGAGGCCAAACAGATAAACGGTGACTACAGAAACTTGATTTATTGCCGTAATAATAAACGTTTTAAATACAACTTGAAGATTATGTCTTTTTTATTTACTGTAGTTTACCTACGAGAAGCATTTATCTTTGTCAAAGCTAAATAATAATAATTGTATATATATATATATATATATATATATATTTATATATATATATTTATATATATAGTGACAGTATGAGATGCTGTCACTGGAAAATTGGTCGTTCAAAGGACACAGGATGTGCACATTTGCTCAGTGCAGGACTGCAGAGCATAGATGTGGACTGGAGAAAACTGCTTTTGCAACTTTATCTGGGTTTTGGTATTCCTGCATGGGGCTCTGTAGTTTGGAAATTCCATAGTGTCTTGGGTGGGACGGAATCTCCAACCCTGTTTCCAGGTTTTGTGGAGAACCATCAGGGGGTGCGCTCAGATGAGCACAGTCCTTATAATGAAGGTATGGGAATACCTTTAGGGCTCCCAGTTGGAGACTGCTCCACCTCAATAGAGAGACAGGAGGTCTCTAGGAGTCAGAGGCTGCAGGTGGCAGCCAGAGCACGTGTGTGTCTGCAAGAGGCAGTAAACGGCCTGAGCACTAAGGCCAGAGTGGAGATGTTGGCGCTAAATTAAAGCCGTCCACACCGAAGAATCCTGTGGCCTGTGTGAGAGAGCCAGGTGGGCTAGCATTTTCTGTTTGTGAATTTACTGGAGAAGAACCCCTGCGTGGGAAACCATTATGTTGCAGACTTTTTATTTGCCTTTTCAATAAAAATGGGCTGCCCTGCCCTAAAATATAGTTCCTGGCTGGCTTGAATCACTGGAAAACGCATCTACCACTAGAGCTAACGATCCCTCATGTTACAATATAGAGAAGGCTTATTGAGAACTCTTTCAGTGGATTGATTAGACATTTTCTACAGTTATCTTTAGTAATATTGTTTATCCCAAATTATTCTTTGTTAAGTAAACTGAAATGGATTTTAAACGGGCTTAAAGCTATGAAGGTAAATCTGGCAAATACTATAATTTCTAACTTTTTCAATGCTTTTCTTAATGCTATTTAACCACTTGCTGCCCGCCATATAGCAAAATGATGGCGGCAAAGTGGTTTCAATATCCTGACCGGACTTCATATGACGTCGCCAGGATATCAAGCCACTGCGCGCCCCCGGGGGCGTGCATTGCAGCGATCATTGTTATGGTGTGTCAGTCTGACACACCGCAACACCGACCAAGGTAAAGAGTCTCTGATGGAGACTCTTTACCACGTGATGAGCCATGTCCAATCACAGCTGATCACAGTGTAAACAGGAAGAGCCGTTGATCCACTTTTCCTGATTGTGTCTGTCAGGCGCGAGTAGAGGAGAGCCGATCGACTGCTCCTCTGACAGGGGGGGTCTGTGCTGATTGATTATCAGCGCAGCCCCCCCAGGATGCCCACACTGGACCACCAGGGACGCCACTAGGACCACCAGGGATGTCACCACCAGGTATGCCACCCTAGACCCCCAGGGATGCCAATCAGTGCCCACAATGATGCCAATCAGTGCCCATGATGGGCATCACTGATTGGCAGGCATTATTGTTTGGCACTGATTGGCATCCATCTGTACCATAAATGAGTGTACATTAGTGCCACCTATCAGTGCCCATACATGCCCATTCGTGCCACCTATCAGTGCCCATCCGTGCCACCTATCAGTGCCCATCTGTGCTGCATATCAGTGCCAATCCATGCCGCCTATCAGTGCCCATCCGTGCCACCTATGTGTACTGCATATCAGGGCCACCTATCAGTGCCCATCAGTGCCGCCTATCAGTGCCCCATCAGTGCTGCATATTAGTGCCCATCAGTGCCACCTCATCAGTGCCACCTCATTGGTGCCACCTCATCGTTGCTTATCAGTGCCGCCTTATTAGTGCCCGTCAGTGCAGCCCCATCAGTGCCATTCAGTGAAGGAGAAAATGTACTTATTTACAAAGTTTTGTAACAGAAAACAAAAAAAGAAAAAATTTCTAAATTTTTGGTCTTTTTTTTTATTTGTTTAGCAGAAAATAAAGATCCCAGAGGTGATCAAATACCACCAAAAGAAAGCTCTATTTGTGGGAACAAAATGATAAAAATTTAGTTTGGGTACAGTGTTGTATGACCGTGCAATCGTCATTCAAGTTGCAACAGCGCTGAAAGCTGAAAATTGGTCTGGGCAGGAAGGTGTATAAGTGCCCTGTATTGAAATGGTTAAACTTTATTCTAGGTGCTTTTATAGTTTTGTATTTGCCTTTCTTAAAAAGAAAAGTTTCTCAAGTGTTGAAAGTCTTGGTGTGAACTGCTCAGTGGGGAATAAAACAGTTTACATTTTAGGTAGCTACGAGGCTTTATAGGGGGGAAAAAAATCCTCCTACATTGCCAAAATCCAATTTTGGTGTTAACAGAGTTTCAAAGTTTAACCACATAAGGACCAGAAGGATTTGTCCTCTTATTGACGAGGCCATTTTTTGCGATACAGCACTTTCGTTGCTTTAACTTATAATTGTGCGGTCGTGCAACTTTGTAACCAAACATAATTTATGTCTTTTTCCCACAAATAGAGCTTTCGGTAGTATTTGATCACATCTACGGTTTTTATTTTTTGCGATATAAACAAAAAAAGAGCGACAATTTTGGAAAAAAAACAATATACTTATAATAAATATCCCCCCCAAAAAAAATGTCTTCATCGGTTTAGGCCAATATGTATTCTTCTACATATTTTTGGTAAAAAAAATAGCAATAAGCGTATATTGATTGATTTGCGCAAAAGTTATAGCATCTACAAAATAGGGGATACATTTATGGCATTTTTATTTTTTTTATTTTTTTACTAGTAATGGCGGTGATTAGCTATTTTTAGCAGGACTGCGACAATGCGGGACCAGTGACATTTATACAGCGATCGGTGCTATACAAATGCACTGATTACTGTATAAATGACACTGGCAGGGAAGAGGTTAACACTAGGGGCGATGAAGGGGTTAAGTGTATCCTAAGGAGGTGTTTCTAACTGTGGGGGGAGTGGACTCACTGGGAGTAGAGAGAGAGATCGCTGTTCCTGATCACTAGGAACAGACAATCTCACTGTACTCTCTTGTCAGAACGGGGATCTGCTTTGTTTACACTGGCGGATCCCCATTCTGCCACTCTGAGGAGCGATTGCGGTTAGCCGGTGGACATTGCCGCTGCCAGACCCGTGCTTCGGCTCCCCCGCTGTGCAGCGGGTGCGCACGCGAGCCCAAAGTGACTCACGCACAAAACGATGTACGGGTATGTCGTTTCGCGCAATTGGGCTGCCCTGCCACAGTATATATGCGGTGGGTGGCCCTTAAGTGGTTAAAGATAATGCAGCACAGTCTTCTCATTGTTTTTCTTGATAAACATGTAAAAGAAACCCAGCTTAAAACCAAGCTTAAAGAGGAGTTACAGTCTGTAATAAAAAGATAAATAAAAGTCAGCAGCTACAAATACTGTGGCTGCTGACTTTAAATACAATGACACTTACCTGTCCAAGGATCCCGCGATGTGGGCACACCTAGTCAATTCGTCAATCAGCTTTGGGTGCAGGCGCCGACATCTGTAGTAAAGGAAGCAGGAACTGAAGCCTTGTGTCCTACTGTAAGTCGCACTGCACTTTCTGAATGGTCCTCTGTGTCTCCCAGAAAGCAGAGCGGGAAGAAGGGGGGGGGTGAAAATGTCGTAGATCGATGTGCGTCAATCTTTCCCGGAAGTGGGAGTGGGTACCTGTCAAAACCAGGTACCCACTCCCCCCTAAAAAGTGCCAAATGTGGCAGGGGGGGGGGGGGTTTAAAACAAGTGGAGCTTCCCCTTTTGGGTGGAGCTCCGCTTTAAATAAGTTAAATAATTGTTTTATTATATATGCTTGTTTAGAAAAATGTATATAGATAAATGTCATCTTTTTGCATTAAAAAAACTTAAAAACCTGTGTTGTGTCCCACATCCATGTAAACTCGCCAAAGGTGAATGACCTTTTTCAGTATTTAGGTCTTAAAATGTTTACACGTTTGCAGCCAAAATTGGATATCACCTACTTTAGACAGTATTTGTTACATGTCCCTATTCACATAGCACATTCTAGACCCTCCACATTCTGGACTACTCCATGCCTAGTAGTTGTGCATCCATATTTCTGAAGTAAATTTAGTAGTGTAGCAACATTCTATCATCAGGGTGGGATGATAACATCTATGGCAGTTTTCCAGTCAGGTTTCGGGAAGTACATACATGGCCTACAACTATAGCTAGTTGTAAACTAAATCTAGTCAATGTTGAAAGAAAATGGGTGGCCTCTGAAGATAATAACCATGAGTATAAAAATTTAGAGCAGCAGTGTGTACCATCATCCATAGAGATTTGGTAATCTGGTCCCCAACCAAGGTTTACCAAGGGCAAAGGAGCAAGTGGACTATCTCGGTACAGTGTAGGAAAAGTACAAATAGAGTATGTAGACAATCATAAAAACTTACGAAAAATGTATCAATGCAAAATACATGACAATGACGTTTAAACACAGGTGACTTGGACATACATAGTACGTCAAGTCTTGTGAATGTTGCACAGTTTATTTTTATCTGCAAGTACCTTACCTTCACAGACAGTTTTTTTGGTAAAGGTGAACTAACCCTTTAAAGTACATATAATACATGTGTATAGTAAATGTTAGATGTAATCCCTATAGACCTAAACCACAATAAACTTGATGTGATACAAAATACACAGAATAAATAAACTAACTAAACGTACGGTGCAGAAATGGAAATTAAGCCCTAATTCCTATTAGATATTTATGCATACATTTACATGTATATTAGAAGTCAATGTCAAAATACTGTATACCACCAATCTTGGGCATCATAAAGTTGATGGTAATTTTGATTTTATATGATTTGCAAGACATTGCTCAGCTTCCAGCAGCAAGTAAATTGTGCAGTTCTATGTTCTTTAAATTGTTTTAAACAGAGATGAAATGGAAAGTGAAAATAGAAATGAAGAAAAAAGCCCAGGCCAGGATAAAAGGAATTCCAAAATAATTTTCCCACCCCCTATTCATTTTGTTTCAAATGGAAATCATTTTGAATTAAACAGTGTTTCCTTGAAACCCTTTCATTTTAGATGTGAAAAGCTTCCTTTAAGCTGAATTTTTAGAAGGGAAAGCTGGTTGCACAGTAACAGCCTTAGTCAGTGCCAATAACAACAGGCAGTGTAAAAACGGCAATAACCTATTTAAAGCCAAGCTTTTAACTAACAGCAAAAAGGCTGAACTCATTAAAGAACTATATATTTTAAAAAAGTCCTTTATTAAAATTAAATGTAGAATTAACCATCAAACTCTCTGGAAAATTTCTGGGTTATGGTATGTTGTGTGGCAAAAGTACGTATGTGACCAGCTGAAATCTGTGTTAATTTAGTGCATGTCCAGGGAATATTTACAATATATGTTGCATATTGCAAGTTATTCTAGTCATTACATACCGTTTGCAAAATAAATAAATAGATGTAACCGTAAATGGAATTTCCAAGAAAATGTGTTTCTGGAGCAGGGCCCCTATAATTACCAGCATGGACGTTTAGACCAGAAAACACCAATTGGATAACCTATGTGGTTATGTGCTTAAAGTGGAAGTAAAGTCTTAAATAAAATAAAAAATTGCAAGCAGGTAGGTTTATTATTGCAGAAGAGCCATGCAAAAAATGTATATGAATGGGGACCTTGGATTGTGGGCTCCTTGAGGGTAGGGAGGGACCGATGTGAGTGTGCAATGTACAGGGATAGTGACAATTGTAGACACTCGCTCAGGTTGAACTGGATGGACTGATGTCTTTATTCAACCTTACTAACTATGAAACTATGAAGCTACCTGCCTGCTTACAGTTATCTGAAGAATGTACACTGAGCTGTAAATGCCCAGATATTACATTCCGGCATTGTGTCTGCATGCCAGGATGACTGTACTCCTGTGAATACATGGGAGTGTCATCATCCAACGCCGGCCAATCAATATGACCTAACACCAGCACCCAGAAGATACAGAGGAAAAGATGCTGGCACTGGTGAGGAACCACAGAGTGCTGAAGAAGAGGTAGACGTATTGCAGACTTTATTTCCGATTTAAATTAGCTGTAAACCCTAACTGACTGACTTTAACTTTTCATAAACTCTGTGTATTAAAATTTTAGCCATGTTTTATTTTCTTGTTTTTTTGGAAATTACTTGTTTTTATCCGTTTTGTCCACTCAGTGTTGTTGATGACCTGCATTTTCTTTGCAGTCACATTCTGTCTACATGCATGCACTCCAGTGATGGCTTCATGGCATTTCTCATGGTGGGATTCCTGATGACTACAACATTGGCTCAAGCCTATGTAATGACAGGGTGACAATGGAGGAGCACAACTGAGAGACAGGGATGGATCATTGTCATGGGTTAAATTAAATCTAGTGGAACAGGTACAAGGCAGCAAGGGGCAGGGTAGCGGGTACAGAAATATAACCACTAGATCAACAGGCAACAGGACCAAGATGTTTGGCACACAGGGTACGGAATTCGTAAAAAAAAAAATTCGTACTACAGATTCGTAAATTCGTACGAATTTCGAAAAATTCGTACGAATTTCGAAAAATTCGTACGAATTTCGAAAAATTCGTACGAATTACGAATTCGTACGAAACGAATCGCACATGTCTAATACTAACCTTCGAAGCGCCCATCACTCCAGCAAGGATACATAGCCAGACACTCCAGCCTTGGTCAGGCCAGAATGTCAGCACAGCACCCCTACTGGATCACTGATAAGAACAGATACTACACTTGATCCTAGCCAAAAGGATTGAATGAGCTAAGGTTAGAAGCCGACTGGCTAAATTGCAGAGCTGTACCAAATTTTGCACTCTCCAGTTTTAGTAAATCAACTGCATTATGTTGACTGCTAAACAACTTATGTGTTAATTTCTATTTTGTGTGAAGAGTACAGTGTCACTTTAAATGTGAATTTTATACCTCAATACATATTTCTACAAAGCCCCAATAATTCAGCAGTGTTTGTGTTAATTTGAATGTACCAACATTACATAGATAAATGCATTATCTTTAATCATTTTGTTCTCACAGACATCACTCTTCAAGCTGTTTGTGTTCCGTAAGCTCTTCGTGAAGTTTCAGCTACAAAATGTGTGCATATTTTCCTGCCAGTGGTTCCAGAAATTAATACAATTAAAGTAATTGGTCTTTAACAACACTTGCGTAATGAAATGGGATGTCATTCAGGCTGGCACTTTGATGCTAATATAAGAAGAGCCCTGTCTAAGAACTTAGCCAGTCTTCATGAACACCTGCAAATCATACACGTAGCTTCTTGTGTGCATTTCCAGCTCCATATGTAATCATTCCCTTACTTACCAGAAACCATCTTTTATTCAAAGAAAGGATCTGGCAATGGAATTATATTCTAAACTCTTTCTTTACTTAGGCTAAAAACAGGCTAATGGGAATATTTATTTTTTTCATGTTAAACGCCCAAGAGACTTCAATGTTCAAAACGCCTTAAAAAAACCCTGAAAGCGGTATTACACCAAAAGCAAAACATACACTATATTGCAGCCTACCAACCAGATGTGGTGGCTGTATTCGTTTTCTTTTCTTAGACTGTATTACAGTCCATACACTCTGGCTGAAGGAACAAGAGAGACACCTTTGGACAGCAGCATTGGCAATCTGGTGAGAGGGTAGTGTGTAGATGTACTAGCAGCTTTAGATACACTAAACAAACGGAAGCCAAACTACATTAACCACCATTTAATAAGCAGTTACAGCAACATTTTTTTTTATATTATCTTATATATTTCAGGTCAACATGTATCTTTTACTTTACTAAGCACTCACATAAACTAATCACTGTGTACACATTGATTGTGAATGCACCCGCTATTCAATTTGATTATACAAACACTTTAAAGCTGATCACATCTACTTGTAAGAGGGCTTGTGAATGTCTGGAATAGGGTGCCAAGAGCACAATTCCCTGCCCTGCTTCCTTTTCTGCTAGAACAGTGACCCTCCTGCTTGAGGCTTTAACCTCCTCCATCTTGTGACCACCCCATGCTAGAGGCCTCCTCTCGACATTCCCGGCCATTAACCTTTATATCCCCAAAGGAAGGAATGTCCACACAAAGATAGGATTGCTGCACTTTACTGATGGAACTTGGAAGATAGCAAAAACAGTCATATCACATCAACAAACTATTTGGGGTCACTTGCAGTCTATTGTCAATCACATTTAGTGGACAGTCTGCAGTAGTCATATGTGAAAGTATCATGCAGCACTTTCGGTAAGCCATCTTCCCTTAAACAGTCTCTCTCCACCCTGGGTCATTAGTACTGTGGTAGCAATCTGGCTGTATGCAGAGCACACAGCCACATCTCTTGTGCTAATATAAACACCCATTTCTGTCTTAATGATATAATACTTTACCTATCAGATCGTATGTCTCCCCTGGTTTCGCATTCCCCAGTAAACAGACATCAACAGCATTCTTACGTCCTCATCTCAGCATGGTCAGTCAGCATCACTGACTCACACTAGCCAGCATGGCCTTTTAATATGACAAAAGCTTTCACAAACAGGAAGTGCAGATTCTAGCCAATCACTTCTTACATGGGAAGTGACATCACAGAAAATTACAAACAGTAACCCTTCCAACAGGGTTCATTCAAAAGAACCAATCACAGACATGTATACATTCAAATAGACTAAACAGTGATGTGTGCAAATGATCAGGTGCAAAGCCATGCTTTCTGTGAAACAAAGGTTACACTAGAAAGCTGGCTCTGCACAAAACTGCATCCAAACCGACTAACTGCTTTCAATGACGCAAACCATACAAAACCATGGCTCAGTGGGCCATAATATTCATATAGTTATGCTATAGTTCCCATGTACACAGACATGTTTGCTCGGAGTCATTAATGCAGTCGCTAAGTAGTGGCCAGTCTCTTGGTGAGGCATAAACGAACATCCCTAAAAGAGCAACCATATCTGCAGTGTCCACAGGAAAGTTTTTGCGGCCAATGGTCTTCCACCAACGTCTGTATGTGCGAATACGCTCACATGAGCTCATTACAGCAAAACCAACACTGGGGGACATCTGACAACATACATTTATATGAATTTCCACAACAGTACTCACTGAGATGGGATCTCTGCAGTCACCTCCTGCATGAGTACACCTACTTAGGGGACCCTCTAGGAGGAAAGCCTCACTCTAGAGAAATCTTGTCCTGGTCAAGGCCTTTTTTCAACCTTCATAAGGGTCAGGAAGTGTACAGCCAGCTCTTCTAGGTGCAGTTATACCTCTCACTGGCCTCCAGCCCTGTCCAGGGCCTACACTTGCTGGCTGCATCTACCTGATGTTGGGGGTCTCTGGATTTCATGCCCCAACTACACTAGTGCTCCTGCTAACCTCGCTTATATGGTTACAGATTCAAAGTTAAGATTAGTCGACTCTCTTCTCCTTCATCAGAGATCATAAGGCTAAAGACCAAGAGTTCTGTATATTTAATCAGCAATGGAGGGAACTCAGGACAGAATGACCATCAGAAAAGTATTTTAGCCATTTTATTACTCTTTGTTTCCATTCCAGCAAGATAATTTATAATTTTAAAAGGAAACTACAACCAGTTTTGGTAAGATTTAATTATTTGATAGTTTCAAGCATTCAAACTGATGTTTAAGATAATGTAGCTCACTCACACACCACAGGTTGAACTGGATGGACTGGCGTCTTTTTTCAACCTTAACAACTATATGTAATGTTTAGAGGGAAAAAAAAGCTTTTGCTAAAAGTTTTCACCTTTGATTCAGAGTTTTCCCCCAGTTATTTATTTCTACAACTAGATGTTCTCAGACTGGTGGCCAGCATCATTCAACCCATCTGAGCCTAGGTTGTCCTGGACCCACCCCAGCTTGTTATTGGACAGGCCCATCTCTCTGTCACTCTCCTTCTATCAGCGTGGTTCTTGTCAGCACATGAACTGATTGGCTCTTTGTACTACATCTTCCTCTCACACTCTAGCACTACTGTACCAGGAATGCAAGAGAATGATACCAAGTTATATTCAGGTACTTAAACTGCTTGCATTTAAAAAATACAATAATGATGTATTAAAGTGAAACTTCACTCTCTCAATCATCATTGACTATTTTTAATCCTCATGCTGCTAGCATTAGTATGTAGATAGGAAAGTATATCATATTTACTTGTTTTAAAGTTTTATTTTTTATTTTTTATTTCTTCTACTTTGTCTTCCTGGTTTCTATGCCTAGGCAAACAATGTCATACTTACCAGGAGTCTTCAGGAGGGGAGGAGGGGGTTTCTCAGTTAAGCACACCCTACTGACTGCATGCCTGAGCTAAGGGCAAAATAGGCTAATCAGTGTATAGCAGTACAGTTAATCTAATAAAAATGAGAAATAGTAGCCTAGAGCTCCCCTTGCTGGCTGCATGGGGTAAATATGAAATGTTTACAGGCAATTATTGTAAATGTTTTTCAGACTTAAATATAACAAACAAGAATAAAAAATACACAAACACTTTATATTCCCTTTAACTTAACAGTTGAGTATGTCAATATAGATCTACTTTCACCTGATTAGATCACAATAGTCAATGTTTTGGACAGTTTACAATTTTATAAACCCATAACTTTATTATGTGACATATTTATAAAGCAGCAAATGTGACTTTGACAAAAAAAATAAAAAATACTGGTGGCAAATAAATCAATGTAATTTAAAGCATATGCACTTAGAAGTTTCTCTTGCAGTAAATGTTTGGTAGCTGTCAGATTCAATGCTTTATAAATATACCCTATGTTTTACATCAATGCACTTATGTGTTGGTGCATTAAACCAATTTTATGTTTGTTAAGAAACTTCCAAGAGATGAATCACTTTTAAAGGGATATCCTGCATTTTCCTTATTAGAACACTGCAAGTGCATCAGCTGATTAATATTGATAAAGTCACGCCTATTCAGATTTACTCTGCAGAGAACAACAAGTTTTTTTAGAACGAAAACAGGTAGGACTCTGCAACAATGTTTTTTTTCTGTGTTTTGTTTTAATCCTTGAAATGTACATTGATCACCCAGAGGGGGTTGTTTTGGGTTTTTTCTCTCAGAAAAAGTGGAGTTACTCTTTAAGCTTTCATTTTCAAACCCAGCACCAGACAAGCAGGTCATCCTAAAAGGAAAGGTAGGCAACCATATGTTTTAGAGGCCAAACAGATAAACGGTGACTACAGAAACTTGATTTATTGCCGTAATAATAAACGTTTTAAATACAACTTGAAGATTATGTCTTTTTTATTTACTGTAGTTTACCTACGAGAAGCATTTATCTTTGTCAAAGCTAAATAATAATAATTGTATATATATATATATATATATATATATATATATATATATATATATATATTTATATATATATAGTGACAGTATGAGATGCTGTCACTGGAAAATTGGTCGTTCAAAGGACACAGGATGTGCACATTTGCTCAGTGCAGGACTGCAGAGCATAGATGTGGACTGGAGAAAACTGCTTTTGCAACTTTATCTGGGTTTTGGTATTCCTGCATGGGGCTCTGTAGTTTGGAAATTCCATAGTGTCTTGGGTGGGACGAAATCTCCAACCCTGTTTCCAGGTTTTGTGGAGAACCATCAGGGGGTGCGCTCAGATGAGCACAGTCCTTATAATGAAGGTATGGGAATACCTTTAGGGCTCCCAGTTGGAGACTGCTCCACCTCAATAGAGAGACAGGAGGTCTCTAGGAGTCAGAGGCTGCAGGTGGCAGCCAGAGCACGTGTGTGTCTGCAAGAGGCAGTAAACGGCCTGAGCACTAAGGCCAGAGTGGAGATGTTGGCGCTAAATTAAAGCCGTCCACACCGAAGAATCCTGTGGCCTGTGTGAGAGAGCCAGGTGGGCTAGCATTTTCTGTTTGTGAATTTACTGGAGAAGAACCCCTGCGTGGGAAACCATTATGTTGCAGACTTTTTATTTGCCTTTTCAATAAAAATGGGCTGCCCTGCCCTAAAATATAGTTCCTGGCTGGCTTGAATCACTGGAAAACGCATCTACCACTAGAGCTAACGATCCCTCATGTTACAATATAGAGAAGGCTTATTGAGAACTCTTTCAGTGGATTGATTAGACATTTTCTACAGTTATCTTTAATAATATTGTTTATCCCAAATTATTCTTTGTTAAGTAAACTGAAATGGATTTTAAACGGGCTTAAAGCTATGAAGGTAAATCTGGCAAATACTATAATTTCTAACTTTTTCAATGCTTTTCTTAATGCTATTTAACCACTTGCTGCCCGCCATATAGCAAAATGATGGCGGCAAAGTGGTTTCAATATCCTGACCGGACTTCATATGATGTCGCCAGGATATCAAGCCACTGCGCGCCCCCGGGGGCGTGCATTGCAGCGATCATTGTTATGGTGTGTCAGTCTGACACACCGCAACACCGACCAAGGTAAAGAGTCTCTGATGGAGACTCTTTACCACGTGATGAGCCATGTCCAATCACAGCTGATCACAGTGTAAACAGGAAGAGCCGTTGATCCACTTTTCCTCATTGTGTCTGTCAGGCGCGAGTAGAGGAGAGCCGATCGACTGCTCCTCTGACAGGGGGGGTCTGTGCTGATTGATTATCAGCGCAGCCCCCCCAGGATGCCCACACTGGACCACCAGGGACGCCACTAGGACCACCAGGGATGTCACCACCAGGTATGCCACCCTAGACCCCCAGGGATGCCAATCAGTGCCCACAATGAATGCCAATCAGTGCCCATGATGGGCATCACTGATTGGCAGGCATTATTGTTTGGCACTGATTGGCATCCATCTGTACCATAAATGAGTGTACATTAGTGCCACCTATCAGTGCCCATACATGCCCATTCGTGCCACCTATCAGTGCCCATCCGTGCCACCTATCAGTGCCCATCTGTGCTGCATATCAGTGCCAATCCATGCCACCTATCAGTGCCCATCCGTGCCACCTATGTGTACTGCATATCAGGGCCACCTATCAGTGCCCATCAGTGCCGCCTATCAGTGCCCCATCAGTGCTGCATATTAGTGCCCATCAGTGCCACCTCATCAGTGCCACCTCATTGGTGCCACCTCATCGTTGCTTATCAGTGCCGCCTTATTAGTGCCCGTCAGTGCAGCCCCATCAGTGCCATTCAGTGAAGGAGAAAATGTACTTATTTACAAAGTTTTGTAACAGAAAACAAAAAAAGAAAAAATTTCTAAATTTTTGGTCTTTTTTTTATTTGTTTAGCAGAAAATAAAGATCCCAGAGGTGATCAAATAACACCAAAAGAAAGCTCTATTTGTGGGAACAAAATGATAAAAATTTAGTTTGGGTACAGTGTTGTATGACCGTGCAATCGTCATTCAAGTTGCAACAGCGCTGAAAGCTGAAAATTGGTCTGGGCAGGAAGGTGTATAAGTGCCCTGTATTGAAATGGTTAAACTTTATTCTAGGTGCTTTTATAGTTTTGTATTTGCCTTTCTTAAAAAGAAAAGTTTCTCAAGTGTTGAAAGTCTTGGTGTGAACTGCTCAGTGGGGAATAAAACAGTTTACATTTTAGGTAGCTACGAGGCTTTATAGGGGGGAAAAAAATCCTCCTACGTTGCCAAAATCCAATTTTGGTGTTAACAGAGTTTCAAAGTTTAACCACATAAGGACCAGAAGGATTTGTCCTCTTATTGACGAGGCCATTTTTTGCGATACAGCACTTTCGTTGCTTTAACTTATAATTGTGCGGTCGTGCGACTTTGTAACCAAACATAATTTATGTCTTTTTCCCACAAATAGAGCTTTCGGTAGTATTTGATCACATCTACGGTTTTTATTTTTTGCGATATAAACAAAAAAAGAGCGACAATTTTGGAGAAAAACAATATACTTATAATAAATATCCCCCCCAAAAAAAATGTCTTCATCGGTTTAGGCCAATATGTATTCTTCTACATATTTTTGGTAAAAAAAATAGCAATAAGCGTATATTGATTGATTTGCGCAAAAGTTATAGCATCTACAAAATAGGGGATACATTTATGGCATTTTTATTTTTTTATTTTTTTACTAGTAATGGCGGTGATTAGCTATTTTTAGCAGGACTGCGACAATGCGGGACCAGTGACATTTATACAGCGATCGGTGCTATACAAATGCACTGATTACTGTATAAATGACACTGGCAGGGAAGAGGTTAACACTAGGGGCGATGAAGGGGTTAAGTGTATCCTAAGGAGGTGTTTCTAACTGTGGGGGGAGTGGACTCACTGGGAGTAGAGAGAGAGATCGCTGTTCCTGATCACTAGGAACAGACAATCTCACTGTACTCTCTTGTCAGAACGGGGATCTGCTTTGTTTACACTGGCGGATCCCCATTCTGCCACTCTGAGGAGCGATTGCGGTTAGCCGGTGGACATTGCCGCTGCCAGACCCGTGCTTCGGCTCCCCCGCTGTGCAGCGGGTGCGCACGCGAGCCCAAAGTGACTCACGCACAAAACGATGTACGGGTATGTCGTTTCGCGCAATTGGGCTGCCCTGCCACAGTATATATGCGGTGGGTGGCCCTTAAGTGGTTAAAGATAATGCAGCACAGTCTTCTCATTGTTTTTCTTGATAAACATGTAAAAGAAACCCAGCTTAAAACCAAGCTTAAAGAGGAGTTCCAGTCTGTAATAAAAAGATAAATAAAAGTCAGCAGCTACAAATACTGTGGCTGCTGACTTTAAATACAATGACACTTACCTGTCCAAGGATCCCGCGATGTGGGCACACCTACTCAATTCGTCAATCAGCTTTGGGTGCAGGCGCCGACATCTGTAGTAAAGGAAGCAGGAACTGAAGCCTTGTGTCCTACTGTAAGTCGCACTGCACTTTCTGAATGGTCCTCTGTGTCTCCCAGAAAGCAGAGCGGGAAGAAGGGGGGGGGAAATGTCGTAGATCGATGTGCGTCAAACTTTCCCGGAAGTGGGAGTGGGTACCTGTCAAAACCAGGTACCCACTCCCCCCTAAAAAGTGCCAAATGTGGCAGTGGGGGGGGGGGGGTTTAAAACAAGTGGAGCTTCCCCTTTTGGGTGGAGCTCCGCTTTAAATAAGTTAAATAATTGTTTTATTATATATGCTTGTTTAGAAAAATGTATATAGATAAATGTCATCTTTTTGCATTAAAAAAACTTAAAAACCTGTGTTGTGTCCCACATCCATGTAAACTCGCCAAAGGTGAATGACCTTTTTCAGTATTTAGGTCTTAAAATGTTTACACGTTTGCAGCCAAAATTGGATATCACCTACTTTAGACAGTATTTGTTACATGTCCCTATTCACATAGCACATTCTAGACCCTCCACATTCTGGACTACTCCATGCCTAGTAGTTGTGCATCCATATTTCTGAAGTAAATTTAGTAGTGTAGCAACATTCTATCATCAGGATTTATTATTTATTATTATTATTATTATTATACAGGATTTATATAGCGCCAACAGTTTGCGCAGCGCTTAACAAAATAAAGGCAGACATTACAATTACATAACAATTTGGTACAAGAGGAATCAGAGGGCCCTGCTCGCTAGAGCTTACAATCTAAAAAGAAAGGGTAAATTGATACAAGAGGTAATAGCTGTGGGGGATGAGTTGATGGAAAAAGTAAAACAGTGTTAGTTAGAGCAGGATAGGCTTCTTTAAAGAGAAAGGTTTTCAGGGATCGTCTAAAGATGGATAGATTAGGGGACAGTCGGACAGATTGGGGTAGAGAGTTCCAAAGGATGGGAGAAACTCTGGAGAAATCCTGGAGGCGAGCATGGGAGGAGGTGACAAGGGAGCTAGAGAGCAGGAGGTCTTGGGAGGACCGAAGAGAGCGGCTTGGTTGGTATTTTGGTACTAGGTTAGTGATGTAGCTGGGGGCAGAGTTATGGATGGCTTTGTAAACTATTGTTAGTACTTTGAATTTTATTCGTTGTGTGAGTGGAAGCCAGTGGAGGGATTGGCAGAGAGGGGTGGAGGACGCTGAATGGTTGGTAAGGTGGATAAGTCTTGCAGCAGCATTCATTATGGACTGAAGGGGGGATAGTCTATGTAAAGGTAATCCAATGAGGAGGGAGTTGCAGTAGTCGAGGCGAGAGATAACCAGGGAGTGAGTTAGAAGCTTGGTGGTGTCATTCGTTAAAAAGGGGCGTATTCTGGAAATGTTGCGGAGGCTAAGGCGGCATGATTTGGACAGGGATTGTATGTGGGTCCGAAAGGACAGTTCAGAGTCTAGGATTACCCCTAGCACCCTGGCATGTGGGGACGGACTGATAGATGTGCCATTGATCTTGACTGGGAAGTCAGGGGAAGGGGCACGTGGGGGAGGAAATATTAAGAGCTCAGTTTTAGACAGATTAAGTTTGAGAAAGTGGTTTGACATCCAGACTGATATGTCTGCTAGTAAATCAGTGATGCGTGAGGAGATTGATGGGGTGAGTTGAGGGGCAGAGAGATAGATCTGGGTGTCATCAGCATATAAATGGTAGTGGAAGCCATGTGAGGCTATCAGCTGACCCAGGGAGGATGTGTAGATTGAGAATAGTAGAGGTCCAAGGACAGAACCTTGGGGGACCCCAACAGTAAGAGGAGTTGGAGAGGAGGAAGTGGAGTTGTAAGTGACACTGAAGGTGCGATGAGATAGGTAAGATTCGAACCAACGGAGAGCACAGCCATGGAGACCAAGCAAATTTAGTTTTTTGAGGAGGAGGGGGTGGTCAACTGTATCAAAGGCAGCAGAAAGGTCTAAGAGTAAGAGTACGGAATAATGACCATTGGTTTTGGCTGTTAGTAAGTCATTTGTGAGTTTTAGGAGGGCAGTTTCTGTGGAGTGCTGTGGGCGAAATCCAGACTGAAGGGGATCCAGAAGGTTATTCTCAATGAGGTGGTCGCTCAGTCGGCTGTAGACTAAACGTTCAAGGAGTTTGGAGGCAAAAGGGAGTAGAGAGATGGGTCTTAGATTGTTAAGATTGGTTGGGTCTAGTGAGGCCTTTTTTGGTATGGGAGTGACTAGTGCGTGTTTTAGAGGGTTGGGGAAGATGCCAGTAGAGAGGGAGAGGTTGAAGATATGAGTTAAAGACTGTAGGATAGAGTCAGATGGTGACCGTAGTATTTGAGAAGGAACAGGGTCCAGGGGGCAGGAGGTTAGGTGGGCATTAGAAAAAATTTTAGTGACTTCCTCTATAGTAGCTGGATTAAAAGAGGAAAGTATTGATTGTGCAGGAGGACAAGGAGTGTAAAGTGAGGGAGATATGTGTAGAGTAGAGAACTCAAGACGAATTGTCTCAATCTTGTTTTTGAAGTGATTAGCAATCTCCTGGGCAGTGAGTAAGTTAGTGGGTGGAGGTAATGGAGGACGAAGTAGAGAAGTAAATGTAGAAAAGAGTTGACGGGGACTGCGTGAGAGGGTGTTAATGAGAGTGGTAAAGTAGGTCTGTTTGGCAGTGCGCAGGCAGGAATGGTATTTTTGGAGGGCAGATTTATATTGGCTGAAATCTTGCTGTGACTTAGTCTTACGCCACAGACGCTCAAGAGCACGGCTCTGCTTTTTGAGGCTTCTGGTGTTGTCTGTCTGCCAGGGTTGTAGCGGCCGGGGCCTGATTCTGTGTGTAGTGAGGGGGGCCAAGGTATCCAGGGTGGATGACAATGAACTGTTGTATATGGAAGTGGCCAAGTTGGGGCAGGACAAGGATGAGATTTTGTCGTAGAGACAATCTGTAGCAGAAAAAAGAAGAGAAGGGTTAAGATGGCGAAGGTTTCTACGGGTAATAGTTTGGTAGTTGGAAGGCAAGGAGGAGGCAGACAAGGAGAGAGTGAAACTAATAAGGTGGTGATCAGAGAGAGGAAAAGGAATATTGGAGAGGTTGTGCGGAGTGCACAGGTAGGAGAATATGAGATCAAGGCAGTTGCCAACAGAGTGAGTAGAAGCGCTCGTCCATTGTTTTAGGTCAAAAGAGGAGGTTAGGCTCAGCAGCTTAGAAGTAGCGGGAGTGTTAAGATTAACAGGGATGTTGAAGTCACCAAGAATGATTGTTGGAATTTCAGAAGAGAGAAAGTAGGGTAGCCAGGCAGAGAAGTCGTCAAGGAAGTTTGATACGGGTCCAGGGGGCCGATAGATCACAGCAATTCTCAGTGAAACTGGAGAAAATTGACGAATACAGTGAGCTTCAAATGAGGAGAGGGACAGAGAGGGCGGTGGATGAAGAACTTGAAAAGTGCTTTGAGGGGATAGGAGGATTCCAACACCACCTCCTTTCCGTCCACTAGGCCTGGGGGAGTGAGTCCACAGAAGGCCACCGTAGGAGAGAGCAGCAGGAGAAGGAAGGTCAGATTCTTGAATCCAGGTCTCAGTAATTGCAAGTAGGTTCAGGGAGTTTGTGATAAATAGGTCATGGACAGTGGTGAGTTTGTTACAAACAGAGCGGGCATTCCAAAGGGCACAAGAGAAGGGGAGGCTGGTTCTAGGCAGAAGAGGAATGGAAATGAGATTGTGTGGATTGTGACTGGAATGAGAGGCTGAGGGTTGCTGAGTATGTTGGCCGAAGGTAAAGGATGGCGGTCCAGGATTTGGGGAAATATCTCCAGAAATCAGGAGAAGCATTAGGGTGAGAGAGATGATATGGGATTGCGACTTGTGTAGTGGGACACGTCCCAGTGTCCTGCAGGTTTTATTGGCATTTGGGTTCAGAGTTAGCAGGAGCTGATATGTGCAGTAATAAGGTGATGACAGGAGTGAGGGTGATATATATAAGCTGTGGGGTGGAGAAGATGGGTGAAGGAGAGAGAATTTAAGGAGAGAGGATGCAACTGTGAGAAGGAAAAGTAGGAAGTACATGACAGAGTGGAAAGATTTGAGATGAAGCCTGGATGGGAGATGAGGAATCAGGTCACATGTAGTCTGTGTAAAGTTCTGCTGAAGTCTGTTCTGCTTTTTCGCTTTGTGCAGTCGCTGAAGTGCTGAGCCGAAGTGCAATACTTAATCCAATATGAATACTTTATCCAAGATGATAGTTGCCAATGCAAACCCTGCCTGTGCACACCCCTGGCTGTGCTTCCCCTAAGTAGGGCCTTAATTTATACTCAGTTTGGGTGGGGGTATTGCCAATTAATTAGACAGGATTGCATAGGAGAAACACTTGGCTAACAGAATGAACTTCTCACACTGAGGGCTGGCTGACTACAAGACACAGCAAGAGAGCAGAGAGGTCACAGTCATAAAGATAGGAAAAGCTCATAATTTAGGTATAGACACCAAGAAAGAAAAACAAACATCACAGTGCTATGGGCAGAGGTAAAGAATTTGAATGCAGCATAGATCACCAAAAGCACATACACAGAATTAACAATTCTAGATGGAGTTGCAGCAGTATAAGCATACCAGTGTTAAAAGGGACAAACAGTTTTCAGTAATGCGATTCTAGATGGAGTTGCAGCAGTATAAGCATACCAGTGTTAAAAGGGACAAACAGTTTTCAGTAATGCGATTCTAGATGGAGTTGCAGCAGTATAAGCATACCAGTGTTAAAAGGGACAAACAGTTTTCAGTAATGCGATTCTAGATGGAGTTGCAGCAGTATAAGCATACCAGTGTTAAAAGGGACAAACAGTTTTCAGTAATGCGATTCTAGATGGAGTTGCAGCAGTATAAGCATACCTGAGGAGAGGTAGAGAAGAGTTGTGTTAGATAGTGCTGAGCCGAATATTAGAAGTCAATGCCAAAATACTGTATACCACCAATCTTGGGCATCATAAAGTTGATGGTAATTTTGATTTTATATGATTTGCAAGACATTGCTCAGCTTCCAGCAGCAAGTAAATTGTGCAGTTCTATGTTCTTTAAATTGTTTTAAACAGAGATGAAATGGAAAGTGAAAATAGAAATGAAGAAAAAAGCCCAGGCCAGGATAAAAGGAATTCCAAAATAATTTTCCCACCCCCTATTCATTTTGTTTCAAATGGAAATCATTTTGAATTAAACAGTGTTTCCTTGAAACCCTTTCATTTTAGATGTGAAAAGCTTCCTTTAAGCTGAATTTTTAGAAGGGAAAGCTGGTTGCACAGTAACAGCCTTAGTCAGTGCCAATAACAACAGGCAGTGTAAAAACGGCAATAACCTATTTAAAGCCAAGCTTTTAACTAACAGCAAAAAGGCTGAACTCATTAAAGAACTATATATTTTAAAAAGTCCTTTATTAAAATTAAATGTAGAATTAACCATCAAACTCTCTGGAAAATTTCTGGGTTATGGTATGTTGTGTGGCAAAAGTACGTATGTGACCAGCTGAAATCTGTGTTAATTTAGTGCATGTCCAGGGAATATTTACAATATATGTTGCATATTGCAAGTTATTCTAGTCATTACATACCGTTTGCAAAATAAATAAATAGATGTAACCGTAAATGGAATTTCCAAGAAAATGTGTTTCTGGAGCAGGGCCCCTATAATTACCAGCATGGACGTTTAGACCAGAAAACACCAATTGGATAACCTATGTGGTTATGTGCTTAAAGTGGAAGTAAAGTCTTAAATAAAATAAAAAATTGCAAGCAGGTAGGTTTATTATTGCAGAAGAGCCATGCAAAAAATGTATATGAATGGGGACCTTGGATTGTGGGCTCCTTGAGGGTAGGAAGGGACCGATGTGAGTGTGCAATGTACAGGGATAGGGACAATTGTAGACACTCGCTCAGGTTGAACTGGATGGACTGATGTCTTTATTCAACCTTACTAACTATGAAACTATGAAGCTACCTGCCTGCTTACAGTTATCTGAAGAATGTACACTGAGCTGTAAATGCCCAGATATTACATTCCGGCATTGTGTCTGCATGCCAGGATGACTGTACTCCTGTGAATACATGGGAGTGTCATCATCCAACGCCGGCCAATCAATATGACCTAACACCAGCACCCAGAAGATACAGAGGAAAAGATGCTGGCACTGGTGAGGAACCACAGAGTGCTGAAGAAGAGGTAGACGTATTGCAGACTTTATTTCCGATTTAAATTAGCTGTAAACCCTAACTGACTGACTTTAACTTTTCATAAACTCTGTGTATTAAAATTTTAGCCATGTTTTATTTTCTTGTTTTTTTGGAAATTACTTGTTTTTATCCGTTTTGTCCACTCAGTGTTGTTGATGACCTGCATTTTCTTTGCAGTCACATTCTGTCTACATGCATGCACTCCAGTGATGGCTTCATGGCATTTCTCATGGTGGGATTCCTGATGACTACAACATTGGCTCAAGCCTATGTAATGACAGGGTGACAATGGAGGAGCACAACTGAGAGACAGGGATGGATCATTGTCATGGGTTAAATTAAATCTAGTGGAACAGGTACAAGGCAGCAAGGGGCAGGGTAGCGGGTACAGAAATATAACCACTAGATCAACAGGCAACAGGACCAAGATGTTTGGCACACAGGGCAAAACAATGTGGAACGCTAGAGGAGGGACAGATTAATTCATATAAGGCACTAACCTAAACACCTTTTTTAGTAGATTGGCATCACATGCAAGGAAAATGTAAAAAACTGCGGTTTTGCTTGCACATGATTGAATGATGGAAGTCAGCAGAGCTTCTGCTCATTTACTAAGCTCTAGTGCAACTGCACTTTGCAAAGTGTACAGTCTATTTGCCTTTAGTAAATCCACCCCTATGTGTTCTGAATTTTATTTTGAAAGTGAAAGAAAATCTCCACGTTAGAGACACAGATGAAGTTATAGCTGTAGTTGAGCTTTAAAGTGAAATTAAAACCTGTCTTAAATAAATTGTAAAAACGCACCCAGGAGCTTTAAGAAGTATGGCCAAAGCTTTTTTGGCTATACTTCTACTATGGATCATAGGAATGAAGTTCATTCCGCACACTTGTGACCCGTTTTCAGCTGACCACAGGTCAGCTGTTGGCTGACTTCACTTAGCCAGTCAAGGCTGGGGAATCCTGACTTTACAGTCGGGATCCACCTAGATGCCTGGACCAGCAGCTGGCTCAGCCTCTCAGTTGTGCTGCTGGGAGACTGAACCAGCTGCTCCCCTCCCCAGCCCAGCACTCCAGTGAGCAATGGAGGGGCAAAGCAGAGAGCCGGTGACTGTCAGTCACCATTCCGCTCAGAGGAGAGAACTAAGCAGAGTTTAATCGCTCAGTTCTTAGTGCAGAGGTGTCTGGGGACAGATGCAGCATTGGATTGGTGCGTCCAAGTTTTTTTTGGTTAACCCCATACTTCTCTTTTAAGGCCAGAATGTATTAGTATGGACTGCTTATTAGTACTTTATGACAGCCTAACCTGTCAAACGATCACCCCCAGTGCTGTGGTCTCAGCACTCTCATCTGTCATTGGCACTTCCATCTTCTTCCAGTTTTCCTTTAAGGTTCGGACTTCTAGGCCACTTGACTGGCTGGGCAAAAGTGACGTCACTCCAACACATTTGCATGGGAGTCACATTATCACATCATAGAGTAGTGCTGGAAATTTACCCAGAGCTAAACATGTGAGGCTATCAGGAACTAAGTACTCACCGAGGCCAAGATGCCGAGAGCGGTTGCCCTTGCGACTCAGCGTCTACCACCCCTGAAGATGGTACAGGGGACGGTTGGCACCAAGAGGCACAAGCCACCTGTTGGGTGGTGGCTAGGCGTGGATCCAGGTGTAGTTGGGTATACAGGCAGACTGGCGGAGGCTCCAACACTGATGGGTAAACAGGCAGCAGGCTGAGGATCAAACACAAGATTAATCAGGCACAAGCAGAAGGTTAACACAGGAGGACAAGTCCAGATAGAATGGTCAAACACAAGCAAGAGGTCAAGGCAGGCTGAGGGTCAAGTACTGCTTAAGCAGGCGGTAGAAGTCCGGTATACAGGCTGAGGGTCAAACACAGGAGAGAGGTGGTGATCCGGGTAAACAAGCCAAAGGTCAAGGTTGGAGAAGGTAACAAGGTCAAGACAATCCGGGTCGGCAACGGGTAGGCAAGTAGATACAGCAGGCACAGGTACAAGGGACAAGGGAACAGCTGAGAGACGAACCAGCGTCTGTCTGGGTCCAAGGGCCTCTCTTTTATAGGCCGGGTGGAGGTCACATGGGACGTGCACTAGCGCGCATGCGCGCGCGCCGTTCAGCTGGGCCGCGTACGTTCGTGCGCCGCCACATCGTTCCTCTGACTCCTACTGTGCGCCGCAGCGCCGGACCTATGCGTCTGCGCACTGGGGCGCACGGCGGACCAGGTCCCTGATAGTGCCCCCCCCCAAGGGGCGGACTCCGGACGCCCAGGCTGTCCATTAGTTCAGGATGCTCCTGCTGGAAAATCTTAATTAACCTTGGTGCATGGAAATTTCCCGATGGCTCCCAGGAATTATCCTCCAATGGGTACCCCTTCCATTTCACTAGATACTGTAGCTGACGACCCACCTTCCTGCATCCTAGAAGTGATTCCACCTCGAATTCTTCCATGCCATCGATTGTGACAGGTGGTGGCGGAGGTTCCTCCCTGTCTGGGAAGGGACTTGGAACCAAAGGTCTCAGTAAAGATGCATGGAAAACAGGATGTATCTTGTAAGTTTTTGGTAGCGAAAGCTCAAAGGCCACGGGATTCACTGCCTTTTTGACCTCAAATGGCCCAATGAATTTGGGGCCCAGTTTCCGTGAGGGGCAAGAGAGCTTGAGATGAGCCGTTGACAACCACACTTTTTCCCCGATTTTGAAATGGGGGTTCTCCCTCCTGCCTCTGTTGTGGTATCTTTCGTACCCTTCTTGAGCCTGTTGCATGGTCTCCTGGAGCTTTCGAAAGTTGTTTTGAATGGCCTCTAGACGCTCTTGTACCGCAGGAACTGGTGATTCAGGAATTGAGTTTGGCAGAAATGATGGGTGGAAGCCACAGTTTGCCCAGAAAGGAGTTTGGTTGGTAGCTGAGTGGGAAGAATTATTGTATGCGAACTCCGCGTACGCCAGCAAGGAGGACCAATCATCTTGAGCAGAGGAGCAGAAGCATCGCAAATACTGCTCGAGCGTCTGGTTGGTACGCTCTGTTTGGCCATTACTTTGCGGGTGATAGGCTGAAGAAAGACAGATTTTGATTCCTAAGGTTTTGCAGAGTGCCTTCCAAAACTTCGAGGTGAATTGGGAACCTCTGTCAGAGACAATGCTCCTGGGGACCCCATGGAGCCTGACGACCTCTTTGGTAAAGATGTTGGCGGTCTCGAGAGCAGAGGGAGTACCAACCATAGGCAAGAAATGGGCCATTTTGGACAGTCGATCAACCACTACCAGAATGGTAGAAAATCCTTCTGAGGGGGGTAGTTCCACAATAAAATCCATTGAGATGTCTGCCCATGGACGTTCCGGGATGGGTAATGGCCTCAATAACCCCCAGGGTTTGGTTTTTTGACCCTTGTTTCGTTGGCACGGAACACAGGAAGAGATGTAAGTACGGCAGTCCTGCCTCCAGCCTGGCCACCAAAAGGTACGAGAGATGAGTTCGGCCGTCTTCCGGTTCCCGAAGTGACCTGCCAGTTTGTGGTCATGGAGAGTCTTCAAGACCAAAGGTCTTACTTCTAGGGGTACAAAAATTTTATTCCGAGACCAGAATAGGTCTTCACGTTTCTCCAGAGTAGACACAATGGGGTCCTGGCAATGAGCTGAGGCAGTGAGGAGAGAGGTAGACAGATCTGCCGGAGTAAGAAGCAGAAAATTTTGGGGAGCCAAAATGGTACTTGGTTCCGACATTTGAGAAGATTCCGGAGAGATTCGGGAGAGGGCATCTGCTTTGCCATTCTTTGACCCTGGCCGATAGGAAATATGAAAGGTAAATCTAGAAAAAAAAAGTGCCCAGCGAGCTTGCCGAGGCCTCAACCGTTTGGCGGTACATAAATATTCGAGATTTTTATGATCCGTAAAGATAGTAATTGGATGAGTTGCCCCCTCCAGAAGGTACCTCCATTCTTCCAAGGCGGCCTTAATGGCTAATAGCTCGCGATCCCCAACATCATAATTTCTTTCGGATGGGCTCAATTTCCGGGAGGCAAAAGCCACTGGGTGAAGGAGGGCTTTTGGCCCGTGGCGTTGTGACAGGATGGCACCTGTGGCAGATTCCGAGGCGTCAACCTCCAGTACAAAGGGAAGTAGAGGATCCGGGTGTCGTAGAATAGGAGCAGAGGTGAAGAGGGTCTTTAGTTTGGTGAAAGCATCCTGGGCTTCCTGGGACCATTGGAAACGGCCATGTTGTTGGGTTAGGAGGGTGATGGGAGCAACGATAGAGGAGAACCCGATGATGAACCTCCGATAAAAATTAGCAAACCCGATGAAACGTTGGACGGCCTTTTTGTCCTTGGGAGCTGACCATTCTATCACCGCCTTGACCTTTTGGGGATCCATTGCAGTGCCTTCGGTAGAGATGATGAACCCCAAGAACTGTACAGAAGTTTTCTCAAATTCACATTTTTCGGCCTTAAGATATAATTGGTGGTCTCTAAGGATGGCAAGTACTCTCCTAACGTGGCTCCGATGCATTTCCAAGGTGGCTGAAAAAATAAGGATATCGTCCAGGTATACCACCAAGAAGTCGTCCAGGTGCTCCCTAAAGATGTCATTCACCAGATGTTGGAAGGTAGCTGGAGCATTACACAGGCCAAAGGGCATCACCAAATACTCATAGTGGCCAAACCTGGACCTGAAGGCTGTCTTCCATTCATCACCTGCGCGGATCCTGACAAGATTATAAGCGCCCCTTAAATCAAGCTTGGAAAAAACTTTGGCCGATCGGAAACGTTGGAGGAGCTCGGGAATTAGAGGTAGCGGGTACCGGTTCTTCACCGTGATTTTATTAAGCTCCCTATAGTCAATGCAAGGTCGGAGTGACCCATCTTTTTTCCCTACAAAAAAGATGCCAGCCCCAGCCGGGGAGGTAGAGGGCCGAATGAAGCCCTTTTCAAGGTTTTCGTCAATGTAGGCTTTCAATGTTTGCAACTCAGTTTCAGATAACGGGAATATACGCCCGAAAGGAATCTCAGAGCCAGACAAAAGCTCAATGGGGCAGTCATAAGCCCGGTGAGGTGGTAGATGGTCGGCCTTCTTCTTGTCAAACACATCCCTGAAGTCTTGATAGGCAGGTGGAATGTGCTGGAGGTTTTCTGGTGCTGAGATGACTGCCAGGTGACAGCTCGGAGCCGGGGAGATGCAATGTTGATGACAGTAGGGAGAAGAGAAGGAGACCTCCTTCCGGTCCCAATGGATCTGAGGATCATGGGCCTGTAACCAAGGGAGTCCCAGGATGATGGGAAACATCGGGGAAGAAATCAAATCAAAACGTAGCAGTTCCTGGTGGCCGGAGTCTGTAGTGGTGAGGATAGGCGGGGTCTCCACCCGAGCTAACTCATCCTTCAGGACTTCGTTCAGCCCCAATCGATATTGATAACGAAGGGCTGCCTCGTTCCAGGTAGTGTCGGCTGACCATTTGCGAAACTCTGCCGTGTAGTCTTCTACTAGCCTTTTGCCCTGGGAAAGAGTATGTAGTGTGGCTTCGGCAGTGGCAGAACGCTGAGGGTCATCATAAAGTTGGCCCATTGCTTCAAAGAAAGAGTCCACAGTGTTTAACAGGGGGTTCCTCTGCTCCATGAGACCGTGGGCCCAGGTCTGGGGTTCCTCTGATAGCAATGACATGACAAATCCCACTTTTACAATTTCTGAAGAGAAAGTTCGGGGCTGTAAGGCTAGGTACAAGGTGCAGGCGTTCTTGAAAGACCTGAACTTCCTGCGATCGCCTGAAAATCGCTCAGGTACTGGGACCTTGGGTTCGGGTACAGCCATCATCATGGCGGGTGGCGCTTGGGCCTGCGGTGCAGAACTTCCACTGGCTGATCCAGGAGCTGGGCTTGTCGGAAGAGAGGCTGTTGCCAACTGTTGAAGACGGTTGTCCACCTGTACATAGCCTTCTTGTAGCTTTTGTACAGCTTCCATGAGGGCAGATACCTGTTGGCATAGCATCTCCAGAGGAGATCCCGCTCTGTTGGCCTCTGTCATGGCTGGTTCGTACTATCAGGAACTAAGTACTCACCGAGGCCAAGATGCCGAGAGCGGTTGCCCTTGCGACTCAGCGCCTACCACCCCTGAAGATGGTACAGGGGACGGTTGGCACCAAGAGGCACAAGCCACCTGTTGGGTGGTGGCTAGGCGTGGATCCAGGTGTAGTTGGGTATACAGGCAGACTGGCGGAGGCTCCAACACTGATGGGTAAACAGGCAGCAGGCTGAGGATCAAACACAAGATTAATCAGGCACAAGCAGAAGGTTAACACAGGAGGACAAGTCCAGATAGAATGGTCAAACACAAGCAAGAGGTCAAGGCAGGCTGAGGGTCAAGTACTGCTTAAGCAGGCGGTAGAAGTCCGGTATACAGGCCGAGGGTCAAACACAGGAGAGAGGTGGTGATCCGGGTAAACAAGCCAAAGGTCAAGGTTGGAGAAGGTAACAAGGTCAAGACAATCCGGGTCGGCAACGGGTAGGCAAGTAGATACAGCAGGCACAGGTACAAGGGACAAGGGAACAGCTGA
>CM053027.1:108412250-108694682 GCA_028564925.1 Lithobates sylvaticus
ATATACTATTATACTCTATAGTATGGGGGCCTGGGTAATTGGGTTCATGTTTTCAGTTGTTTTTAGGAACACTTCTCTTCTGGTAAACTATGTTTCATTTTTTTGGCCAGGAACAAAAAAAAGACCATTTAAAATCACCGCCGCGGGGGGCGAACTTTGCCCGAATGTTCCGTTTTTAAGACAAGAAGGGAAACAATTCGGGAATGTTGTATTGTTAAGACCTAACACAAATATCTTAATTTCAAAACTAATATGAAAAAGAAATTTAGAAATTATATAGGCGGGATATAACGGATGCCTTCGGAATTTATTCGAGATTTCAGTAATATTCTTAATTATGAGAGAACTGGTTGTTCCTTGCAGTGTAATTTTTGCAGGGAAAAAAATAACATTGATTTTGTAAAAAAATGCGTAGGGGTCCCCCAAAATTCAATAACAGGCCCTAATCAGGTCTGGGATGGATATTGGGGGGACCCCAACCAAAAAAAAAAAAAATGGCGTAGGGACCCCCTCAAAATTCATACCAGACCTTGAGGTCTGGGATGGATTTTAAGGGGAACCCTAGCCAAAAAAAAATGGCGTGGGGTCCCCCATAAAATCCATACCAGACCCTTATCCGAGCACGCAACCTGGCAGGCCGCAGGAAAGGAGGGGGGGACGAGAGCGGCCCCCCTCCTGCCTGAACCGTACCAGGCCACATGCCCTCAACATTGGGAGGGTGCTTTGGGGTCCCCCCCAAAGCACCATGTCCCCCATGTTGATGAGGACAAGGGCCTCTTCCCCACAACCGTGCCCGGTGGTTGTGGGGGTCTGCGGGCGGGGGGGCTTATCGGAATCTGGAAGCCCCCTTTAACAAGGGGACCCCCAGATCCCGCCCCCCCCCCTGTGTGAAATGGTAAGGGCTACCATTTCACCAAAAAAGTGGCAAAAATGGTAAAAATGACAGGAGACGGTCTTTGACAATTCCTTTATTAAAATCTTCTTTCTTCTTTCTTCATCCTTCAGTTTCTTCATCTTCTCCTTCCGTCATCTTCTTCCATCTTCTTCTTCCTTCGATTCGCTTCTTCTTCCTCCGGTCTTCTCGTCCTTCTCGTCCGGCGTCGTCCTTCTCGTCCGGCATCAGCGTCTCTTCTCGCAGGCCGCTCCTCGCAATGGGAGGCTCCCGCTCTGTGAGGCTCCGCTCCGCTGACAGGTCTTTTATAACGAAGGCACCTGGTGACCCCGCCCCCCCTCTGACGTCATGGGGAAAGCCATAGGGAATTCCACATGACGTCCCCATGCGTCAGAGGGGGGGCGGGGTCACCAGGTGCCTTCGTTATAAAAGACCTGTCAGCGGAGCGGAGCCTCACAGAGCGGGAGCCTCCCATTGCGAGGAGCGGCCTGCGAGAAGAGACGCTGATGCCGGACGAGAAGGACGACGCCGAAGCGAATCGAAGGAAGAAGACGATGGAAGAAGATGACGGAAGGAGAAGATGAAGAAAGGAAGACCAGAAGAAAGAAGAAGAAAGAAGATTTTAATAAAGGAATTGTCAAAGACCGTCTCCTGTCATTTTTACCATTTTTGTCACCTTTTTGGTGAAATGGTAGGGGTACTTTTGTACCCCCTTACCATTTCACACAGGGGGGGGGGGCGGGATCTGGGGGTCCCCTTGTTAAAGGGGGCTTCCAGATTCCGATAAGCCCCCCGCCCGCAGACCCCCACAACCACCGGCCAGGGTTGTGGGGAAGAGGCCCTTGTCCTCATCAACATGGGGACAAGGTGCTTTGGGGGGGACCCCAAAGCACCCTCCCAATGTTGAGGGCATGTGGCCTGGTACGGTTCAGGTGGGGGGGGGGGCGCTCTCGTCCCCCCCTCCTTTCCTGTGGCCTGCCAGGTTGCGTGCTCGGATAAAGGGTCTGGTATGGATTTTGAGGGGGACCCCCACGCCATTTTTTTTTTTTTTGTGTGGCCGGGGTTCCCCTTAAAATCCATCCCAGACCTGAAGGGTCTGGTATGGATATTTGGGGGGGACCCCACGCCATTTTTTTTTTTTTTTTTGGCTGGGGTCCCCCTTAACCACTTCACGACAGCTCACTGTATATATCATTTTTTTGAAGAGGGATATCTCGGTAACGGCAGCAGCTGCTGCCACAACCGAGGTATCCCTCTTTACAGTGAGCGGTCCCCTTTCCGATAATGGTGGTCATCGCGGCGAGATCACCGTTATCGGCGGCGGGAGAGGTGCCCCCCCCCTCCCGCCGATCTCCCGTGCCTTCCGCCGCTTACCGGAACCGTCGGCAGCGGCGGAGGCGATCGGGTCCGTTCCCTGCCTGTGTATAGAGATGAGTGAGGCTAAGATGGCCGCCACTCATCTCTATACCATAGGAGGGCGGAAGCGACGTCAAAAACGTCACTTCCGCCCATACGTCTTAAAGGGAAATTTACAAATGTCATTTTTTTAAATGACATTTTTTTAATTTTTTTTTTTCTTTTCCCATAGAAGTCCAAATATGAGATCTGAGGACTTTTTGACCACAGATCTCATATTTAAGAGGACCTGTCATGCTTTTTTCTATTCCAAGGGATGTTTACATTCCTTGTAATAGGAATAAAAGTGATCATTTTTTTTTTTTTTTAAAACTGTGTAAAAAATAATACAATTAAGTAAAATAAATAATAAAAAACAAAAAAAAATTTTTAAAACACCCCGTCCCGACGAGCTCGCGCGCAGAAGCGAACGCATATGTGAGCAGCGCCCGCATATGAAAACGGTAGTCAAACCACACATGTGATGTATCGCCGCGATCGGTAGAGCGAGAGCAATAATTCTAGCCATAGACCTCCTCTGTAACTCAAAAAATGCAACCTGTAGAATTTTTAAATGTCGCTTATGGAGATTTTTGAGGGTAAAAGTTTGACGCCATTCCACGAGCGGCCGCAATTTTAAAGCGTGACATGTTGGGTATCAATTTACTCGGCGTAACATTATCTTTCACAACCAAAAAAAAATTGGGCTAATTTTACGGTTGTCTTATTTTTTTATTCAAAAAAGTGACTTTTTTCCAAAAAAAGTGCGCTTGTAAGACCGCTGCGCAAATACGGTGTGAAAAAAAGTATTGCAACGACCGCCATTTTATTCTCTAGGATGTTAGAAAAAAACAATATATAATGTTTGGGGGTTCTAAGTCATTTTCTAGCAAAAAAAACAGTTTTAAACATGTAAACACCTAAAATCCAAAACGAGGCTGGTCTGGAAGTGGTTAATATCCATACCAGACCTGAAGGGCCTGGTTATTGAATTTGGGGGGACCCCCACGCTTTTTTTTTTCTGCAAAAATGACACTTTGTCATTCGAATTCATTCGTTATATCTGCTATAATAATTTCGTTCAAATTAGTTGAAATTCGATATTGGTAGTTGGATTTACTAACGATTCGTAACTATTTTTTAACGATTCGTAACGATTCGTAACGATTCGTAACTTGAAATTGAAATTCAATATTTGTAGTTGGATTCGAATTGTTCTCTGTGTTATGAGAACCAACAATTCATTAGCCGCGTTAACGATTCGTAACGATTCGTAACGATTCGTAACTTTACTAACGATTCGGAAAAAAATTACGATTCGTCCGAATTTCGTATTTCGTACGAATTCGAACGGAATTTCGTACACGAAGTTTTATGAATTTTTATTTTTTTATATACGAAACGGGACGAAACGAAACGAAACAAATTTTTTGACAGTTCCCATGTCTAGTTAGTATCGGCTGGGACAGAAATCGGGACGCCCACAGGTAGCTGGGGCATGAAAGTAATCTCCCAGGAAAACTGGAAGAGCCCAGTACCTCCTGATTTGAGTGGATCTACCTTGTCTGGTTATGGGCTGGGAAGGCAGAGAGTCTGGGGTGTCTGTGCCCCATGGGAGTGGTCGCCCCATGGGTGCTCTTAGTAACACTTGGGTGTGGGACCCCACTGTGTGAACAGGCACATGGTCACAGTCACCAAATGCTTATTTTCTGCACTGCACCTTTTAGGGCTGGGCCTTTTAGCTATGTCTGGGCAATTTTTGTTTTCCAGGCCTCAAGGCCCGGCCAGTGCACAATTGCACGGCAACTCATTTATTTTCTTCCACTGTTTGTATCACTTTCCCTTTTGTGTGTGGTTTCTCACTGGATGAAAGGTGTGAGTCTTCGGGCTTGCCCTGACATCTAGGATTCCTTCCCTGCCCCTGGGGGATTTCTCTTCAGGAGAGCCCCTCGACCAAGTATTCGATGGTCGGCTTCGGCTGACCTAGAAGAACAGGGTCTGCCAGGTCTTCTGGCTAGGCAGACCATGGAAACCCTTTGTCCCTGTCAGGAGCCTTGCACCCTGGGGATCAGCGTAGAGGTGCTACCCCTTTGGGGGGTGGACTAAAGCACACCCTTAAATGCACTTTTTAGTGTGTGTTTCACATGCACGTTTTTTGTTCACTTAATTGTTTTTGCATTTCAGGTTTTTGCACTACCACGGACATAAAGTGATTGTAAAGTCTTGTTTTTTGATGGGGGGAATACAAATATGTTATACTTGGTTTTTCACAGAGCAGACTAGATCCTCCTCTTCTCGGGTCCTGGCCCCTGCCTCATGTCCAGTGCCCCCACAGCAAGCAGCTCTTGCTATGGGGGCACCCGAGCTGAGCTGCAGCTCTGTGTGTCCATTCAGACACGAAGCTGCGTTTCGGCCTGCCACCTCTCTATCCTGATTGGCTAACTGACTTTGATTGACAGCAGCGGGTGCCAATGGTGCCGCTGCTGTGTCTCAGCCAATCAGGAGGGAGAGTTTCAGATGGCGGAGGGACTCTTGGACATTGCTGGAAAGAGATGGGCTCTGGTAAGTATTAATGGGGCTGAGGGGGGCTTTGAAGGCATAGAATGCATGAAGATAAAAAACCTTCTGAGTTTACAACCCCTTTAAAAAAATAATAAAAAATTTAAACTGACTGGTTTCTGTGAAGAGCTGCGCCAGATTTTATACTCTCCAGTTTTAGCAAAATCAACCCCATTATGTCTGCTTCTACCTTCACCACAACCCAATACTTTCAGGTATGGACAATCTTTAATGCCTCCTACAATAAAGTGCTCAGTGTCTGAGCAATCAATTACAAGGCATGGCCACTGTCCTGTTGAGGATGGGGTGTGTGCTTAGATCTATACCAATAATGGAAAGTTAGTCTTTGCATAGGGATTTTTGTAGAGGTTACAGTGAGAAGGCACTAGAAGAATTAAAATGCCTCAACTCTAATCAATGCATAACACTGTAAAGTCTTCTTAAGACATGAGGCATTCATGTGACTCATTTCATTACATATCCCAAAAATAAGAGGATTAATCCTCATTTAAAGACAGTGGGCAGAACCATACAAATCATTTATTTATGCCCCAAACATTCAAATGCACATCCAGAACTGCTGATGTACTGTACAAAGTGGATAAATGAGAACCTTCGCAGACATAACCTAAATTTATAGAGCCATTTATTCCAAATTGCATACATCTGTTTCAGGCTAATTGTTTTACCATCAGTTAATATCGCTCAAATAATGCATCAGACATTCTAAACCCTTTAGCACCCAAACAATGTTATCACATCATTTGATAGCAAATATTTTACAAACAAAAAATTACACGTTGCTCCTGAAAAAATTCCCTTATACTTGGGTACTAAAATATCAAAAAGACAAATAAATTACCACTCTAAATACCTTAATTGCACTAAATATTGTAACCATCTAATCCAAAACATTAAAAGTCTACATAAATTCTTGACTGCTCAATTTGTATAAGTGGTAACAATCCTGCACTTCCCTTTAACAAATATTCCTATAGGTCAGCCAATGTGAATCCAAATAAAATGTATTTAACAGTTTAATAAATAATTACATACATAAACAGTGGCTGCAAACAAAAATGTGTGTTACGACAATAAACAGTAAATTAGACAGTATATTGAGTTTATTAGAATATTAGAATATTAGTAGGAGCAGCGCCTACTAGACTGAGACAGAAGTACAGTTAAATCACACTTGTTTAATAATAATAAAAAAAGGTAAACAGTAAATGTAGTCAAAACATAGCATACGGATAGTCAGACAAGCCAAAATGTCAGAGAGCCAGAGGTGAGCGTAGTAGAACAGCAAGCAGGATCTGGAGCCAGAAGGAATGTCAGCCAAGCAAGTCTTTAACGACTTAAGGACCGGGCCTCTTTTTTAGATTTGTTGTTTACAAATTAAAAACTTTTTTTTTTGCTAAAAAATGACTTAGACATTACATTATACATTTTGTTTTCTAACACCCTAGAGAATAAAATGGCGCGTCGTTGCAATACTTTCTGTCACACCGTATTTGCGCAGCGGTCTTGCTAGCGCACTTTTTTGGGAAAAAATACACTTTTTTGAATAAAAAAATAAGACAACAGTAAAGTTAGCCCAATTTTTTTTTTTTATATTGTGAAAGATAATGTTACGCAGAGTAAATTTATACCCAATATGTCACGCTTCAAAATTGCCCCCGCTCTTGGAATGGCGACAAACTTTTACCCTTAAAAATCTCCATAGGCGACGTTTAAAAAATTCTACAGGTTGCATGTTTTAAATTAGATAGGAGGTCTACAGCTAGAATTATTGCTCTCGCTTTACCGATCGTGGCGATACCTCACATGTGTGGTTTGAACCCCATTTTCATATGCGGGCGCTATTTACGTAAACATACCTTGTAATATAAAAAAAAGCATGACAGGATCTCTTAAATATGAGATCGGGGGTCAAAAAGACCTCAGATCTCATTTTTACACAAAAATGCAATAAAAAAAAAAAATTGTCATTTAAAAAAATTATTTTAAAAAAATTTCCCTTTAAGAGCTACCAAAGGTTTTAATAAGGAGACATGAAATACATTTGAGATATGCATATTAGAAGAAGGGTCTAATGCGTAAGCCACCGGGTTAATCCTGCAAAAACGTCAATTCCACGGTGCAATGCCATGGAGATGGGTGGGCCATCTTCCCCTCACTCGTCTCCATGCACAGCCACCGAGAGGACTGGATCATCTCCGTCGCTGCCGACGGCCCCGATAAAAGTGATCATGCGGGGAATCCGCCACAGAGACCACCTTTATCTTGTAGCCGGCCGGAATACAAAGCTAGCTGCTGCCACAACAACGATATCTGTCCTCAAAGTAAGGACGTATATCGGCGTTCTGCGGTCGGCAAGTGTTTTTTAACAGGAACACAGGAGAGCGTCTCTAGAGATGTGACCAAGGCGTAGGCAGAGATCATCTGGACTGGACGGCTTAAGTAGGCAGGACTGATGAGCAGGATAACATCAACAGGTGAGTCACTGTGGAAAGATAGAAGCTGGCAATTGTCCGACAGCTGAGCGGCCAGGAACCCAACAGTACCCCCTATTCAATGACCCCTCCCATCCGAGGACCACCAAGCTTGAGGGGAAAACGTTTATGTAAATCACGGAGGACAGGAGCATGTACATCTGAGGATGAGACCCAAGAGCATTCCTCTGGACCGTACCCTTTCCAATGCACCAGGTACTGTATGCGCCCACGGAACCTACGGCAGTCAAAAATGGACCGTACTTCATACTCCTCATGGTTCTCAACCTGTACAGGGTGAGGATGAGGCATCGAGGTTGTAAAGCAGTTGCAGACCTAAGGTTTTAATAAGGAGACATGAAATACATTTGAGATATGCATATTAGAAGGAAGGTCTAATGCGTAAGCCACTGGGTTAATCCTGTGAAGAATACGGAAAGGCCCAATAAACTGAGGTGCAAACTTCAGAGAGGGAACATGAAGTCGGAGGTTGCGAGATGACAGCCAAACCTTGTCCCCAACCTGGTAGGAAGGCACAGGCAGATGTCTGTGGTCAGCATGGAGTCTGTACCTATCATTAGCATGTCGCAAAGCCTCCTGGACTTGTGCCCAAGTGGAATGAAGAGCACGGAGATGCTTCTCTAACACAGGAATACTCTGTGGAACAAATGAGTCAGGCAACATGAAAGGTTGGAAACCATAGTTCGCCATAAACAGGGACAATCGGAAAGCAGAATTCAAGGCACCATTGTGAGCAAACTCCGCCCACGGTAAGATGTCTGACCAGTTGTTATGATGGTCAGAAATATAGCAACGTAGGAACTTCTCCAAGGACTGATTAGCTCGTTCTGCTGCCCCATTAGACTGCGGGTGATACGCAGAGGAGAAAGCAAGCTGAAATCCCAACTGTGCACAAAAGGCTCGCCAGAACCGGGACACAAACTGACTACCCCTGTCCGAGACAATCACCTTGGGTAGCCCATGTAAGCAAAAGATCTCCCAAGCAAAAATGGAAGCCAGTTCCTTAGAAGTGGGCAACTTTTTAAGTGGAATACAATGGGACATTTTCAAGAACCAGTCAACCACCATAAGAATAACTGTGTTGTCCTGGGAGTTGGGTAACTCCACAATGAAATCCATAGACAGGTGGGTCAAGGGCCTCTCTCCAATGGGTATGGGTTGTAGGAGGCCCACTGGAAGGTGTCGTGGAGTCTTACTCTGAGCACACACGGAACAGGCAGCTACGAAGGCGTTTACATCAGCACGTAGACTAGGCCACCAGAATTTTGGGAAATGGCCCAAAAGAGTTTAATCTTCCCAGGGTGGCCAGCAGCCATGGGAGAATGGTAAGTCTGGAACACGGCAGTATGGAAACTCTCTTGGACAAAATAGCAGTCACAAGGTTTCTCAGGAGGAGCATGGACCTGAGCAGCAAGAATTTTGTCACCCAAAGGAGAAGTGAGAATGGTGCGAACCGTAGCCAGAATACGATCAGGAGGAATCACAGGAACCGGAACTGACTCCAACTTGGAAGCGGAGGAAATTTGTTGTGACAAGGCATCAGCCCTTACATTCTTAGTACCGGGTAAGAATGAGACAATGTAATTGAAACTTGACAAGAAAAGAGCCCATCACGCCCTTCTGGGAGAGAGGCGCGTGGCCTCAGACAAGAATGTGAGATTCTTATGGTCAGTAAGAATGAGAACCAGCACAGTGGTACCTTTGAGGAGGTGTCTCCATTCTTTCAAGGCTAAAATGATCGCTAACAGCTCTCTGTCACCAATCTCATAATTCTATCCGCAGGTGACAATTTCTTGGAAAAGTAGCCACAAGGATGCATAGCGCTCTCAGAGGTAGGATGTTGAGACAGAAGGGTGCCAACTCCAGTCTCAGAAGCATTAACCTCAAGAATAAAAGGTAACGTAGGATTAGGATGTGCCAACACATGGAGCATAAACAAAGGCAGCCTTGAGACTCTAAAGGGTCTTAACTCTGTGGGTTATTGTCCTTTCAGTCAGGGGCTCGACCAGAGACGAGAAGTTAAACTAAATTACGAATAAACTAGCCAACACAACTTCAAAGAACTTCTGCTTAGAAAATCCAATCTTCTTCTTTTGGATACCAAAGACCACTGAAAATTTTCTCTCACAAGGCATGTCAAATGCTTCGTGCCTCCATAATCCTTAGTCAGTGTGAACTGCATCTCTTTCTTGATTACTTAATACTCTGGTACATTAAAACCCTCCAACAGGAAAATTTGCTCCTCCATGATAATTCCATGTTTTCTTAAACCTCTTCTAGGGGACCTAGGGAGATATTTACTAGTGGGGGTTCAGCGGCATCCACCCCAATAGCAGTATGCGATGCTGGGGATACACCACAAAGCTAAGGTGGACTGGTGCATCTTACCCTTTAACCTCCATCTCAGATATTTGATCTACGTCAAAAGCAGAAAGGCAACCTATTCCATACTACATGCAGCTGTTTCAGGTTATTAGGCCATCATCAATATAATGTATGGAAAACTATGGCTTCTACAGAGTAGAACTTGGAACCCAACAAGGAAGTACAGAGAACGAGGACTAATGGAATCAAAAAGCTCTCAACTTTAATTTAGTTCCTTCTCATCATAACTTGTAAGGTTCTACTGCATCATTAGGTTACAAAATGGCTCTATACTAATAGATTATTTTTGCACTATAAATCAGTACCTCTGGAGTATCCCTTCAGATGCACTAAATAATACATGTCTGAATAAAAGCACAATGCATTGCAACAGAGCCTGATCAGCTCAGTCTTTATGACCCTAATGCCGCGAACACACGGTCGGAATTTCTGATGGAAACAGTCCGATGGGAGCTTTTCAACAGATTTTCCGATCGTTTGTATGCCCATCGGTCTTTTTCTGTTGGCATTTCCGACGGACTTTGGATTGAGAGCCTGTTCTTAATTTTTCAGACAGAAAACCTTTCTATCGGATTTTCTGATCGTGTGTATGCAATTCCGACACGCAAAATTCCGACGCATGCTCGGAACCACTTCCCGACCGCCCCATGTAGATATACGTCGGCAGAATGGCACGTACAGGCAGAATCACGTACCTGTACGTGCCATTCTTCAGGCGCGTGGGGGGTCCGATCGGACCCCCCCCGGCCGGCGGGGACGGTCGGGATCGCTTCAGGAGCGATCCGGGATGAGGGGACGGCCAGTGGTTTCTGGCCACCCCCTCGCGATCGCTCCTGGCGAATCAGATGCTTCCTCTGTCTGTGTCAATCAAAACACAGGCAGAGGAAGTGATGTCACACTCGGTGCGCCGGTCTATGTGACCGGAACGCCGAGGAGTCAACACACACAGGTTAGTGCACCAACAGTACACTGACACCAGTACACATAGGCACACAAAACACCCCCCTGTCACCCCCTGTCACCCCCAGATCACCCCCCAGATCCCCCCCCCCCCCCAGTCACAGTGTCACTAATTGCAGTGATCATTTATTTACTGATCACTGCATTTAGTGTCAGTGTGACTGTAATAACTGTCAGTGCAGTTAGTTTTAGGTCCAAGGTAGCCCCCCACCCCCCCCTAATAAAGGTTTAACCCCTTGATTGCCCCCCAGGTAACCCTTTCACCCCCTTTTGCCAGTGTCACTAAGCGATCGTTTTTCTGATCGCTGTATTAGTGTCACTGCTGTCGCTAGGTAACCATTTTTTTTTTTTAGGTAACCGCCATGTTTATATAGGTTCATAAATAGGTTTATAGGTCAGGTACCCCCATATTACAACCTAAATAAAGGTTTTAACCCCCTGATTGCCCCTAGAGTTAACCCTTTCACCAGTGATCACAGTATAACTGTCACTGGTGACGCTGGTTAGCCAGTTAGTTATTTCGTTATTTAGGTTCCCCGTCAGGTTTTTATATAGTGTCAGGTACCCCCATATATTACCTAATAAAGGTTTTAACCCCCTGATTGCCCCTAGTTAACCCTTTCACCCCCTTTTGCCAGTGTCACTAAGCGATCGTTTTTCTGATCGCTGCATTAGTGTCGCTAGGTAACCAGTTTTTTTTTTTTAGGTTAACCGCCATGTTTATATAGGTTCATAAATAGGTTTATAGGTCAGGTACCCCCATATACAACCTAAATAAAGGTTTTAGCCCCCTGATTGCCCCTAGTTAACCCTTTCACCCCCTTTTGCCAGTGTCACTAAGCGATCGTTTTTCTAATCGCTGCATTAGTGTCACTGGTGCCGCTAGGTAGCCATTTTTTTTTTTTTTAGGTAACCGCCAGGTTTATATAGGTTCATAAATAGGTTTATAGGTCAGGTACCCCCATATTACAACCTAAATAAAGGTTTTAACCCCCTGATTGCCCCTAGAGTTAACTCTTTCACCAGTGATCACAGTATAACTGTCACTGGTGACGCTGGTTAGCCAGTTAGTTAGTTATTTAGGTTCCCCGTCAGGTTTTTATATAGCGTCAGGTACCCCCATATAATACCTAATAAAGGTTTTAACCCCCTGATTGCCCCTAGTTAACCCTTTCACCAGTGATCACCGTATAACTGTTACGGGTGACGCTGGTTAGTTAGTTTGTTTTTTATACTGTCAGGGCACCCGCCATTTATTACCCAATAACGGTTTAACCCCCTGATCGCCCGGCGGGTGATATCAATTAGGTTTTAGGGTCAAATAAGGTCTGCGTCGCCCCAGGTTAGTGCCAGCACCGCAAACACCCACGCACAAAGCATACACCTCCCTTAGTGGTACAGTATCTGAACAGATCAATATCTGATCTGATCAGATCTATACTAGCGTCCCAGCAGTTTAGGGTTCCAAAAAAACGCATTGTTAGCGGCATCAGCCCAGATACCTGCTAGCACCTGCGTTTTCCCCCTCCGCCCAGCCCAGCCCAGCCCACCCAAGTGCAGTATCGATCGATCACTGTCATTTACAAAACACTAAGCACACATAACTGCAGCGTTCGCAGAGTCAGGCCTGATCCCTGCGATCGCTAACAGTTTTTTTGTGGTAGCGTTTTGATTCAGTCGCTAACAGTCAGGAGCTTTTTTACCTGTAAATCTCAAAAAAATAAAAAAAAAAAAAAAAATAGTTGTCGTTTTATTGTTCTCTCTCTCACTCTATTCTCTCTCTATTGTTGCTCTTTTTTTACTCCATTCTATTCTGCAATGTTTTTTATTTTTATGTTTTATCATGCTTGCTTTTCAGGTATGTAATTTTGTTTACTGTGTTTTAGTGTTAACCATTTTTTTGTTTTCAGGTGCGCCATTCAGTTGCAGCGCGGATTTATTTATCTTGACAGCAACAGCGTTTGCTCCCACGATACATAAAGACGCGACTCCAACACTGTAGGAGGTGATTTCACCACCACAGTTAAAAAAAAGAGCATATATGCCGAAGCATGGGGGCAGCAGGGGGGGGGGGGAGCGATTGGCTCCTAATGCTGCGTACATACGGTCGAAATTCCGACGGAGCCTTGCCCCGTGGAAAAGTGCAACCGTGTGTACATGGCATAACTTTTGTGGGAGGATGCCCCCATGCTTCGGCATATATAAATGGTGCATGTATGCCCATCATTAGAAGTGGGTGGATGAAGGGTGGTATTCTAATGGTGGGCATACCCACCAATCAATCTCTTTTTTTCGTTCAGCCAAGAGGCTGCATGAAAAATAAAGATTACAATATATGTCCAGTATGTTGCTGGACTTTGAATGGTTATACCAGAATGATGCCTGCAGGTTTAGGTATCATCTTGGTATCATTCTTTTCAGCCAGTGATCGGCTTTCATGTAAAAGCAATTCTAGCGGGTAATTAGCCTCTAGACTGCTTTTACAAGCAGTGGGAGGGAATGTCCCCCCTCCCGGATATAAACCGCGCCATTGGGAAATTGGGAAAGCGTTTTATCACACCGATCTTGGTGTGGTCAGATGCTTTGAGGGCAGAGGAAAGATCTAGGGTCTAATAGACCCCAATTTTTTCAAAAAAAGAGTACCTGTCACTGCCTATTGCTATCATAGGGGATATTTACATTCCCTGAGATAACAATAAAAATGATAAAAAAGAAAAAAATGAAGGGAACAGTTTTAAAATAAAATAAAAAAGCTAAATAAAAAAAAAAAATTAAAAAAAAAAAAAAAAAGCACCCCTGCCCCCCCTTCTCTTGCGCAAAGGCGAACACAAGCGTTGGTCTGGCGTCATATGTAAACAGCAATTGCACCATGCATGTGAGGTATCACCGCGAAGGTCAGATCGAGGGCAGTAATTTTAGCAGTAGACCTCCTCCGTGAATCTAATGTGGTATCATGTAAAGGCTTTTAAAGGCTTTTAAAAATGTATGTAGTTTGTCGCCACTGCGTGTTTGTGCGCAATTTCAAAGCATGTCCTGTTTGGTATCCATGTACTCGGCCTAAGATCATATTTTTTATTTCATCAAAAATTTGAGCAATATAGTGTGTTTTAGTGCATTAAAATAAAAAAAAAGTGTATTTTTTCCACAAAAAATGCGTTTGAAAAATCGCTGCGCAAATACTGTGTGGAAAAAAAAAATGCAACACCCACCATTTTAATCTGTAGGGCCTTTGCTTTAACAATATATATAGTGTTTGGGGGTTCAACGTAATTTTCTTGCAAAAAAAAAATATGTTTTCATGTAAACAAAAAGTGTCAGAAAAGGCTTTGTCTACAAGTGGTTAGAAGAGTGGGTGACGTGTGACATAGGCTTCTAAATGTTGTGCATAAAATGCCAGGACAGTTCAAACCCCCCCCAAATGACCCCATTTTGGAAAGTAGACACCCCAAGCTATTTGCTGAGAGCAATGTTGAGCCCATTAAATTTTTTTTTTTTTTTTTGTCCCAAGAGATTGAATAATGAAAAAAAAAAAAATATATATATTTTTTTTACAAAAAGTTGTCACTAAATGATATATTGCTCAAACATGTCATGGGCATATGTGGAAATACACCCCAAAATACATTCTGTTGCTTCTCCTGAGTACGGGGATACCACATGTGTGGGACTTTTTGGGAGCCTAGCTGCGTACGGAACCCCAAAAACCAATCACCGCCTTCAGGCTTTCTAAGGGTGTAATTTTTTTATTTCACTTCTCACTGCCAATCACAGTTTCGGAGGCCATGGAATGCCCAGATGGCATAAAACCCCCCAAAATGACCCCATTTTGGAAAGTAGACACCCCAAGCTATTTGCTGAGAGGTATTGTGAGTATTTTGCAGATCTCGCTTTTTGTCACAAAGTTTTGAAAATTGAAAAAAAAAAAAAAAAAAATTTTTTTTTTTCTTTACTTTCTTCATTTTCAAAAACAAATGAGAGCTGTAAAATACTCACCATGCCTCTCAACAAATAGCTTGGGGTGTCTACTTTCCAAAATGGGGTCATTTGGGGGGGTTTTGTGCTATTTTGGCATTTTATGGCCTTCGAAACTGTGATAGGTAGTGAGGAGTGAAATCAAAAATTTGCACCCTTAGAAATCCTGAAGCGGTGCTTGGGTTTCGGGGCCCCGTACGCGGCTAGGCTCCCAAAAAGTCCCACACATGTGGTATCCCCATACTCAGGAGAAGCAGCAAAATGTATTTTGGGGTGCAATTCCACATATAACTATGGCATGTGTGAGCAATATATCATTTAGTGACAACTTTTTTTTTTTTTTATTTTTTTTTTATTTTTTGTCTTTATTCAATCACTTGGGAAAAAAAAAAAATATTCAATGGGCTCAACATGCCTCTCAGCAAATAGCTTGGGTTGTCTACTTTACAAAATGGGGTCATTTGGGGGGGTTTTGTGCTATTTTGGCATTTTATGGCCTTCGAAACTGTGATAGGTAGTGAGGAGTGAAATCAAAAATTTGCACCCTTAGAAATCCTGAAGGCGGTGCTTGGGTTTCGGGGCCCCGTACGCGGCTAGGCTCCCAAAAAGTCCCACACATGTGGTATCCCCATACTCAGGAGAAGCAGCTAAATGTATTTTGGGGTGCAATTCCACATATAACCATGGCATGTGTGAGCAATATATCATTTAGTGACAACTTTTTGAAAACATTTTTTTTTTTTTTTTTTTTTTTTGTCTTTATTCAATCACTTGGGACTAAAAAAAAAAATATTCAATGGGCTCAACATGCCTCTCAGCAAATAGCTTGGGGTGTCTACTTTCCAAAATGGGGTCATTTGGGGGGGTTTTGTACTTCCCTGCCATTTTAGCACCTCAAGAAATGAAATAGGCAGTCATAAATTAAAAGCGGTGTAAATTCCAGAAAATGTACTCTAGTTTGTAGACGCTATAACTTTTGCGCAAACCAATAAATATACGCTTATTGGCATTTTTTTTACTAAAGACATGTGGCTGAATACATTTTGGCCCAAATGTTTGACTAAAATTGAGTTTATTAGATTTTTTTTATAACAAAAAGTAGAAAATCTCTTTTTTTTTCAAAATTTGCAGTCTTTTTCCGTTTATATCGCAAAAAAATAAAAATCACAGAGGCAATCAAATACCATCAAAAGAAAGCTCTATTTGTGGGAAGAAAAGGACGCCAATTTCGTTTGGGTACAAAATTGCATGACCGCGCAATTACCAGTTAAAGTAGTGCAGTGCGAAATTGAAAAAAGACCTCTGGTCCTTTGGCTGCCAAATGGTCCGGGGCTGAAGTGGTTAATGGGCTCTTTGGATGCTCTTTTATGAAAGAGAAAGAAGGGTGATGAGTGTATGTGCCATTAATGCAGGGTTTGGTGAACATACAGCCTGTGTATGCATTAAATGCAATGCAGTATTATAAACATTTGCATATTTCAGTACGTTTTAGAAATTACAGTTTTGTTCATTACCTTACATGTTTAATGATTTACCATAGAGCTTACCTCCATTGAACCTCCTTATTCATTTGCATTCAGTGTTTGGCCTGGGGAATCTCCTGACTGGCATCCAAATTGGGCTAGGAATGAGCCATCAGCTGCTAGGAAGCCTGCGGCCACTGGCATCCTACTGTCCATCATCCATGAGCCCCCTGTGCAGGGAGATTTCACAATCGTGACAGCTTCCCAGCACATACAGTGCCTTGCAAAAGTATTCACCCCCTAGGCTTTTTACCTATTTTGTTACATTACAGCCTTTAGTTAAATGTTTTTTTTTTAATCTGAATTATATGTGATGGATCAGAACACAATAGTCTAAGTTGGTGAAGTAAAATTAGAAAAATATATACATAAAACTATTTTTCAGAAATAAAAAACGCATAATTGGCATGTGCGTATGTATTCACCCCCTTTGTTATGAAGCCCATAAAAAGCTCTGGTGCAACCAATTACCTTCAGAAGTCACATAATTAGTGAAATGATGTCCACCTGTGTGCAATCTAAGTGTCACATGATCTGTCATTACATATAAACACCTTTTTGAAAGGTCCTAGAGGCTGCAACACCTAAGCAAGAGGCACCACTAACCAAACACTGCCATGAAGACCAAGGAACTCTCCAAACAAGTAAGGGACAATGTTGTTGAGAAGTACAAGTCAAGGTTAGGTTATAAAAAAATATCCAAATCTTTTATGATCCCTAGGAGCACCATCAAATCTATCATAACCAAATGGAAAGAACATGGCACAACAGCAAACGTGCCAAGAGATGGCCACACACCAAAACTCACGGACCAGGCAAGGAGGGCATTAATCAGAGAGGCAGCACAGAGACCTAAGGTAACCCTGGAAGAGCTGCAGAGTTCCACAGCAGAGACTGGAGTATCTGTACATAGGACGACAATAAGCCGTACGCTCTGTAGCGTTGGTCTTTATGGCAGAGTGGCCAGAAGAAGGCCATTACTTTCAGCAAAAAACAATATGGCATGTTTTGAGTTTGCAAAAAGGCATGTGGGAGACTCCCAAAATGTATGGAAGGTGCTCTGGTCTGATGAGACTAAAATTTAACTTTTTGGCCATCAAAGAAAACGCTAATTCTGGTGCAAACCCAACACATCACATTACCCAAAGTACACCATCCCCACAGTGAAACATGGTGGTGGCAGCATAATGCTGTAGGGATGTTTTTCAGCAGTCGGGACAGGGAAACTGGTCAGAGTTGAGGGAAAGATGGATGGTGCTAAATACAGGGATATTTTTGAGCAAAACCACTTTGTGTGTGATTTTAGGCTAGGATGGAAGTTTACCTTCCAGCAGGACAATGACCCCAAACATACTGCTAAAGCAACACTTGAGTAGTTTAAGGGGAAACATGTAAATGTGTTGGAATGGCCTAGTCAAAGCCCAGACCTCAATCCAATAGAAAATCTATGGTCAGACTTAAAGATTGCTGTTCACAAGCGCAAACCATCCAACTTGAAGGAGCTGGAGCAGTTTTGCAAGGAGGAATGGGCAAAAATCCCAGTGGTAAGATGTGGCAAGCTCATAGAAACTTATCCAAAGCGACTTTGAGTTGTGATAGCTGCAAAAGGTGGCTCTACAAAGTATTGACTTTGGGGGGGTGAATAGTTATGCACAGTGATTTTTTCTGCTAATTTGTCCTATTTCTTGTTTCCGTCACAATAAAAAAAAAAAACAAAACAAAAAACATCTTCAAAGTTGTGGGCATGTTCTGTAAATTAAATGGCAATAATGCAAATCCTCAAACAATCCATGTTAATTCCAGGTTGTGAGGCAACAAAACACGAAAAATGCCAAGGGGGTGAATACTTTTGCAAATCTTCTTTACTACTCATATTATGATAAATATATTACAGCAGGCAACACACATGGTAACCTACCAAGGCAAACAAGAAATAATTAAACTCTGTTTAATTCCCATTTTGACAGCTTGGTCATAAATATCAGTAAGTGTTACATATGACAACTTGGAGCAATGACAAGGTGATGTAACACAATACTAGGCATCACTCCATAATGACTATCGAATGAACTAGACAAGAAATCTTTCACAGTTCCTACTTTTCTCCAGATTTAAACTATGATGTGCCAAGAGGAGACTATGTAAGAAAATAATTAGCTTTAATTTACACATTAAATGCCTGTGTAGCACTGCTAATGCTATTCAAATGAATGCAAATTAATCTAGAATTTCTATTAAGATTAAACAGATGCGAGGAAAAAAAAAAAAAACCTTTGGGTCTCACCTCTATGTATAACAAAATAAATATAAAAGTGAAACTTTGGTATCGGGGACGGGGAATGGGAAAAAGGGGGAATTTATTTACTAGGAAGAACATAGTATGGATAAAGTGCAGATAGTAAATTAGATATGAATATACCAAAACTAAAAATAGGGATTGTGGTTGTTATAGGCTGTTGTGCTTTTTATATAGATGTTTTAATAATCCACATATTTAGAATTCAGTTTGCTTGGTAAGGTCTGACAAGTGTTATCTGAATGTGTGAAGTGAAGCTGGTTGCTTTTCACATTCTCATTACTTTTTGTACTACCGTACTGAATGAGCTTTCCTGTATGAAGGTCTATTGCTGTTATTAACCCATTACCCTTTGTCATTGCTGCTTACTCTTCTCTTCATGTCAGAAGTATATTCTGTTCTAATTGACTTTAGTAAGTTAAATTCCAATATTGAGAGTAATGTAATAGGTACAAGAGAGGAAAGGGTTAATCAGAGAATCTGCTCTTGTGACATCATTCCTTTTCCTATTCTTTTCCTGGTTCCCTGTTCCCTGTGTCCTGTGGCCCCTCCTGTGATCCTGTTTGTTCATTCAAACAATGTTTTCCTTGCACTATCTAATGACAGCTGTCATGACAGCTGGAGTGGCAGTATTGATGGAAGAGGAAGAGAGGAAGCGGAGGATGAGGATAAAAAGAAGACGTCGCCACTGGATCCATCCAATCATTTTTTAATAGAGATTGCAGAGGCCAGTTCTTGGCCATGTATGAGAATTTGCGTGCTTATGAGGACAAGTTTTTCAATTATACCCGGATGTCCCTGGCAAGGTAAGTACATATGCCAAATGTGGATATGCACATATTAATGTGTGCGTACAGCTACCATTGGCTGATATTTCGTATTTTGAATTTAGAAATTAACGTATTTACTCATTTATTTTTATTTATTGTTTTGTCATCATTGCTGCAGCAGATTATGTACCGTGCATACTTTCAACATTCAGTATATCATGTATTCCACAATTTAGCACCTAAACATCAAATATATTATGAAATGCACCACAATTTTATTGTAAGTAAACTTTTCTTAAGGTTCAATATTTCTTTATAGAAATTCAGGGTACATAAAGAAAAAACAAAGAAAAATAACATGTTGGTATGACATTTGGCAACCTACAACTGTTCATACATTGGTTAAAATTCTGAACGTGTGTTTGTTACACTGCTGGTTGAAGGCCTTGGGGACTGGGTTACATGAAAACTAGGTGACTGATGATACATCCTTGGGGTTACAGGGGCGCCGATTGTGGAGGGAATTGGGGACGGAGCTGGATATGGGATTGGGGGATGCGATGTGTTGATTACATTCCCATAATCATCAGAGTATGGGCAGAAGCAAGGGGAATAGTAAGGGTGGGTTCTGAATGGTGGAGGGGTTGGATAGGGATAATAGGGACCAGATGGTGGTGGTGGGCCAAAGCTAGGGAGGAGGTGGTTTCTGGCTCATCATGCATATTGGAATCTATGAGGTCCAGCACTGCCTTCCGCGAGTTATGTTTCCCCTCTGGGCGGATATTTTTGAACATGCCCACCACCAGCATACCGAAACCATGGTCTTTGGACTCCTGGCTATCTAACCTTTGATTACATTTATCCACAATCTCAGCAAAGTGATCAATGTTTTTCCTACCCCTCCCTCTTGCAGATCTGATTGTTAGACATGTGCACCGTCAATAAATTTGTTTTGTTTTGCACCCCCGGGTTCGGTTCGCACCAGAACCTTCGAACCGACCGAAAGTTCGCGCGAATTTTCGAACCCTATACGTTATAATGGACGCGAACGTTCGAAATCAAAAGTGCTAATTACAACGGCCAATATGCATGTTAATGTCATAAAACAGGTTTGGGGACCCGGGTCCTGCCCCAGGGGACATATATCAATGCAAAAAGAACTTTTAAAAACTAACGTTTTTTCGGGAGCAGTCATTTTAATGATGCATAAAGTGAAAAAAAAAAAGTGAAATTTTCCTTTAAATATGGTACCTGGGGGGTGTCTAAAGTATGCCTGTGAAGTGGCATGTGTTTCCCGTGTTTAGAACTGTCCTTGCACAAAATGACATTTTTAAAGGAAAAAAAGAAGCCATTTAAAACCACTTGCGGCTTTAGGTTTGTTCTTAAGTAGAATCTGAACAGGTACATTATGAAGTGTAGCTCCATCCCAAAAAAATCTATTTTTAAGCTTTTTGGAGAACATAGGGAGGGGTTATCACCCCTGTAACATTTGCTGTCTTTGCACATCTGTTCAGAACATGTCACCTCACTTTCCGTCCCAATGACAAATGTTTTTGGAAAAAGTGGGGTTTTAATTGAAACAAGGATTGGTGATAAAGTATCAGTAGAGAGGAGATACCTTTTTCCCAAATTAAATCTAACAGGATAGAATTTCCCTTCCTAGGGGTAGATTTCCTCTCACTTCCTGTTTTCTCTTTCCATTTGCAAGTAGGAGTCGTTTGTAAGTTGGATGTTTGAAAGTAGGGGCCTGGCGTATATACTCTGCAGAAATTTGCCCTATTAGATGTTGGTGTAGCCACAAGACTGGTGGGCACAGGAATGGGCCCTGCTGTGAGTTAATAGATCAAGATTTGTAATTGCATGCACCTGTTGAACAGGGCAGAAAAATTGGGGGTGGTGGTGGTGGTGGACGGTGTTGCCACAAGACTGTAAGCTCTCACAGTTACTCTTGGTGGGCGCAGGAATGGGCCCTACTGTGAGTTATTAGATCAAGATTTGTAATTGCAAGCACCTGATGAACAGGGCAGAAAAATTGGGCCTTTGGCGGTGGTGGTGGACGGTGTTGCCACAAGACTGTAAGCTCTCACAGTTACTCTTGGTGGGCGCAAGAATGGGCCCTGCTGTGAGTTATTAGATCAAGATTTGTAATTGCAAGCACCTGATGAACAGGGCAGAAAAATTGGGCCTTTGGCGGTGGTGGACGGTGTTGCCACAAGACTGTAAGCTCTCACAGTTACTCTTGGTGGGCGCAAGAATGGGCCCTGCTGTGAGTTATTAGATCAAGATTTGTAATTGCAAGCACCTGATGAACAGGGCAGAAAAATTGGGCCTTTGGCGGTGGTGGTGGACGGTGTTGCCACAAGACTGTAGGCCCTCATAGTTACTCTTGGTGGGCGCAGGAATGGGCCCTGCTGTGAACTATTAGATCAAGATTTGTAATTACCCGCCCCTGTTAAACAGGGGCTGAAAAATTGTGCCTTAGGCACTGGTGCTGGTGCCACAACACTGCAACCCCTCACAGATACTGTACTTGGAGCACAGCAGTCACACGTGTTGCGAAGCATTTTTTTATAAAAATTGTATGTACACGCCCCTGTTAAACAGGGGCTGAAAAATTGTGCCTTAGGCACTGGTGTGGTGGCATGGATCATTGAGGAGGAGGAAGAGGATAGTCAGTGAACATAAGAGGACAGTCACTCAGCATCAGCATAGGCAGTCTTGAAGGGATGTGATATTAAAAATTATTCGGTTATATCCGCCTCAGGTGCCTGGTAGCTGGTGGTGATCCAAGACTGATTCATTTTGATGAAGGTCAGTCGATCAACCGAGGCGGTGGACAGGCGCACCCTATGATCGGTGACAAATCCTCCAGCAGCACTGAATGTGCGTTCGGAAAGAACGCTGGAGGCAGGACAGGCCAGTAGCTCAATTGCATACTGTGCAAGCTCTGGCCAGTGATCCATCCTCAGGACCCAGTAAGCCAGAGGATTTTCGGTGGGAAAGGTGTCCAAGTCTGACCTTGCCCCAAGGTATTCCTGCACCATGTATATCAGACGCTGGCGATGGTTGCTGGAACCGATCATACCTTGGGGCTGCGGACTAAAAAATTGTCTGAACGCATCGGTCAGACGTCCACCTTCCCCACCGCTCCTTCTGCTACTGACCGAAGCCTCAGCAACTCGTCGCCCAGGACCAGGAGTTTGTAGCCTCCCAGTTTCTGGGAACGCGTTGCACAGACCTTTCTGCAAGGCCTCCCTGAGATGTCTCATCCTCTGCTCCCTCTGCGACGGCAAGATAAGGTCCGCAACCTTACCCTTGTACCGCGGATCAAGGAGAGTGGCCAGCCAGTAATGGTCCCTCTCCTTGATCCGAAGAACACGAGGATCCTTCCGCAGGCTTTGCAAGATCAGGGAGGCCATGCAGCGTAGGTTAGCTGAGGCATTCGGTCCGGAGTCTTCTGGGTCACTGAGGATGACATGATCGCCAGCCACCTCCTCCCAGCCACGTACAAGTCCACTGGTTTGTTGGGACTGTACATCATCCCTAAAAGACTGCTGCTGCTGATGCTGAGTGCCAGGCTCCACCTCCATGCTCACACAATCCCTCCTCCTCCTCCTCCTCATCCTCTTCCTGTGTGATGGGTGGGACAGGAGGAACACTGTCCGGATAAAGGGGGCCTTGAGAGGCAAGGAAGTCCTCCTCTTCCTGCCTCTGTTCTGCCTCAAGTGCCCTGTCCATTATCCCACGCAGCGTATGCTCCAACAGGTGGACAAGAGGGACAGTGTCACTGATGCATGCACTGTCACTGCTCACCATCCTCGTGGCCTCCTCAAATGGTGAGAGGACAGTGCATGCATCCCTGATCATGCTCCACTGACGTGGGGAAAAAAAACCAAGCTCCCCTGACCCTGTCCTGGTGCCATAGTCGCAAAGGTACTCATTGATGGCCCTCTGCTGCGTGTGCAGTCGCTGCAGCATGGCCAACGTTGAGTTCCACCTGGTGGGCATGTCACATATTAGGCGGTTCTTGGGCAGGTTCAGCTCCTTTTGCAGCTCAGTCAGCCGAGCACTGGCATTATAAGATCGGCGGAAATGCACACAGACTTTCCTGGCCTGCCTCAGGACATCCTGTAAGCCTGGGAACCTGCCCAAGAACCGCTGCACCACCAGGTTGAGGACGTGAGCCATGCAGGGCACATGGGTGAGCTGCCCCTGTCGCAGGGCGGAGAGGAGGTTGGTGCCATTGTCAGAAACGACCATTCCTGGCTTAAGCTGACGTGGCGTCAACCACCTCTCGGCCTGCCCCTGCAGAGCTGCCAGAACCTCTGGCCCAGTGTGGCTCCTGTCCCCCAAACACACCAGCGCAAGCACGGCATGGCATCTTTTTGCCTGCGTACTTGCGTAGCCCCTTGTACGCCTACGGAGCACCGCTGGTTCCAAGGACAGAGCACTGGAGGAAGAAGAAGAGGAGGGGGTGGAGGAGAGAGGTGTGTCACAACCAGTAGCAGTAGTAGCGTTTTGGAGGCGTGGTGGCGGAACAACCTCCAACACTACTGCACCTTGTCCTGCATCCCTCCCAGCTGCCAATAGAGTGACCCAATGGGCCGTGAAAGAAAGGTACCGTCCCTGTCCATGCCTGCTGGACCATGAGTCAGCGGTAATATGCACCTTACCGCTGACCGCCCTGTCCAGCGAGTCATGGACATTGCCCTCCACATGCCGGTAGAGAGACGGAATCGCCTTCCGTGAGAAAAAGTGGCGTTTGGGAACCTGCCACTGAGGAACCGCACATTGAACAAACTCACGGAAGGGGGCCGAGTCTACCAACTGAAAAGGCAGCAGTTGAAGTGCTAGCAATTTAGCCAGGCTAGCATTCAACCGCTGGGCATGTGGATGGCTGGGAGTGTACTTCTTTCTACGGTCCAGCAGCTGGGGCAGGGAAATTTGCCTGCTGCAATCGGACGTCAGTGTACTGCAAGTACTTGGTTGTGACACACCTAATTCTACACCTTCAGTCCTCTCAGAGCAGCTTTCAGAGAGGACTGAAGGTGTAGTGGGGATGGAGATCCCAGCTGAGGAGGAGCAAGGAGAGGTCCGCTTAGTTCTTTGGTGTGGGTCTTTTATGTGTGCCTGCCAACGAGCTGCATGGCAGGTCGCCATATGTCTGGTCATGCTTGTGGTGCTCAAGCGGCTGATGTTTTGGCCACGCGAGATACGCTTGAGACAAATATTGCAAATAGCAGTGGTGCGATCTGCTGCACTCGTCTCAAAAAAGGCCCACACCAAAGAACTTTTCTGATAACGTGCAGAGGCAGCGCCCTGCACAGGCGGAGCTCTGCGGTGTTGTACAGTTGCTGTGCTGGCCTCTACCTGGCCTCCAGGGGGCACCCTGCCTCGTTGGACATGTGACGCCGCATCCTCCTCCTCCTCGTCCTCCTCCTCATCCTCTCTCCCTTCAGGCACCCACGTGGAGTCAGTGACCTCATCATCCCCTCCCTCTTCACCACTAGAGCAAACCTGGCAGTAAGCTGCAGCTGGTGGAACAGTACTGCCAGATTCCTCAAGCTGGGTATCATCATCCGAGCCTTCGAATCGTTGGGCATCCTCCTGGAGCATGTACCCAACACTGTGCTCAAAGAGTTCGGGGGACTCCTCAGGAGGACATGGTGGGTCTAGGGAAGGGGTGGCTGATGATGCTCTGCCAGTACCCTGAGCCTGGGTGAGAGAGGATGAGGAGGATGAGGAGGGCTTGGTCATCCATTCTACCAAGCCTTCAGCATGATGCGGCTCCACATGTCCAGCTGCCGAAAACAAAGACGCGCGTGTCCCATGGCCACGTGCTGATGACGATGCACGACCACGTCCACGTCCACGGCCACGTCCACTAGAAACAGAGCCTGCCTGCCCCGTGTTCTTGGCTCTGCATGCTCTGCCTCCCCTTGGCGGTCTTCCAGCCATTGTAGTCGGTAGTCCTGTGGGTGCTGCTGAGAAGAATATATAGGAGCTCTGTGTGATGCCACTAACACACTAGAAGTCCTATGGGTGCTTCTGCAAAGAAAATATAGGAGCTCTGTGTGATGCCACTAACACACTAGAAGTCCTGTGGGTGCTTCTGCAAAGAAAATAGAGGAGCTCTGTGTGATGCCACTAACACACTAGAAGTCCTGTGGGTGCTGCTGAGAAGAAAATATAGGAGCTCTGTGTGATGCCACTAACACACTAGAAGTCCTATGGGTGCTTCTGCAAAGAAAATAGAGGAGCTCTGTGTGATGCCACTAACACACTAGAAGTCCTGTGGGTGCTTCTGCAAAGAAAATAGAGGAGCTCTGTGTGATGCCACTAACACACTAGAAGTCCTGTGGGTGCTGCTGAGAAGAAAATATAGGAGCTCTGTGTGATGCCACTAACACACTAGAAGTCCTGTGGGTGCTTCTGCAAAGAAAATAGAGGAGCTCTGTGTGATGCCACTAACACACTAGAAGTCCTGTGGGTGCTGCTGAGAAGAAAATATAGGAGCTCTGTGTGATGCCACTAACACACTAGAAGTCCTGTGGGTGCTTCTGCAAAGAAAATAGAGGAGCTCTGTGTGATGCCACTAACACACTAGAAGTCCTGTGGGTGCTTCTGCAAAGAAAATAGAGGAGCTCTGTGTGATGCCACTAACACACTAGAAGTCCTGTGGGTGCTGCTGAGAAGAAAATATAGGAGCTCTGTGTGATGCCACTAACACACTAGAAGTCCTATGGGTGCTTCTGCAAAGAAAATAGAGGAGCTCTGTGTGATGCCACTAACACACTAGAAGTCCTGTGGGTGCTTCTGCAAAGAAAATAGAGGAGCTCTGTGTGATGCCACTAACACACTAGAAGTCCTGTGGGTGCTGCTGAGAAGAAAATATAGGAGCTCTGTGTGATGCCACTAACACACTAGAAGTCCTATAGGTGCTTCTGGGAAGAAAATATAGGAGCTCTGTGTGATGGGACTAACACACTTCAAGTCCTATAGGTGCTTCTGGAACAAAATATAGGATCTCTGTGTGATGGACTAACACACTTCAAGTCCTATGGGTGCTTCTGAAGAAAATATAGGAGCTCTATGTGATGGGACTAACACACTTCAAGTCCTATAGGTGCTTCTGGAACAAAATATAGGATCTCTGTGTGATGGACTAACACACTTCAAGTCCTATGGGTGCTTCTGGGAAGAAAATATAGGTCTGTGTGATGGGACTAACACACTTCAAGTCCTATAGGTGCTTCTGGGAACAAAATATAGGATCTCTGTGTGATGCCACTAACACACTTCAAGTCCTATAGGTGCTTCTGGGAACAAAATATATGATCTCTGTGTGATGGGACTAACACACTTCAAGTCCTATAGGTGCTTCTGGGAAAAAATATATGATCTCTGTGTGATGGGACTAACACACTTCAAGTCCTATAGGTGCTCTGGGAAGAAAATATAGGTCTGTGTGATGGGACTAACACACTTCAAGTCCTATAGGTGCTTCTGGGAACAAAATATATGATCTCTGTGTGATGGGACTAACACACTTCAAGTCCTATAGGTGCTTCTGGGAACAAAATATAGGATCTCTGTGTGATTGGACTAACACACTTCAAGTCCTATAGGTGCTTCTGGGAACAAAATATAGGATCTCTGTGTGATGGGACTAACACACTTCAAGTCCTATAGGTGCTTCTGGGAACAAAATATAGGATCTCTGTGTGATGGGACTAACACACTTCAAGTCCTATAGGTGCTTCTGGGAACAAAATATATGATCTCTGTGTGATGGGACTAACACACTTCAAGTCCTATGGGTGCTTCTGGGAACAAAATATAGGATCTCTGTGTGATGGGACTAACACACTTCAAGTCCTATAGGTGCTTCTGGGAACAAAATATATGATCTCTGTGTGATTGGACTAACACACTTCAAGTCCTATAGGTGCTTCTGGGAACAAAATATATGATCTCTGTGTGATGGGACTAACACACTTCAAGTCCTATAGGTGCCTCTGGGAAAAAATATAGGTCTGTGTGATGGGACTAACACACTTCAAGTCCTATAGGTGCTTCTGGGAACAAAATATATGATCTCTGTGTGATGGTACTAACACACTTCAAGTCCTATAGGTGCTTCTGGGAACAAAATATATGATCTCTGTGTGATGGGACTAACACACTTCAAGTCCTATAGGTGCTTCTGGGAACAAAATATATGATCTCTGTGTGATGGACTAACACACTTCAAGTCCTATAGGTGCTTCTGGGATCAAAATATATGATCTCTGTGTGATGGGACTAACACACTTCAAGTCCTATAGGTGCTTCTGGGATCAAAATATATGATCTCTGTGTGATGGGACTAACACACTTCAAGTCCTATAGGTGCTTCTGGGAACAAAATATATGATCTCTGTGTGATGGGACTAACACACTTCAAGTCCTATAGGTGCTTCTGGGAAGAAAATATAGGTCTCTGTGTGATGGGACTAACACACTTCAAGTCCTATAGGTGCTTCTGGGAACAAAATATATGATCTCTGTGTGATGGGACTAACACACTTCAAGTCCTATAGGTGCTTCTGGGAAGAATATATATCTCTGTGTGATGGGACTAACACACTTCAAGTCCTATAGGTGCTTCTGGGAACAAAATATATGATCTCTGTGTGATTGGACTAACACACTTCAAGTCCTATAGGTGCTTCTGGGAACAAAATATATGTCTCTGTGTGATGGGACTAACACACTTCAAGTCCTATAGGTGCTTCTGGGAACAAAATATATGATCTCTGTGTGATGGGACTAACACACTTCAAGTCCTATGGGTGCTTCTGGGAACAAAATATAGGATCTCTGTGTGATGGGACTAACACACTTCAAGTCCTATAGGTGCTTCTGGGATCAAAATATATGATCTCTGTGTGATGGGACTAACACACTTCAAGTCCTATAGGTGCTTCTGGGAACAAAATATATGATCTCTGTGTGATGGGACTAACACACTTCAAGTCCTATAGGTGCTTCTGGGAACAAAATATATGATCTCTGTGTGATGGGACTAACACACTTCAAGTCCTATAGGTGCTTCTGGGAACAAAATATAGGATCTCTGTGTGATGGGACTAACACACTTCAAGTCCTATAGGTGCTTCTGGGATCAAAATATATGATCTCTGTGTGATGGGACTAACACACTTCAAGTCCTATAGGTGCTTCTGGGAAAAAATATATGATCTCTGTGTGATGGGACTAACACACTTCAAGTCCTATAGGTGCCTCTGGGAAGAAAATATAGGTCTCTGTGTGATGGGACTAACACACTTCAAGTCCTATAGGTGCTTCTGGGAACTAAATATATGATCTCTGTGTGAGTGGACTAACACACTTCAAGTCCTATAGGTGCTTCTGGGAACAAAATATATGATCTCTGTGTGATTGGACTAACACACTTCAAGTCCTATAGGTGCTTCTGGGAACAAAATATATGATCTCTGTGTGATGGGACTAACACACTTCAAGTCCTATAGGTGCTTCTGGGAACAAAATATAGATCTGTGTGATGGGACTAACACACTTCAAGTCCTATAGGTGCTTCTGGGAACAAAATATATGATCTCTGTGTGATTGTACTAACACACTTCAAGTCCTATAGGTGCTTCTGGGAACAAAATATATGATCTCTGTGTGATGGGACTAACACACTTCAAGTCCTATAGGTGCTTCTGGGAACAAAATATATGATCTCTGTGTGATTGGACTAACACACTTCAAGTCCTATAGGTGCTTCTGGGAACAAAATATATGATCTCTGTGTGATGGGACTAACACACTTCAAGTCCTATAGGTGCTTCTGGGATCAAAATATATGATCTCTGTGTGATGGGACTAACACACTTCAAGTCCTATAGGTGCTTCTGGGAACAAAATATATGATCTCTGTGTGATGGGACTAACACACTTCAAGTCCTATAGGTGCTTCTGGGAAGAAAATATAGATCTGTGTGATGGGACTAACACACTTCAAGTCCTATAGGTGCTTCTGGGAACAAAATATATGATCTCTGTGTGATGGGACTAACACACTTCAAGTCCTATAGGTGCTTCTGGGAAAAAATATAGGTCTGTGTGATGGGACTAACACACTTCAAGTCCTATAGGTGCTTCTGGGAACAAAATATATGATCTCTGTGTGATGGGACTAACACACTTCAAGTCCTATAGGTGCTTCTGGGAACAAAATATATGATCTCTGTGTGATGGGACTAACACACTTCAAGTCCTATAGGTGCTTCTGGGAACAAAATATAGATCTGTGTGATGGGACTAACACACTTCAAGTCCTATAGGTGCTTCTGGGAACAAAATATATGATCTCTGTGTGATTGGACTAACACACTTCAAGTCCTATAGGTGCTTCTGGGAACAAAATATATGATCTCTGTGTGATGGGACTAACACACTTCAAGTCCTATAGGTGCCTCTGGGAAGAAAATATATGTCTGTGTGATGGGACTAACACACTTCAAGTCCTATAGGTGCTTCTGGGAACAAAATATATGATCTCTGTGTGATTGTACTAACACACTTCAAGTCCTATAGGTGCTTCTGGGAACAAAATATATGATCTCTGTGTGATGGGACTAACACACTTCAAGTCCTATAGGTGCTTCTGGGAACAAAATATATGATCTCTGTGTGATTGGACTAACACACTTCAAGTCCTATAGGTGCTTCTGGGATCAAAATATATGATCTCTGTGTGATGGGACTAACACACTTCAAGTCCTATAGGTGCTTCTGGGATCAAAATATATGATCTCTGTGTGATGGGACTAACACACTTCAAGTCCTATAGGTGCTTCTGGGAACAAAATATATGATCTCTGTGTGATGGGACTAACACACTTCAAGTCCTATAGGTGCTCTGGGAAGAAAATATAGGTCTGTGTGATGGGACTAACACACTTCAAGTCCTATAGGTGCTTCTGGGAACAAAATATATGATCTCTGTGTGATTGGACTAACACACTTCAAGTCCTATAGGTTCTTCTGGGAACAAAATATATGATCTCTGTGTGATGGGACTAACACACTTCAAGTCCTATAGGTGCTTCTGGGATCAAAATATATGATCTCTGTGTGATGGGACTAACACACTTCAAGTCCTATAGGTGCCTCTGGGAAGAAAATATAGGTCTGTGTGATGGGACTAACACACTTCAAGTCCTATAGGTGCTTCTGGGAACAAAATATATGATCTCTGTGTGATTGTACTAACACACTTCAAGTCCTATAGGTGCTTCTGGGAACAAAATATATGATCTCTGTGTGATGGGACTAACACACTTCAAGTCCTATAGGTGCTTCTGGGAACAAAATATATGATCTCTGTGTGATTGGACTAACACACTTCAAGTCCTATAGGTGCTTCTGGGATCAAAATATATGATCTCTGTGTGATGGGACTAACACACTTCAAGTCCTATAGGTGCTTCTGGGATCAAAATATATGATCTCTGTGTGATGGGACTAACACACTTCAAGTCCTATAGGTGCTTCTGGGAACAAAATATATGATTTCTGTGTGATGGGACTAACACACTTCAAGTCCTATAGGTGCCTCTGGGAAGAAAATATAGGTCTGTGTGATGGGACTAACACACTTCAAGTCCTATAGGTGCTTCTGGGAACAAAATATATGATCTCTGTGTGATTGGACTAACACACTTCAAGTCCTATAGGTCTTCTGGGAACAAAATATATGATCTCTGTGTGATGGGACTAACACACTTCAAGTCCTATAGGTGCTTCTGGGATCAAAATATATGATCTCTGTGTGATGGGACTAACACACTTCAAGTCCTATAGGTGCTTCTGGGAACAAAATATATGATCTCTGTGTGATGGGACTAACACACTTCAAGTCCTATAGGTGCCTCTGGGAAGAAAATATAGGTCTGTGTGATGGGACTAACACACTTCAAGTCCTATAGGTGCTTCTGGGAACAAAATATATGATCTCTGTGTGATTGGACTAACACACTTCAAGTCCTATAGGTGCTTCTGGGATCAAAATATATGATCTCTGTGTGATGGGACTAACACACTTCAAGTCCTATAGGTGCTTCTGGGATCAAAATATATGATCTCTGTGTGATGGGACTAACACACTTCAAGTCCTATAGGTGCTTCTGGGAACAAAATATATGATCTCTGTGTGATGGGACTAACACACTTCAAGTCCTATAGGTGCCTCTGGGAAGAAAATATAGGTCTGTGTGATGGGACTAACACACTTCAAGTCCTATAGGTGCTTCTGGGAACTAAATATATGATCTCTGTGTGAGTGGACTAACACACTTCAAGTCCTATAGGTGCTTCTGGGATCAAAATATATGATCTCTGTGTGATGGGACTAACACACTTCAAGTCCTATAGGTGCTTCTGGGAACAAAATATATGATCTCTGTGTGATGGGACTAACACACTTCAAGTCCTATAGGTGCCTCTGGGAAGATAATATAGGTCTGTGTGATGGGACTAACACACTTCAAGTCCTATAGGTGCTTCTGGGAACAAAATATATGATCTCTGTGTGATGGGACTAACACACTTCAAGTCCTATAGGTGCTTCTGGGAACAAAAATATATGATCTCTGTGTGATGGGACTAACACACTTCAAGTCCTATAGGTGCTTCTGGGAACAAAATATAGGATCTCTGTGTGATGGGACTAACACACTTCAAGTCCTATAGGTGCTTCTGGGAACAAAATATATGATCTCTGTGTGATTGGACTAACACACTTCAAGTCCTATAGGTGCTTCTGGGAACAAAATATAGGAGCTCTGCCTGCCTGCCAGGAACACACTACAAGTCCTATAGGTGCTTCTGGGAACAAAATATAGGAGCTCTGCCTGCCTGCCAGGAACACACTACAAGTCCTATAGGTGCTTCTGGGAACAAAATATAGGAGCTCTGCCTGCCTGCCACGAACACACTACAAGTCCTATAGGTGCTTCTGGGAACAAAATATAGGAGCTCTGCCTGCCTGCCATGAACACACTACAAGTCCTATAGGTGCTTCTGGGAACAAAATATAGGAGCTCTGCCTGCCTGCCAGGAACACACTACAAGTCCTATAGGTGCTTCTGGGAACAAAATATAGGAGCTCTGCCTGCCTGCCAGGAACACACTACAAGTCCTATAGGTGCTTCTGGGAACAAAATATATGATCTCTGTGTGATTGGACTAACACACTTCAAGTCCTATAGGTGCTTCTGGGAACAAAATATAGGAGCTCTGCCTGCCTGCCAGGAACACACTACAAGTCCTATAGGTGCTTCTGGGAACAAAATATAGGAGCTCTGCCTGCCTGCCAGGAACACACTACAAGTCCTATAGGTGCTTCTGGGAACAAAATATAGGAGCTCTGCCTGCCAGGAACACACTACAAGTCCTATAGGTGCTTCTGGGAACAAAATATAGGAGCTCTGCCTGCCTGCCACGAACACACTACAAGTCCTATAGGTGCTTCTGGGAACAAAATATAGGAGCTCTGCCTGCCTGCCACGAACACACTACAAGCCCCTCTTTCTTAATCAATCTTTGTAAATCAATCTATCTAACTCAATCTCTCTAAGTAAATCTCTCTAACTAACTAAATCCAGCAGAGTGTCACAGATCTATCCTGCTCTATCTGCGCCGGAACAGCATGTGACCGGCGCAGACGGCGTGGCGGCCTTTTATAGGGGGGGGCGTGTACTAAAGCCCCTGAGCTGTAATTGGCTACAGGCGTCCTGCCTGTAGCCAATTATGGCTCTTCGAGTTTCCGGGGCTGTGATTGGCCAAGCATGCGGGGTCACAGTGCATGCTTGGCCAATCATCAGCCAGCAATGCACTGCGCCGGCCGCGCCGGCCGCAATGCATTGCGGGGCCGCTCGCATCACACGAACGTGATGCGAGCGGCCAAAATAGTTCTGGGCTCGCCGAGCGAGCGAACGCCCGGTGCTCGATGCGAACGTGGGTTCGCATCGAGCACCGGGCCCATCCCTATTTGTTATGATGAATTTATCATTATGAGGGGCTCCCACCATCCCTGTGCTGTGCTGACTACCTGGGTTTTTAACTTTTAGGTTCGTTAACTTTTTGTAACAATTACGAATGTTCATTATGATGAATTTATGATTATGAGGGGCTCCCACCATCCCTATGCTGTGCTGACTACCTGGGTTTTTAACTTTTAAGTTTGTTAACTTTTCGTAATAATTATGAATGTTCGTTATGATGAATTTATCATTATGAGGGGTTCCCACCATCCCTGTGCTGTGCTGACTACCTGGGTTTTTAACTTTTCGGTTTGTTAACTTTTCATAACAATTACGAATGTTCTTTATGTTGAATTTCAATTTACCAGTCACGTTACAGTTGTAACAGAATTTGGATCCCAAATTCGTAAACAAAATTTCATATTTCGTACAGAATTCGGAAACATAGCAATTCGTATTTCGGATCCTCCCGAATGTACGAATTTACGGAAATGTCTACTGCTTGTCCGACGTCTGGGAACCTGGTTGGGCCCAGCTGGCTCCTCTGGGAAAGCTGAATGTTCAGACAGATTGCTATCACTTGCTTGGGATCCTTCCAAGACACAATTCTCCTGCTACTCTTGGCCAGTTGTCTCCTGAGATACCTCCTGCCCTTCTCTGATGTCTTCCCAAATGGATTGTGTTCTGCTATAAAAATATAATACTGTTTAGTCACACCCTTCTTTATATAACTGTATAGTAGCACTTTACAAATATGACAGATGTTATCTCACTCTCTCAAATCCATAAACGGTTTCAAAAAGTCGCCAACATGAACATAGGGTACCACTCTCTTGGCTGCCGATCCACTCCTCGCTTCCCTGAGTCTTCTTAGGTAGCATTTAAACAATCCCCCAAGCTATTCCATCTTGTTTGCAATAGGTGCACTGCAAAACATAAATAACATAATCAAAAATGTATTTTGTCTTTCAGGTACCTGGTAACCGGTCATTCCCTAGTGAGCCTACATTATTTATGGTCAGCTATATCATCCGAGACACCTGCCAAATCTTATGGAATGTGCTTAACAGCATTGTTATGAAGAGGCCTACACAAGAGGATTGGCGGGATATTGCAAGACTTTTTTGGGAGCGGTGTAATTTCCCCAATTGCATTGGAGCTATAGATGGGAAGCACATGCTTGTCTTTAAGGCTGTTGGTAGTGGCAGTAGGTTCTTCAATTATAAAAAAATTTGCTCCTTTGTACTGCTAGCCATGGCCGACGCAAACTACTGCTTCACATATATAGATATAGGATTATATGGAAGCAGCTCTGATTCACAGATTTTTTTTAAATTCCTCATTTGGTGAAAAGCTATGAGATAATCAGCTAGATCTTCCTGAGAACTGTCTTCTTCCTGGCACAAATGAACCCCCACTACCCTATGTGTTCCTTGCAGATGAGGCGTTTCCATTGGGGGAACACCTAATGAGGCCTTACTCCAACCTGAATCTGACTACCCCAAAGAAAGTTTTTAACTATCGTCTAACAAGGATAAGAAGGGTGGTTGAGTACAGTTTTGGAATTCTTTCCAATAAATGCCCTTTGTTACACACCCCTATTGCGTTAAACCTGGAAAACGCTATAACTGCTGTCAAAGCAGCATGCATGCGCCACAATTATGCCGGCTACGTGATGGGTACCATTTTCGAGGATTCCCTTATGCATGAAATGGAAAGTGCGCACCTTACTGCTACTTGGGGATCTTGCAATGGAGCCACTGTTCATAAGCAATTTGCTTTATATTTCCTTTCACTGGCTGGTGGACTAGAATGGCAAATGGACACTATTTCCTAAATTCATTGCTAAGTTCATTAAATCTATACTTTGCTGCTGTTGCCTTTTTAGTTGTGTTATATAAAGCCTGTACAGGTATTGAGTTTATAAATGTTTATGTTATGCTATACTGTCCTTAATCTTTTGAATACTAGTTTTGATATCATTCAAAGAAAATGTGATACTAAAACAATCAGTTTTTTTGCTTTTGTAATATAGATCATTCATTGTCTCCATTATTTATCATAGGTATGTTATTTAACAACATACAGCTGACATGGTTATATTTTTCAATAGGACTAGACATCAGTGATAGCCTGCACTTGGGACCTGCACTGATGACCTGCACTGCAGAGACTGCACTTTTAGCCTGCACTGATGACCTGACTGATGACCTACACTGCAGAGACTGCACTTTTAGCCTGCACTGATGACCTGCACTGCAGAGACTTCACTTTTAGCCTGTACTGATGATATCCCCTGCAGAGACTGCACATTTTTTTTTGCTAGATAATTACTTAAAACCCCCAATTCACCATAGAGAATAAAATGGCGGTCGTTGCAATACTTTCTGTCACACCGTATTTGCGCAGAAGTCTTACAAGCGCACTTTTTTGGGAAAAAATACACTTTTTTGAATTAAAAAATAATACAATAGTAAAGTTAGCCCAGAGTCAATTGATACCCAACATGCCACGCTTGAAAACTGTGCCCGCTCATGGAATGGCAACAAACTTTTACCCTTAAAAATCTCCATAGGCAACATTTAAAAAATTCTACAGGTTGCATGTTTTGAGTTACAGAGGATGTCTGGGGCTATATAATTTCTCACAAATCCTGGTATATAGCATTTCTCACAAATACTGGTATATAGCATGTCTCACAAATCCTGGTATATAGCATGTCCATCATTGCAGCCTATCTTCCCCACCAGTGTGGTCTCATATGTACCCACTTATCTGTGCCCATCAGTGCCATCTCATCTGTGTCCACTAGTGCAGTCTCATCTGTGCCCACCAGTGACATCTCATCTGTGCCCACCAGTGCCATCTCATCTGTGCCCAGCAGTGCCATCTCATATACTGCTATATATATACCACCTTCCTTCCTGTATATAGAGACCTTCCTCCATCATCACTGACTGCAGAAATACATCATTTGTCGTGTATACAGTTGTCCTGTATACAGCTATATATACAGTGACAGGACAAATAATGTATATCTGCAGTCGATGATGGAGCAAGGTCTCTATATACAGGAAGGAAGAAGATGTGGGTATATATAGCTGTATACAAAACTACACAGATAATATACACAAATTGTGAGTACATCTGTTCTGGGTAGTGTATACAGCTATATACACCCACCTTCTCCCTTCTTCCTTCCTGTATACAACTAGTTTGACTGAAGCCATTTATTATCAATCAACTGTGTTTACTCTTTTTAAATCATAATGAAAACAGAAACTACCCAAATGACCCTGATCAAAAGTTTACATACCCTGGTGATTTTGGCCTGATAACATGCACACAAGGGGTTTAAATGGCTACTAAAGGTAACCATCCTCACCTGTGATCTGTTTGTAATTAGTGTGTGTGTGTATATAAAAGGTCAATGAGTTTCTGGACTCCTGACAAACCCTTGCATCTTTCATCCAGTGCTGACGTTTCTGGATTCTGAGTCATGGGGAATCATGGGGAAAGCAAAAGAATTGTCAAAGGAGCTGCGGGAAAAGGTAGTTCAACTGCACAAAACAGGATAGGGATATAAAAAGATATCCAAGGAATTGAGAATTCCAATCAGCAGTGTTCACACTCTAATCAAGAAGTGGAAAATGATGGGTTCTGTTAAAACCAAACCACGGTCAGGTAGACCAAATAACATTTCAGCCACAACTGGAAAATTGTTTGGGATGCAAAGAAAAACCCACAAATTACTTCAGGTGAAATACAGGACTCTCTGAAAACATGCGGTGTGGCTGTTTCAAGATGCACAATAAGGAGGCACTTGAAGAAAGATGGGCTGCATGGTCGAGTCCCCAGAAGAAAGCCATTACTACGCAAATGCCACAAAGTATCCAGCTTACAATATGCCAAACAACACAGAGACAAGGCTCAAACCTTCTGACGCAGTCATTTGGAGTGATGAGACCAAAATTGAGCTTTTGGCCACAACCATAAATGCTTCATTTGAAGAGGAGTAAACAAGGCCTATGATGTAAGGTAAACCATTCCTACTGTGAAACATGGAGGTGGATCGCTGGTGTGTGAGCTACAAAGGCACAGGAAATTTGTTCAAAATTGATAGCATGATGAATGCAGTATGTTATCAAAAAATACTGGAGGAACATTTGCATTCATCAGCCAGGAAGCTGCGCATGGGACATACTTGGACATTCCAACATGACAATGATCCAAAACACAAGACCAATTTTACCTGTCATTGGCTACAGCAGAATAAAGTGAAGGTTCTGGAGTGGCCATCTGTAAGGGCTTACCTAGGTTGGAGTCCATAGTGCAGAGATGTATGCTCACCCTTGCAAATACACACAGCCCACAGTAACAAGGTAAAAAGAGTACCTGGGCTGTGAATCTGTGCATGGGGGCTTGACAAGGAATATACCAAAGGATATTCGAGGTGAAGCAGTAGCTAGGGATTCCAGAAGCCAGAGTTAGCGATGAGCAGAGCCAGGGTCAGAAGCCAGGGTCAGTCCTGGAACACTGAAACTTGAAAATAAGAACACAGGAAGACAGGAACCTTTGGCAATACAAGAGACAATGAACTGACACAGCCCTCAGAGTGAGGCAGTGTTTTATACCCAGCTGATTAGATAAACTGCCTCAGTTGAACCAGGAGTGACAGGTGCTAATTGCAAAGCAAGATCCAGAGTATAGCCCTCGGTGCTGCATGCAGGACAATGCATAGCTGGAAACCAGGCTGAATAATGAGCTGAGGTGTGGCTCAGAGGCAATACAGAAGGAACAGTACACAAAAAAGTCATGGGTGCAATATCTTCTTGAGCCACCTGGGGGATGGCCACGCCTGGCTGTTTGCATGGCACGGTATGAACCGTGACCCCCATCTCAGTCTTCTGACCTCAATATCATTGAGCCAATCTGGGGAGATGTCAAACTTGCAGTCCATGTAAGACAGCCCAATAATTTACAGGAACTGGAGGCTTTTTGCCAAGAAGAATAAAGATAAAGAGCCTCATCCACAAATACCACAAAATACTTCAAGCTGTTAAAGGGGGCAATACACAGTATTAAGAACTGAGGTATGTAAACTTTTGATCGGGATCATTTGGGTAGTTTCTGTTTTCATTATGATTTAAAAAGAGTAGACACAGTTGACTGATAAAAAATGGCTTCAGCCAAACACTAACCATGAGTGAAAGAAAAGTTTTTGTGTTACCATTTATATTCTCTAAAAAAATGGCCAAGAAATCATAAATTCTGCCAGGGTATGTAAACTTAGAGCACAACTGTAAGCCTTTAAAATGAGCAGTTTTGATTTTTCATGTTCGTGTCCCATTCCCATAGACTTTAACGTTGTTTGCGTGTTTGCACACATTTTTTGCCTGTTCGCAAGTTCTGGTGCGAACCGAACTGGGGGTGTTCGGCTCATCTCTACTCATTACCCAAAGGAGAGCAACTTGCACAGAAACAGACAAGTATCACACAGTTACATTGACATTGTTTCTGTTTACTGGGAAATCACACTCAAAATATGACACCCCCCCCAAAAAAAAATAATAATTATTATGCTGATAGGCACGTGCAACTTTATTAAACTCAAGGTGTGAGCATGTCTGCAAAATGCTACCTCTAGGAAAATTGTACATCAATCCAGCCTCCACCTATTTTGTATGAATAGTTAGTCAGTAAAGGGCTCATGTTGGAACCAGAATAGTTCTTCATCTTCAATAGTATTACTCAATCAAGATTCTGTTAGTTTTATCGACCCTGCATGTATCATAAAACAAACCTAAAAGCACCTTATAATCTAAGCTGCAGTGCCAGTTTATCTTTTCACTACAATGTCAATAAGCATAGAATTATCTATAAGCTCACAGCTTTGTGATAAGCTTTCTTCCTGACTGTAGTGTTCCAAGGTCATCTGTTGCAAATAACATTATGTGTTATACTAAGGTGCTAGTTATGTATATTGCACAAATATCTACTTTGTGATGTGTGTAGCCGACAGTTGACTACAAGTATCTGCATTGCAGACCTACCTTTGCATTTTTAAACAGTTGCTGTGTCCCTCTAGTGTTGGGCATGAGTAACTGACATCATCCCCCCGTGCCAACTGAAGAGCATTGTAGGAGTTGTAGTATCCTGAACATACATTCTGGGGCTATAGAACCATTCCTGGACCACATTTCACATCAGGTCACCTGCTTCCAATGAAATAATTCTGGAAAAGACTATAAAAGGGCCAGCAGCCCTGCCCACGTTCTCTTCTTCCCGGGGCTCCATTAGGTGAACATCCCCCTGCTGCTGTGCGAGAGGACTGTGACCTACCACGCGGCAAAAGCGGTGACAGCAGGTCCACCGCTGCTTCTACTCCAAGGATATCACATCCGTGTCACTGCATCAGCCAGATCATACAACATGCAGCTCCTGCAGCCAGGCAGTCATCTCCGATTGTACATCGAGGGGATGACTATTCTGGAATCACTCTTCAGGAGGATCCTACACTGTTCTTCAGTTGGTGAGAGGGCTTCTGCCCAGCAAATACACACCCTGCTCCATTAGATTGAATTGGACACTGTAGACAAACATCTTACTCCTGGGATTACTTTATTACATTGCATACAAACACTGTATACAGACATCTTACCCCTTGGAATTACTTTAAAGATTACTGCTAGTCAGATTGAGTTGTTTTTCTCTGCCTACATACCATTTGATATATTCAGGATACAGTTTGCTTGAGCTCTAACTGCCAGTGAAGACAATTGCAGGCCTTGCACCCTGGACATTGCTGTTTACTGCAATTTAATGGGATACATCCCTGACACTTATTAAATCTGGTCTCCCATTAGGGCTTAAGGTGGAATAAGGCCGGCCTGGGATTCCCTACTTACTATTCCAGCTTAGTACCATTCCTGCATTTGATTGCTGTCTTTTCTTATGTAAACTGTGATTCTGTAACTGAGATTTCCAGCTGCAATTCAATTGCTTTCAAGGATCTCCTCACCTGAGCCTTGGCTGTTCAACCAGGACTCAGCTTACCTAAATCCTGTTATTCAACTCTCTTTCTGAATCAGTAAAATCAGAGAGTCACTTATTTGCAGTGTGTTGGTGCGTTATTCAACCGCGTAACCAAAATGTCTGAACCCAGAGTTTCAGCTGGGCTGGAAGGTTCGCAGGGTCAGGGAGGCGTAGATGAACAGGTAACTCTAAGCCCCTGTGACAAATCAACAATAAAAATCACATGATTAGTGTCAATTTTGTAAGGTTTAGACTATAAAGGTACAAAATTAGTATGGTTGAAAAAAGACACGGCCAAGAAGTTTAACATAAAATATTCTCCATTGAAGATCAATGTGTCTGCAGGGGCTATCAATTCTCACAAGATACATACCACCAGTTGATCTGCCATTACTATTTACTATTTGTAAAATAACTCTGAGGATAAGTGCATAGATATACATACTTGTGTGTTACAAAATGTAATAAGCAAATATAAGCAGATTATAATCGATGCTGAATTTCAGGTGTATATTACCCCAAATATGTAGTGAACAAGTCCAAAAGAATCTTAAATAGTTTACCCAAGAAACCTACTTTCATTGTCTCAGGTGAATTTTGAGGTGGAATTCCACATCACTTTTAATATTTTTGTCCTCATTAGGAAGTATCATTCAATTTACTGTGCCCTTTGTCAGTCAATAAAAGTGATATACCCGTTTATCCTTGAGTGAGGAGGATGTATACAATTTCTAATAGAGCACAAGCGTCCATGGTAAATTTCGGAGGAGTTCAAGGTACCCCTCTTCATTAAGAGTAATCTGATTCTGTTATCATTTTGTGCCCCCAAAGCACCTTTGCCCCATGTTTATGGGTACAAGGGCCTCTTTGCAACAACCCTGGCTGGTGGTTGTCAGGGTCTGTGGGCAGGGGGCTTATCGGAATCTGGAAGCCCCTTTTTTTTTCTTTTTAAATAAAGTAATTGTCAAAAACTGTCTCTTGTGGTTTTTACTTTTTGACACTTTTTTGGGTGAATGGGTAGGGTACAATGTACCCGATACACATTCACATAGGGGGGCTTCCAGATTCCGATAAGCCCTCCCACCCACAGACTCCGACAACCACTGGCCAGGGTTGTCGGGAAGAGGCCCTTGTCCCCAAGGTGGCAAGATGCTTTGGGGTGGGGGGCGCATAGCCCCCCTGCCCCAAAGCACCCACCACCCATGTTGAGGACATGGGGCCTGGTATGGCTCAGGAGTCCCCCCTATCCTGACCTCCAGGCTGCATGCTCAGATAAAGGTCTGGTATGCATTTTGGGGGGCCCTGTACCAATTTGTTTTACATTTTGGCATTAAAAGCCATACCAGACCCGAAGGGCCTGGAATTGGCTGAGGGGGGACCCCACGCCATTTTTTTCATAGATTTTTCATCTATATTGCTGGGAGCTGGGAATACATTACAGCCGCGAGCATGTTTATATTATATTTTTTCCTTTAGAAATATCATTATTGCTGCAGCACTGTTCTACACATCGCACAGATGCACCACTTTACAGGCAGACCAAAGGGACCCGCAGGCATGATATTTAATGGTATATTTGGGGATATTTAGTATTTCAAAAAGTACAAAATATTGTGTTTTTTTCAAAATTGGCGCTCTTTTTTTGTTTTATAAAGCAAAAAATAAAAACCGCAATAAAATACCACCAAAAGAAAGCACTATTTGTGGGAAAAAAAAATCAATTTTGTTTGGGTACAGCGTTGCACGACCACGCAATTGTCAGGTAAATCGACGCAGTGCCGTATCGCAAAAAATTACCTGTTTTTTCTGCATTGATACATGTCTCCTAGGGAAGTACCCCAGTCCCCATACACTTTTTATGACAATAACTTGCATATAAGCCTTTAAAATTTAGATTTTTTATGTTCGTGTTCCATAGACTTTAATATGATTCGCTAGAACTTTTTGCCTGTTTGAGGTGTTCATGCCATCCATATTGAGGAGCAATGTGTTTTTTAAGTGAACAAAGAGGATAAACAGTGTTAGGTTTATATTTTAACCCTTTATTGCATAAATTGGTGAATGGTAGAGGGAGATTTTCCAAAAAATCTGAGAACTTGTCTATAATGAACAATCATATTTCATCTTCTCTACTCTAGAAAAATTATAGAAGTAATCTAATTGGTCACTAACTCACGATGGGAAGGTTCTTAATTTTTGTGGACAACTTTATTATCTTTACAAATAAACTCTGTGTCTGGGATAAAACAGCCATACAACAGATGGGACCCAAATGAAAGAAAAAATAAAGTCTATTACAGGTATATACTAACCATGATTTTTTTTCCTGGAGTACCTCTTTCAGATAATATATACCTTATTTTTTTGCATATTTATTTTTAATAAACTTCAAGACTGTTACCACTGTACCCAGTGCTGTATTTTGTTCTAGTTAACAGTCAGTCAAAGCATAGCGTATTATGGTATGATGTATTATTACATAGCTTGTCTATGTCTGATCCCTGTTATTAGTTTTAAAAAACAAGCACCATAAAGATTAAACAAGTAAGTCAAGCATCTGGTATTGGCATGCCTATAGATACTTCACCAGTTCAGTCAATACCAAGAGATGACCACTCCACTAATCCATATTGCAAAATTTTGAGGTTGTTATGACAACTTCAATGCCATTACTTTAAATCTCATAGATAAACAGCTTCAGCTTCCAGCAATCAATAAAACAAAGCTCGCCAGACATGAAAAGTGTGATAATATTGGTAAAATATAACTTTGGAGCTGTATTGCATTAGATAAATAATAATGATTCTTCTTATACTGCACTTCTGTCTTAGGTTTGGTGATTCATATGGTCAATATACTTTAGTGTTTATGCACTTTACATATACAGTAACTTAACAGAACATAACAATTGTATTATATCATATACTATTATATTATATCATATTATATATAATTTTAATATACTGTATAATATATTTTATATTTAACTTACTAAACATTCCATTATAAGTCCATTGGTATGAAATACTCTTGAACTTCTCTCTCTCAATTACGGCTAAATCTACACAGGAGATTTTTAGTAATTCAGGTGTGTTACTAAAATCACTAGTGACTTAGCGCTATGTGTAGCAATTGATATTACCCTGGATGCAGTGTTTTAAGCCACAATGCATGTAGAGTCACCAGTCCCCATGTTATGCTTTTTGACTAAGCACTGATCCAGGCTACACCACATCTCCATGCCCTCTTCTCCATACCCTCAATTTTGGCTTTTTGATCTTTTCTTTTTGCAATTGTATTTAAAACACACTTCAATATTAATGACTTCATTGGGTGGTGGTTATGTTGGTCACCTGCTTTGTATAATTTCTTATTCTTTTATTTTTCAATAATATATATAAATTTGACCTTTTGTTTGTGCCTTTTTTTTTACACATATTACATATTTGGGTTACTGACCAGATCTCAAGTATATCATTTTATAGAGACTAGGGAGTTTATATTTATTTTGGGGGTGTATTTTTAAATGTGTTTATCTGCTGGGTTCATTTTGGAGCCCTTTACTTGTATAGTGACTCATAATAAAGTCCATTGTATTCTTTGTGGTGTGGATATTTGCTTCTGGAGGTAATTCTTTGAGGATGAGTAGCAATTGGTCACTAAACTGATGGAACAAATTACCCCCTTTGGAGTAAGCTGCACAACTGGCACATAGTAGTATGTAAAAGCCATCAATCTCACATGATCACGCAATGCTCCAATCAAGTGCAGTTAATTGCTACTGCATGCTACATTTCTAGCATATTTCAGTTTCTATTCCTACCAATTTTAGTAGCATGACTGGGCTCCTATAAATCTTCTGTATAGATCTAGCCTAAACCACCTGGGATTAGTTCTAAACTCTTCTTAAATTGTTTTCTTAAAGAGATTCTGTTTTCTAAAGAAATCACACCAGAAATTTCTTGCAGTAGAAGAGGTAGTTTACCCACCTCACCAGTGTCTATGGCCCTTCTACTCCATTGCTGCAGCCTCTGTCATGCTCTTGAAGATTCAACACTTCCTGAAGTATTGGTGTCTGTGTGTCCCCCACCATGGACTGTATTTACTTCCTCTGACCCCTACATGACTGCTGAGTCCTGTGGAAATGTAGCTGCTTGGAAAAAGGCACCACAACAGGAAACAGAATGGTAACTAAATAGAAAAGGCTTTGCTAGATATACATCAACAATGTAGAAACAAAAATAAAATAAATGAAATAAAAAAATACACAAAACCCCTGTAGTTTCCATTGAATCAATATATGATCTAGCTATGCAAACCTGCTCAGGAATATGATTCAGTTATTCAAACTAATAAACAAGACTAGCTTCCTATGGAATGGTAATTGAAGGCATTGTAAAATCCTTTCTTAGGTAACGTCTACTGTTGGTTTTAAGTCATGTCTAAGCATTGATTATTTTTATTTGCCCTTCTATAGGTGCAATTCTTAAATCTCCAACACATTTCTGATTTATATTGGCAAAACACTTTACACACCAATGGAGAAATTATAAGTCATAACTTTCTAGACTTGCTATGCTAAGTCAGCATGGTGCAATCTTTGTTGCACAGTTACAGAGTGTTTATTCTGAGAAAAACAAATGTCTTTCTCGTATTTACACGGATGCCTCTGGCGCAAGGGTCGCCAATCTTTCTAAACAATGGGCCAGTTTACTAGACTTTAGGGGGGCTAGACTGTGGCCTGTGGGAGTAGAAAATGCCCCATCATTGGTATTAGTGGGAGGAATAGTGCCCTTCTGAGGGGCCTGCTGACATTGCTAAGAAATCTTGGTGGGGGGGGGGGGGTGTAATGATCCCTATTATTTTCCCCTGAGAAGTCAGTGATAGATGGTGTTTGTTTCACACAGTCTGCATAGGCTAAACATTGACTGACTTGAATTGTATTTAAAAATAACTACGCACAAGAAAATAAAGTAATATATTGCAGCTTACCATTTACCAGTTCTTGGATATGGTGGCTACATTACCATTTATTTTCTGACTTTCTTTTATATACTCTTTAAGAAATCTTCTGAAAGACAGTGAAAGTGGTTCAGCCCTACCTGTATGTTCAAAAGCACACCAGTGTATGGGCTCCTGTGTTGACACCAGGCTATGTAGTGAAATAATTATGGGATGCTTCCAATTCACAAGCCAACTTCAATGCACTGTCCAATTGGGCGACTATGTGGCAGATGAGGTTTAATGTTGATAAATGTAAAGTTATGCACTTGGGGGCTAAGAATATGCATGCATCATACATACTAGGGGGAGTACAACTGGGGGGATCTGTAGTGGAGAAGGATCTGGGGGTTTTGGTAGATCATAAGCTCACTAATAGCATGCAATGCCAAGCTGCAGTTTCCAAAGCAAGCAAAATCCTTTCTTGTATTAAGAGAGGTATAGACTCCAGAGAGAAAGATATAATTTTCCCCCTGTACAAATCATTAGTAAGACCTCATCTGGAATATGCAGTTCAGTTTTGGGCACTAGTTCTCAAAAAGGATATTGAGAACTGGAGAAAGTGCAGAAAAGGGCAACCAAACTGATAAGAGGCGTGGAGGAGCTCAGCTATGAGAAAAGATTAGAGGAACTGAATTTATTCTCTCTTGAGAAGAGGCAATTAAGGGGGGATATGATCAACATGTAAAAATATATAAGGGGTCCATATAGTGAACTTGGTGTTGAGTTATTCACTTTACGGTCAACACAGAGGACAAGAGACTTTGGCTCCAAATATGGAGAGGTTTCTTCACAGTAAGAGCTGTGAAAATGTGGAATAGACTCCCTCCAGAGGTGGTTCTGGCCAACTCAGTAGATTGCTTTAAGAAAGGCATGGATTCTTTCCTAAATGTACAAAATATAGCTAGGTACTAAATCTATATAAAAGTATGTGGCGCTGACTCAAAAAATAGGTAAATAATAATGAAGTGAATAATTGATGTGTAAAACACATAAAAATAAATAGCACTTCCAAGACCGTGCTAAAGCTATAAACTGGATAATGAAGTGCAAACAATTAGCAACATAATAAATAATAATAATGATCATTCAGAATGCAGGACAATCTAATAAAGTGCAACATGATCACCCTTTGATGAAGTCATGTGTTCAGTGATGCAATGTGTCAGGGTGGAGCTGGGTGTCATCACACGGTCACGGCTGAGACCGCAAGTACCTTACATAGCTGTATCTACGATTTTGAACTGTAAGTTACTACTTTTTTTATACTAAATTGGATTGAATTACTACATTATGGAGCCCCTCTTCTGTATTGCATGATCATACTTCATCTGACGAGCCTGAAAGTCACCTTGAGCCAGTCCAGGTTTGCGCATTAGTTCTTTTTTTACTCTTATAACTGGGAACTAACATTTATAGGTAAAGTTGATCCAGGGAAAATCCGACTGCCTCTCAGTGATCAGGAAGGAATTTTTTCCCCTGCTGTAGCAAATTGGATCATGCTTTGCTGGGTGTTTTTCACCTTCCTCTGGATCAACTGTGGGTATAGGATTGGGTATATGGGATTGTAGGATATTATTATTATTACCGTAATTTTTTTTTTTTTTTATGGTTGAACTAGATGTAACTAAGTAACTATATTTAGTCTACTTTCTTGAGCGTGAGCTCCAAACCCCCAAGGACTCTTTTGGAAATATTTGCAACTAGCAAGTTTGGTCCCACTTCTGTTATGACTAAATTACATTGTGGTTTCATCAGCTGGCGTTTAGGCACATCTCTTACATTTTTTCTTCTCTACACAGTGTAACGTTTTTTTATACTACTGGAATGTAAGATTTCCTAAAGTGTAATATAGCAGGTTATGTGCAAAAGTTCTATGTATTAGTTTAGTGATTGCATTTTCTCTCTACTTCTCTCTACTTCCTGTGTCACCATTTTTGTAATTCTATACTTGATTTTAGACAAAAAAGGTTACAGATCTCCTGTTACTCTTTCATGCCCCCTTGAAGATCACCAGCTGCATTTACTTCTTTGTTTTAAGTTCTGTCTTGTTTCATTATTCAACACACCTCTTCAGAGAGCAGCCCTCTGACCACACTCTGCCACTGGGCTCTTCCTGCAGGGAAAGAGGTCCACAGTACTGATGATCCTGACACTAATTTGAAAGTCTGCTTGATGCTCTAAGATTTGAAGCACCTTTAAATCTTTTGTCAAGGTTTCCATGAGCTTTATTTTATTATTCTGAAACTTTACCAGAAATATATTAGATTATGAAACAGACATTTAAACTAAAATTACAGTATCCAAAGAATTTCTTTTTACTCTTGTGATGGTTATGTTATGTTATCTAAACCGTAGAATACTTGTTATGGGCATACTTTCCCTCAGGCAGTATCTCAAGCATTCATTGTGGGTATATTATGATGATGACATAGTATTATTAATATTCCTATTATACAGGATTTATTTAGCACCAACAGTTTGTGCAGTGCTTTACAAAAAAAGAGAGACATCATAGTTTCATAACAGTTCAGGTTAAGAGGGTTAGCAGGGCTCTGCTTGTGGGACAATCTAAAGGATTATATAATGTCTGTGTTAACACTATCCTTATGTTTAAGTCTCAGTTTAAATTTCTATCTACCATGGTACTGTGCCTGCATGTTTCTTCATGCGAGGCCAGGGCAAGCGACTTTTGGGTCTCTTTCCAGATTGACGACAGCTCTTGGGTGACTTCGTCTACAGCGGGGACTCCGGAAGAAGTGGGGATGGGTAGGGGGGGAAGAGGATGACGGCCGTAAACCACAAAGAAGGGAGATTTAGAGGAGGACTCCGATTCTTTCAGTTGTAAGAAAATTCGGCCCAGGGCAGGAGGTCAGCCCAATCGTCTTGACGAGCAGAGACAAAGTGTCGCAGGTAGGCCCCAAGGATTTGGTTGACTCTCTCCACTTGTCCACTGTGGGTGATAGGCAGAGGAGAAACAGCTTGATTGTTGACTGCAGAGAGCTCTCCAAAATTTAGATACGAACTGGACGCCTTATCCGAGACGATGTGAGATGGAAGTCCATGAAGACGAAAAATCTGAAATGTTTAGCAAGTGTAGGCGCAGAAGGGACCTGGAAGCGGACAAAGTGTGCCATTTTGGAGAAAACGATCCACGACCACCCATATGGTAGTGTGGCGTTTTTTCATGCAGAGCAGGAGCGTTGGAAACTTGTTTAATGGGTACCGCTTTGAGGCAATGCCTGTGACAGGAAGGACCCCAACTCTTGATGTCCCCCGAGGACCAGTCGAGGGTAGGAGAATGTAGCTGGAGCCAGGGTAGGCCCAAAAGGATCTCAGAGGTACAGTTGGGTAACACCAAGAAGCTAATCTTTTCATGATGGAGAACTCCAATCTTCATGAGAAGAGGTTCAGTGCGATAGCGCACGATACAGTTCAGGTTTTGACCATTTACAGAGGTGATGAAAAAGGGCTTGACGAGACGGGTAACTGGAACATTAGATTTGTTGATGAGTGAAGCTTCAATGAAGTTTCCTGCCGAACCAGAGTCCAAAAAGGCAACAGTGGAGAAAGAGGATCTCTTGGTCAGAGAAATCCTCACAGGAATGGTCAGACGGGGAGAGGAAGAATCCACACCTAGCAGCGCCTCTCCTACGTTAGCTAGGTGCGAGCGTTTCCCTGACGCTGAGGGCGGATAGAGCAGTCCTTTAAGAAATGGTCGGAACTGGCGCAATACAGGCACAGGTTATGGTCTCGGCGGCGAGTCCTCTCTTGTGTGGTCAAGCGAGACCGATCCACTTGCATAGCCTCCTCAGCCGGAGGAGCAGGAACGGGTTGCAGAGGATTCTGGAAGAGAGGTGCCAGGCGAGGAAACCGCCTGACGCGACCAAAGTCCCTTTCCTGGCATAGCTCTAGGCGTCTTTCGGTATAGCGCATGTCAATGCGGGTGGCCAGCTGAATGAGTTCAGACAGGGTAGCAGGAATCTCTCGTGCGACCAGCACATCTTTGGTATGACTGGATAGACCTTTTTTGAAGGTCGCGCAGAGGGCCTCATTGTTCCAGGAGAGTTCTGATGCCAGGGTGCGGAACTGAATGGCGTAGTCGCCCACTGAAGAGTTCCCCTGGACGAGGTTTAGGAGAGCCGTCTCGGCAGAGGAGGCCCGGGCTGGTTCCTCGAAGACACTGCGGACTTCAGAAAAGAAGGCTGGAACTGAAGCCGTGGCAGGATCGCCACGGTCCCAAAGCGGTGTAGCCCAGGCCAGGGCCTTATCAGATAGCAGGCTAACCACGAACGCCACCTTTGACCGTTCTGTGGGAAACTGGTCCGACAACATCTCCAGATGGAGGGAACACTGGGATAGGAACCCTCGGCACAGCTTGGGATCCCCATTGAATTTGTTAGGAAGGGACAGGCGGATCCTAGCAGCAGCAACTCGTGGTGGAGGAGATGCAGGAGGTGGCGGTGGAGATGGCAGAAGCTGCTGTAGCATAGCAGTCAACTGCTATGCTGTCCTTGTTGAGCGACCACCGTGGTCAGATCCGAGAGGCTTGGCAGCGGGACCTCAGCGGGATCCATGGCCGGATCTACTGTCACGTTCCGGGTACGGCGGGGAACAGGAGGTGGATCCCCTATGCCAATGGGGCGATAGCACGGGTTGTATTAGAGGACCGGTTCTAATGTTGCTACTGGTTTTCACCAGAGCCCGCCGCAAGGCGGGATGAATCTCATAAAGATGATTCTCATGGCCCAACTGCTATACATGTTACACAACTCCCCGGTAAGGATCCCACTGAAGACATTTAGAATAAGTAACGCTATATTTAGGGAATTAATATGGAAATCCCCCCCCCCCAGAATAAAAACTAAAGCATCTACAACACTCCAAGGAGGAAGGTGGACTAGCTCTGCCGAATCCCTGGTTGTACTATTTGGCATCCCAAATGCAGCATCTGATAGGTACCATGGCCCCAGAGGGAGAACAAGGAGACCGAACCCCCAGTGCTTCAGAGAGCATAATGCTTCACACCGTAGGGGGAAACTCCATTCCCACTGCGCTCGAAGCATTGGCCTTCGCCAAACCCCAAAAAAAGCTTCCCTACGTATAGCCTCATACAAAAAGTGTGGAATAAAACCAAATACCTTCAGGGGGCGATAGGTTTTAGTGAATATAGCCCTATATGGGAGAATGAGTCCTACCCTGAACTAGTAAAGTTACAACATGGGAAGAGATGGCAGAGGAGTGGCGTGCTCTACCTGACACAGATAATTAGCAATGGCAACCTACTGTCCTTTGACTTCCTGAGAGAGAGATATCAGCTGCCAGCGCACATGTACTTCTACTACTTGCAACTTAAGCACGCAATCATGGCCCAATCAAGGGTCTCTGAGTGGCGGATGGATGACATGCCCCTCCTCTCCCAGCTCAAAGCAGCAGAAGTTTCTAAGGGATTCATTTTGCAGAGCTACACAATACTACTGAACAAATTCTTAGCGAAACATCCCCTGACTGTTAAAAGTAAGTGGGAACTAGATGTAGGACCTCTGGACGATGAACAGTGGGAGGAAGTACTACAGTGACACAAAGACTTACACAATTGTATACAATACTGAGAGTTTACTATACGCCCCTTAGGCTACATAAAATGGGCTTAACGCCTAACCCTACTTGTACTGGATGTAAAAGAGACCATGGAGACTTTATACATATGCTGTGGCGATGTCCCAAACTCCATGTGTATTGGAGGGGGGTGATTGACACCTTGAACGCGGTGTTCCAGGTGTCAATCCCGTGTGGCCACAGATGCTGCATTCTGAATCTGTTGGATGGAATGGAATGGGAACCTCACGTAAGGGAGGTCCTTTCCAGGGCCTTTCAAGGGCTCTGTTTATGGCCGGTAAACTGATAATGTTGCATTGGAAGTCTGAATCGCCACCTACTCTCACAGAATGGACCACCAAAATAGGAGACACTCTCCGGATGGAAAAAATTATTTATCAACACAGAGGCTGCCTGCAGAAATTTGAGAAGCTCTGGGGACCGTGGTTAGATACTCCGGGCCTAGCACGGGAAGATATGGTTATGGACAGGCTCTTGGGTATAATCTAAAATTGGGAATATTACTGAGGAAAGGCTACAGCCTGTAGGATGAGGATATATTGCATACATGACTGAATGTTTGTATAATGCTATAGAGATGTGCTCTTGGTAATGAAGGGGGAGGAGACAGCAGGTTAGGAGGAGTAGGCGGGCCGGGGACAGGAGAGAATAATAATGTTTGTATAATTATATGCTGGGAAGGCGGGATGGGAGAAGGCATTCATTGTAAATTACATATATGACTGTTGGCACTTGAACTGTATTTAACCACTTCAGCCCCGGACCAATTGTCAGCTTAAGGACCAGAGGTCTTTTTTCAATTTCGCACTGCACTACTTTAACTGGTAATTGTGCGGTCATGCAATTTTGTAACGAAACGAAATTTGCGTCCTTTTCTTCCCACAAATAGAGCTTTCTTTTGATGGTATTTGATTGCCTCTGTGATTTTTATTTTTTGCGATATAAACGGAAAAAGAGCGAAAATTTTGAAAAAAAAAAGAGATTTTTCTACTTTTTGTTATAAAAAAAATCTAATAAACTCAATTTTAGTCAAACATTTGGGCCAAAATGTATTCAGCCACATGTCTTTAGTAAAAAAAATGCCAATAAGCGTATATTTATTGGTTTGCGCAAAAGTTATAGCGTCTACAAACTAGAGTACATTTTCTGGAATTTACACCGCTTTTAATTTATGACTGCCTATTTCATTTCTTGAGGTGCTAAAATGGCAGAGAAGTACAAAACCCCCCAAATGACCCCATTTTTGAAAGTAGACACCCCAAGCTATTTGCTGAGAGGCATGTTGAGCCCATTGAATATTTTTTTTTTTAGTCCCAAGTGATTGAATAAAGACAAAAATAAAAAATAATTTTTTTTTTCTTCAAAAAGTTGTCACTAAATGATATATTGCTCACACATGCCATAGTTATATGTGGAATTGCACCCCAAAATACATTTTGCTGCTTCTCCTGAGTATGGGGATACCACATGTGTGGGACTTTTTGGGAGCCTAGCCGCGTACGGGGCCCCGAAACCCAAGCACCGCCTTCAGGATTTCTAAGGGTGCAAATTTTTGATTTCACTCCTCACTACCTATCACAGTTTCGAAGGCCATAAAATGCCAAAATAGCACAAAACCCCCCCAAATGACCCCATTTTGGAAAGTAGACACCCCAAGCTATTTGTTGAGAGGCATGGTGAGTATTTTACAGCTCTCATTTGTTTTTGAAAATGAAGAAAGTAAAGAAAAAAATTTTTTTTTTTTTTTTCTTTTTTCAATTTTCAAAACTTTGTGACAAAAAGCGACATCTGCAAAATACTCACAATACCTCTCAGCAAATAGCTTGGGGTGTCTACTTTCCAAAATGGGGTCATTTTGGGGGGTTTTATGCCATCTGGGCATTCCATGGCCTCCGAAACTGTGATTGGCAGTGAGAAGTGAAATAAAAAAATTACTCCCTTAGAAAGCCTGAAGGCGGTGCTTGGTTTTTGGGGTTCCGTACGCAGCTAGGCTCCCAAAAAGTCCCACACATGTGGTATCCCCGTACTCAGGAGAAGCAACAGAATGTATTTTGGGGTGTATTTCCACATATGCCCATGACATGTTTGAGCAATATATCATTTAGTGACAACTTTTTGTAAAAAAAATATATATATTTTTTTTTTTTCATTATTCAATCTCTTGGGACAAAAAAAAAAAATATTTAATGGGCTCAACATTGCTCTCAGCAAATAGCTTGGGGTGTCTACTTTCCAAAATGGGGTCATTTGGGGGGGGTTTGAACTGTCCTGGCATTTTATGCACAACATTTAGAAGCCTATGTCACACGTCACCCACTCTTCTAACCACTTGAAGACAAAGCCCTTTCTGACACTTTTTGTTTACATGAAAACATATTTTTTTTTTGCAAGAAAATTACGTTGAACCCCCAAACACTATATATATTGTTAAAGCAAAGGCCCTACAGATTAAAATGGTGGGTGTTGCATTTTTTTTTTTCCACACAGTATTTGCGCAGCGATTTTTTCAAACGCATTTTTTGTGGAAAAAATACACTTTTTTTTATTTTAATGCACTAAAACACACTATATTGCTCAAATTTTTGATGAAATAAAAAATATGATCTTAGGCCGAGTACATGGATACCAAACACGACATGCTTTAAAATTGCGCACAAACACGCAGTGGCGACAAACTACATACATTTTTAAAAGCCTTTAAAAGCCTTTACATGATACCACATTAGATTCACGGAGGAGGTCTACTGCTAAAATTACTGCCCTCGATCTGACCTTCGCGGTGATACCTCACATGCATGCTGCAATTGCTGTTTACATATGACGCCAGACCAACGCTTGTGTACGCCTTTGCGCAAGAGAAGGGGGGGCAGGGGTGCTTTTTTTTTTTTTTTTTTTTTTTTTTTTTTTTTTATTTAGGTTTTTTTTTGTATTTTTAAACTGTTCCTTCCATTTTTTTTGTTTGTTATGATTTTTATTGTTATCTCAGGGAATGTAAATATCCCCTATGATAGCAATAGGCAGTGACAGGTACTCTTTTTTTGAAAAAATTGGGGTCTATTAGACCCTAGATCTTTCCTCTGCCCTCAAAGCATCTGACCACACCAAGATTGGTGTGATAAAATGCTTTCCCAATTTCCCAATGGCGCGGTTTATATCCGGGAGGGGGGACATTCCCTCCTACTGCTTGTAAAAGCAGTCTAGAGGCTAATTACCCGCTAGAATTGCTTTTACATGAAAGCCGATCACTGGCTGAAAAGAATGATACCAAGATGATACCTAAACCTGCAGGCATCATTCTGGTATAACCATTCAAAGTCCAGCAACATACTGGACATATATTGTAATCTTTTTTTTTTTCATGCAGCCTCTTGGCTGAACGAAAAAAAGAGATTGATTGGTGGGTATGCCCACCATTAGAATACCTCCCTTCATCCACCCACTTCTAATGATGGGCATACATGCACCATTTATATATGCCGATGCATGGGGGCATCCTCCCGCAAAAGTTATGCCGTGTACACACGGTCGGAATTTCGACCGTATGTACGTGGCATTAGGAGCCAATCGCTCCTCCCCCCCCCTGCTGCCCCCATGCGTCGGCATATATGCTCTTTTTTTTAACTGTGGTGGTGAAATCACCTCCTACAGCGTTGGAGTCGCGGCTTTATGTATCGTGGGAGCAAACGCTGTTGCTGTCAAGATAAATAAATCCGCGCTGCAACTGAATGGCGCACCTGAAAACAAAAAAATGCTTAACACTAAAACACAGTAAACAAAATTACATACCTGAAAAGCAAGCATGATAAAACATGATAAAACATAATAAAACATTGCAGAATAGAATGGAGTAAAAAAAAAGAGCAACAATAGAGAGAGAGAGAGAACAATAAAACGACAACTATTTTTGTTTTTTTTATTTTTTTGAGATTCACAGGTAAAAAAGCTCCTGACTGTTAGCGACTGAATCAAAACGCTACCACAAAAAAAATGTTAGCGATCGCAGGGATCAGGCCTGACTCTGCGAACACTGCAGTTATGTGTGCTTAGTGTTTTGTAAGTGACAGTGATCGATCGATACTGCACTTGGGTGGGCTGGGCTGGGCGGGGCGGAGGCGGAAAACGCAGGTGCTAGCAGGTATCTGGGCTGATCCCGCTAACAATGCGTTTTTTTGGAACCCTAAACTGCTGGGACGCTAGTATAGATCTGATCAGATCAGATATTGATCTGTTCAGATACTATACCACTAAGGGAGGTGTATGCTTTGCGCGTGGGTGTTTGCGGTACTGGCACTAACCTGGGGCGACGCAGACCTTATTTGACCCTAAAACCTAATTGATATCACCCGCCGGGCGATCAGGGGGTTAAACCGTTATTGGGTAATAAATGGCGGGTGCCCTGACAGTATAAAAAACAAGCTAACTAACCAGCGTCACCCGTAACAGTAATACAAAAAAAAACTGGTTACCTAGCGACACTAATGCAGGGATCAGAAAAACGATCGCTTAGTGACACTGGCAAAAGGGGGTGAAAGGGTTAACTAGGGGCAATCAGGGGGTTAAACCTTTATTAGGTAATATATGGGGGTACCTGACGCTATATAAAAACCTGACGGGGAACCTAAATAACGAAATAACTAACTGGCTAACCAGCGTCACCAGTGACATTTTATACGGTGATCACTGGTGAAAGGGTTAACTCTAGGGGCAATCAGGGGGTTAAAACCTTTATTTAGGTTGTAATATGGGGGTACCTGACCTATAAACCTATTTATGAACCTATATAAACATGGCGGTTAACCTAAAAAAAAACTGGTTACCTAGCGACACTAATGCAGCGATCAGAAAAACGATCGCTTAGTGACACTGGCAAAAGGGGGTGAAAGGGTTAACTAGGGGCAATCAGGGGGTTAAACCTTTATTAGGTAATATATGGGGGTACCTGACGCTATATAAAAACCTGACGGGGAACCTAAATAACGAAATAACTAACTGGCTAACCAGCGTCACCAGTGACAGTTATACGGTGATTACTGGTGAAAGGGTTAACTCTAGGGGCAATCAGGGGGTTTAAAACCTTTATTTAGGTTGTAATATGGGGGTACCTGACCTATAAAACTATTTATGAACCTATATAAAACATGGCGGTTAAAATAAAAAAAAAATGGTTACCTAGCGACACAATGCAGCGATCAGAAAAACGATCGCTTAGTGACACTGGCAAAAGGGGGTGAAGGGGTTAACTAGGGGCAATCAGGGGGTTAAACCTTTATTAGGGGGGGGTAGGGGGCTACCTAGGACCTAAAACTAACTGCCCTGACAGTTATTACAGTCACACTGACACTAAATGCAGTGATCAGTAAATAAATGATCACTGCAATTAGTGACACTGTGACTGGGGGGGGAGGGGGTGATCTGGGGGGTGATCAGGGGGTGACAGGGGGGTGTTTTGTGTGCCTAACTGTACTGGTGTCAGTGTAGTGTTGTGCACTAACCTTAACATGTTCGCCGCTCGGCGTCTCCGGTCACATAGACCGGCGCACCGAGCGTGACATCACTTCCGCCTTCCTGTCTATACAATAGACAGGAAGGGGAAGCTTTTCATTCGCCAGGAGCGATCGCGAGGGGGTGGCCAGAAACCACTGGCCGTCCCCTCGTCCCGGATCGCTCCTGAAGCGATGCCGACCGTCCCCGCCGGCGGAGGGGGGTCCGATCGGACCCCCCAACCGCCTAAAGAATGGCACGTACAGGTACGTGGTTCTGCCTGTACGTGCCATTCTGCCGACGTATATCTACATGGGGCGGTCGGCAAGTGGTTAATGGGATAATAATGAAGCTGCTTTGCTGGTGATACTGATGGAGTTATTGCAAACAAATTTTCAAAGGATTTTTTTCTAGTGATATGAAGAATAATATTATCATGCTTGTTATTTTTTCCATTATTATTTTTATTTTATTTTATTTTGCTTATTATTTTATCAAAAAGTGCATTCTATGCATCCAAAAATATAGACAATATACCAAATCAAATCATTATTCAACCCAAAAATTAAATTAAATAAAAGCCCCATACATGTGTCCTGCTTAATAAAGGGGGTCAACAATGCCAAGAGTTGGTGAAAACAGGGGTCCATCATCTGGAGATAATTCCAAAAATCATCTGGATTATTCTCCTAGAGCTCCCGCAGCAAAGGCATATGACATAATCACAATTAATAAAGCAACCAATTTTTGGTCCAAGAAATCCTCCTCCTCCTGTTCCTGGACTGGACTTGGGTCAAAGCAATAATGCCAAGGCCAATAATAAATAACACGTTATCTCCTCCGATTCCTCAACATGGCTGGTTGACAAACGGCCGTTCAGAGACAAAATGAAAAGCGTGAAATGAAAAGCGCAAAATGAAAAGCACAAAATGAAAAACACGAATCAAAACTCACCAAACTTATACTAACATGAAATTAGCAGAAGAAGCCCGAAGGGTGGCGCTAAAGAGCTGAAAAACCAAGTAGTACGTCACTACGTTTGTGTTTGTTGGTCGACAATTCCTTGCCGTTTGTATGCAAGACAAGTTCCTGGCCAACGCCCCACAAAAGTCAGAGGTTTTGTCTGCGAAAAATCTGATCATGTGAACGAGGCTTAAGTCAGCACCCCAAGAGTGAAGGTAAATAGCCATGGTTTTCTACAGCATAAACAAACTGTATTTAGTGGCAACAAAAATACATTTGTCACCTTGATAAAAGTTGTGCAGCCCAGAAATGCTGTTGGTGTTATATGTACAAGGAAATCAGGGCTTTTTACTTGCATCCTATTTTATTTAGCTGGCTTCATTTTTATATTTCTCTAAATCTGTGGTGCCTCCACCACCATGCACCAAAAAAGTAAGTATTTTGTCGTGTGTTCCTATTATTATTATTACTTTTGTGCTGCTGCATGTGCTTTTCTTTACTGTTGTACAGTTTAAATTGGCGTTTAAAATGGCAAGTTTCAGGTTCATGGGCACAGTAATCGTTCGTAGTAAACATTGTTCGTTATCTCACTAATATGATGTTTTCGGCAGATGCAGGTTAACTACATTTGTTAAAAAAAAAAGGGGGGAGGATTCCCCCAAGGTGGGATTTTTAGGCAGCAAAGTAAGTAGTTAAGTCAATTTTATGTAGAGAAAAATTTATATTTTATTGATAATACAAAAAAACATAAACATGGTAGTTAAAAAATTAGCTCTAGTAGGACAATTAAAAACGAATCCAGATGCACAATTGCAAACAGAATTATTTCACAAAAACATTAAACAAGAAATGTCAACAATATGAAAAATAATAAGCCGGACGCGTTTCAACCCAATGCTTAGGGTCTTCTTCGGAGGGGTCAGTTTGCTGAAAGAGATATATTATAGGTACACATATCATAATTATTTATGCACAATTTAGAGACCAGAAATGCCAAAGGGGTGCAGACATGTGATATAGTTACCCAATAGTGTATATCCAAAAGGGAAAAGGCTTCCTACATAGAGCTCCCTTAAAAACTTTTTCTTTCCCCAAGGGGTCCCAAAACACTCCACGGTAAAAACAGCCAAGGGAGAGAAATATATCCAACGATATGGCTTACGAAAAGTCACACTTTGAAATGCCCCCCAAAAAGGAAGGACGGTACCCAGAGGGGGGTAGGTCACACCTGCGGCAGAGATACAAGCAAAAACTGAGTAGAGTGCTCACATAATTAGGGATGAGCCGAACCCCCCCCGTTCGGCTCGCACCAGAACCCGCGAACGGACCTAAAGTCCGTGCGAGCTTTAGAACCCTATTAGTTATAATGGATGCGAACGTTCGAAATTAAAAGTGCTAATTTTAAAGGCTAATATGCATGTTAATGTCATAAAAAGTGTTGGGGACCTGGGTCCTGCCCCAGGGGACATGTATCAATGCAAAATTTTTTTTTAAAAACGGCCGTTTTTTCAGGAGCAGTGATTTTAATAATGCTTACATTGAAACAATAAAAGTGTAATATTCCTTTAAATTTCGTACCTATAGTATGCATGTAAAGGGGCGCATGTTTCCCGTGTTTAGAACTGTCTCTGCGCAAAGTGTCATTTTTGAAAGTAAAAAAGCTATTTAAAATCACTTGCGGCTAATGTTAATTCACGGCTCCCGTAACACAGAGAACAGTGATTCATTGAAACTCATTCATAAAAAAAAGTAATTGATAAAAAAAAAAAAAAATGAAAAAAAAAAAGCGTAGGGGTCCCCCCAAATTCAATAACCAGGCCCTTCAGGTCTGGGATGGATATTAAGGGGAACCCCAGCCAAAAAAAAAAATGGCGTAGGGTCCCTCTCAAAATCCATACCAGACCCTTGAGGTCTGGTATGGATTTTAAGGGGAACCCTAGCCAAAAAAAATGGCGTAGGGTCCCCCTCAAAATCCATACCAGACCCTTATCCGAGCACGCAACCTGGCAGGCCGCAGGAAAAGAGGGGGACGAGAGCGCCCCCCCCTCCCACCTGAACCGTACCAGGCCACATGCCCTCAACATTGGGAGGATGCTTTGGGGGTCTAAGACCCCCAAAGCACCTTGTCCCCATGTTGATGAGGACAAGGGCCTCTTCCCCACAACCGTGCCCGGTGGTTGTGGGGGTCTGCGGGCGGGGGGCTTAACGGAATCTGGAAGCCCCCTTTAACAAGGGGACCCCCAGATCCCGGCCCCCCCTGTGTGAAATGGTAAGGGGGTACAAAAGTACCCCTACCATTTCAACAAAAAAGTGGCAAAAATGGTAAAAATGACAGGAGACAGTCTTTGACAATTCCTTTATTAAAATCTTCTTTCTTCTTTCTTCATCCTTCGGTTTCTTCATCTTCTCCTTCCTTCATCTTCTTCCATCTTCTTCTTCCATTTTCTTCTTCCTCCGATCCGCTTCTTCTTGCGCTGGTCTTCTCGTCCTTCTCGTCCGGCATCTTCTTCCGTCGGCGTCGGTGACGGTGTCAGTGTCTTCTTGGGCCGCTCCGCGCAATGGGAGGCTCCCGCTGTGTGAGGCTCCGCTCCATCTGACAGGTCTTTTAAAACGGAGGGCACCTGGTGACCCCGCCCCCCTCTGACGTCATGGGGAAAGCCATCATGGAATTCCCCATGACGTCCCTGTGCGTCAGAGGGGGCGGGGTCACCAGGTGCCCTCCATTATAAAAGACCTGTCAGACGGAGCGGAGCCTCACACAGCGGGAGCCTCCCATTGCGCGGAGTGGCCCAAGAAGAGACAGAGACACCGACACCGACGCCGACGGAAGAAGATTCCGGACGAGAAGGACGAGAAGACCAGCGCAAGAAGAAGCGGATCGGAGGAAGAAGAAAATGGAAGAAGAAGATGGAAGAAGATGAAGGAAGGAGAAGATGAAGAAACCGAAGGATGAAGAAAGAAGAAAGAAGATTTTAATAAAGGAATTGTCAAAGACCGTCTCCTGTCATTTTTACAATTTTTGCCACTTTTTTGGTGAAATGGTAGGGGTACTTTTGTACCCCCTTACCATTTCACACAGGGGGGGGGCGGGATCTGGGGGTCCCCTTGTTAAAGGGGGCTTCCAGATTCCGATAAGCCCCCCGCCCGCAGACCCCCACAACCACCGGGCACGGTTGTGGGGAAGAGGCCCTTGTCCTCATCAACATGGGGACAAGGTGCTTTGGGGGTCTTAGACCCCCAAAGCATCCTCCCATGTTGAGGGCATGTGGCCTGGTACGGTTCAGGCGGGAGGGGGGGCCGCTCTCGTCCCCCCCTCTTTTCCTGCAGCCTGCCAGGTTGCGTGCTCGGATAAGGGTCTGGTATGGATTTTGAGGGGGACCCCACGCCATTTTTTTTGGCTAGGGTTCCCCTTAAAATCCATACCAGACCTCAAGGGTCTGGTATGGATTTTGAGAGGGACCCTACGCCATTTTTTATTTATTTTTTGGCTGGGGTTCCCCTTAATATCCATCCCAGACCTGAAGGGCCTGGTTATTGAATTTGGGGGGACCCCTACGCTTTTTTTTTGTTTTTTATTAATGAATGACAGTTCTCTGTGTTACAGGAGCCATCAATTCATTAGCCGCGAGTGATTTTAAATAGCTTTTTTCCTGCAAAAATGACACTTTTTTGCAGGGAAAGTTCTAAGCACAGGAAACCTGCCCCCCTTCACAGGCCACCTATAGACACCCCCCAGATGTGATACTGCAATGCTGTTCTAACAGCACGCACACACATATCCCCAGAAATAAAGCACATATTGTCAGCAGCACACTGACACGCTGACACTGACTGAAACATAATATGCGAGGCCGCCGGCGCGGCGGCCTCTTATACCGTGGGGCGTGTACTAAAGCCCCTGAGCTATAATTGGCTACAGGCATCCTGCCTGTAGCCAATTATGGCTCTCCTCGCTGCCGGTGCTGTGATTGGCCAAGCATGCGGGGTCACAGTGCATGCTTGGCCAATCATCAGCCAGCATTGCACTGCGCGGAACGAATTTGATGCGAGGGGCCCCAATAGTTCTGGGCTCGCCGAGCGAGCAAACGCCCGGTGCTCGATTCGAACATGGGTTCGAATCGAACACCGGGCTCATCCTTACACATAATCTTGAACAGTCAAAAAGATATTTATTTAAATGATATCAACAGATAGTAACTTAAAGTAGTACATGCGCCAATTATATGCATATCTACATCAATATACTCGGGAGGTTATAGTTGGCTAAGCACCAATTATATATGTGCAAGATTTAAAACCCATAGGTGTATGTACAGCACAGTGATAGTAAAGCAGATGATGTAATACATAAAGAACAGAGCTAGGTAAAGTGAAAAAACGTGTGAGTAGTTAAAAACAAGGAGCATGTAGTGATGGGACAAGTGTAACGCGGAAAACAACCATAGTGAGGAAAGAAAAAAAAAAAAGGCGGTGAGTATGAACAACAAAAATGTGAAGAAAGTGGCAACGGGGAGAAAGGAAAAACAGTGAGAGCTATGTGCATCCTAAGTGAAGGAAAAAGGGAGGGGAGAAAGAGGGGAAGGAAGCCGGGAGATGGTGGAGTGTGTATAGAAAAAGTGACAATGATTTAAGTGGGAGAGAAAGTGGTAATGGAAAACAGGTAATATGGCGTGAGCAAAAAAAAAAAAAAAAACTGACAAAAAACAAAACAAAAAAAGAACAAAACAAACATGTGGTGTGTGCATATCACAGGCACCAAGGTGATAATGTACAACAAGAACAGCACAAGAAAGAACACGGCAGTGATAAAAGGGAAAATTTGTGAAAAACCCAAAGTGCATGTAAACACAAGGAATGTGTAATTTACCTTGTAGTTTGTTAGGGACATATGTAACTGCACCGTATCGCCCAATATAAAAAGACTGTGAGTTGTGGCCTAACCCGGGACTAAAGTTGTAAAAAGTCTACAGAAGAATTTTGGGATACGGATCCAAGGATCAACTGAGGAAACGATGGTCCGACAACAAATTGAGGGAGCACGATCAGTACAGAAGAATCAAGAGAGTGCTGCAAAAAAGTAAGTATTTTGTCATGTGTTCCTATTATTATTATTACTTTTGTGCTGCTCCATGTGCTTTTCTTTACTGTTGTACAGTTTAAAATGGCGTTTAAAAGGGCAAGTTTCAGGTTCGTGGGCACAGTAATCGTTCGTAGTAAACATCGTTCGTTTGCTCACTAATACAATGTTTTTGGCAGATGCAGGTTAACTACATTTGTTCATGCCTATTTGTCTAAAAAGAAGTTTGTTGTCTAGATGGATTTGTAACTAGAATGAAATGCAAACTTGATTCAGTGTAAGGAGAGAACACTCAGCAGCTGTTTACACATCTGGAAGCAGGAGCACTAGTGTGGGACACCAAAACAACCTTTTTAGGGTGTCCCACACAGGTGCTACAGTGAAACTTGCACAAAAAAGGTAAGTAATCTATCTTTAGAAAGGGAAAAAATAACGTCTTCAGCTTGGAACTCTGCCAAAACAGACAATTGTACGTCACTTCCAAGCAATGTTTCATATTTCTAATTCTGTCCTCAAATATCTGTGTGCTAAGTATACCTATTTTTTAATTCACATAGGGGAGAAAAGACTTGGGACATCAGAGGACACCAGGGACCCCCAACCTAGTAAAGAAGGGGAAGCCACCACACCACAACCTCAAGATGTGGAGGAAGGAGAGGTTTATGAAGTTGGCAAAATAGTGACCACAACAGGTGAGTGTCTGAGACCACAGCTTCAGGTAATAGATGTATGCCTGCATATTTATAATACATGGTGTTTTTGTTTTTGTTTTTTTTTAAGTGAAGTGGATGTTGTGGAAGAAGAATCTGATTTCACCAGTGCAAGTGCACACCTCCTCATCGGGGAGATCATGGTGTGCAATCGTGATTTAGAGCTGATAAAGGAAAACATCAATGATGTTCAAAAAAAAATGAAGAACATCCTTTAAGTTTTAGGCAGAATCTAAAACACAAAATTTGTACCATTTTATTGTGTCAATTTTTATTTTCAATCAAGTTTTAAAGTATTTTAAAATTCATATTTTGAAGATGCACACGGTGTGTCAACATGTGCTATCTGCCATCACGGGATATCAATGTACGCGTTTTGTGGGTGCAACCCCTTCCTCGCAACTAAAGTAGATGAGAGGAAGGGGTTGCACCCCCGAAACACGTCCTTTGATCCCCCATGATGAGAGCTAGCACATGTTGACATTAGGCATGGGATCAGGAGGGAAATCCACATTTTGACTCTCAATTTGTGTGCATCTTCAAAATTTGTCTTTTACACGGGTCCCCATCTGATGAAGGCAATATCAACACAGTTTGGAATACTAATGTCTGATATTGCTTTCACTTTGTCAAAGTTGAACTTTGTAAATTCCTAAGTTGTGTATGTTTTATGGTTTTAAACATGCCTGTTTAACCCAAAAAAGGTTATTTGTACTGTCAAACCTAAAAATGTTATATAACAAATATGTTGGTTTGTTCAAAAAACGTTTTCTAATGTACATGTGATTGTGCTTTGAGTAAAATGTTTTATACTCAACAATGTGTGGCTTCTTCTTTCAATGCTCAATACCAGTTTTTGGAGTAAGTTGGTGTTTACAGTGACAATAGGGGTTATTTACTAAAGGCAAATCCACTTTGCACTACAAGTGCACTTTCAGTGCAGTTTCAAGGGCACTTGTAATGCAAAGTGGATTTGCCTTTAGTAAATAACCCCCACAGTGCTCTAAAATTTGCCACAATCAGGCCATTTTCAGGACTCAAATCATTTAATAATTCATGGTGCTGAAAAGGATGTTTTTTTTAGCATTAATGCAGTACATACATTAAAACAATAACAAGGTCTGTGTGTAGCAGACCCACAAAATAATAGTTAGCTGAAGAATAGATTGTCATCTCACGTATCAAATAAATTATGTTTGCACTAATGAAGAAAATGGCCAAAAAGAAAAGCCCATTGGAGAACCTAGGAGACAGCTAAAAAAAAAAACACAAGCATTAAATCAAATGAAATATTATTTCAGTTTAAAAAAAAACATTTTCTGGCATATCAATAGCCCTCATGGGGAATGGCCGCATCAGGTGTTCACCAAGCCCAAACGTTTCATCAGCGACAAAGACGAATGGTAGACCAGCCACGTTGTCTTCTGCAGGTGCCAATCCCAAGCCACCACTCTGGAGCCATCTGTAGAAGTACTTTTGCACATAACATTGCAAGCAGATTAGACACAAACTTTCTTGCCCAACATCAGTATAACATTTATTTTAAGGAGTATTTAAAGACAAAAATATAAGGTCCACTTATCAGATTCCTCACCCCCTATAATGGCCCATTTAACAATTTTAGGGGGGTAGATGTTTTGGACAGGTAACCCTCCCCACTTCATTGAGAGCTGAATGCATACATAATGTGTGTTACTTTGGTTACTGTGTTGACTCTTTAAAGGAACTTTAAAGGAACTTTAAAAACTTTCAGCATGCATGAGAATAAAGGGGACATTCACAGCATATTAAAATCATGGTAATTATGGAATGATAAAATAAATACAATATATTAGCAAACGTTAAATACATATAATGTGTGGTTAAAGGGGAAAACTTCTGCAGGACCTGTATGATGGCAGAACAGGTCTCTGGAATAATGATCCCCAGAGCCTGGGGGGAGATGCCTGTCGAGAACTTGATGTCCTGCAGACTTCTCCCCGTAGCTAAGTACTGCAAGGTGGCGACGAGCCTCTGTTCAGGAGTAATGGCTTGCCGCATGCAGGTGTCCTGCTTTGTAATATAAGGGGACAGCAAAGCCAACAAACGGTGAAAAACGGGGTCCATCATCCGGAGATAATTCCTGAAATCATCAGGATTATTCTCACGGATCTCCCGCAAAAAAAGGCATGTGCGAGAATTGGTCACGCTGGAGTAACCAATTCTTCATCCATGAACTCCTCCACGCCCTGTTCAGGGACTGGGCTTGGGTCAAAGTAAGAACCCCCACACCAAGCCCACTGGACAGGTAAGCATAGCACAAACTCTACGATGAGTATGTGTCAGGCTAGCAGCAGATAACAGGTAACAGTTCAGGTGTGCTGATTATACAAAGAGTTCAAAGAACAAGAGCACATACCAAGTAGTAGTTCACTGCAGCAGATGAAGGTAGATGTTTGCTGGACCTTGTAGTTCACTGCTGCAGATGAGGATAGATGTTAGCTGATGCTTGTAGTTCACTGCTGCAGATGAAGGTAGATGTTTGCTGGACCTTGTAGTTCACCGCTGCAGATGAAGGTACTACAGTAGAATCAGGCAAAGCGTAGTCTATGCAAGCTGGGTCATACACAGGTAGATCAGAGTCCAAGCGGTACCGAATCAGAAGCGAGCAAGCAGGGTCAAACAAGCCGGGTCATACACAAAATACACAGAGCAGATATCAACTGGATCAAACGCAAGGGTAAACTCTAACACGAGCACTGATTGAATGTTGATACAGGTGATTTAAAGGTGAGCTGGCCAATCACTGTTGTTTTCCAGGCAAAGGCTGTGGCAGGTGAGTTGTGCTGGGTCCTAAAGGGATCTTAGTACTGACAGTACATACCCGCAACATGGCTAGAAAACAGTCGGATGGTCAGAACGAACTAACAGAACACACTGAAAATCAGAAAGGCCTGAGAAGAGCGATCTGAAAATCAGAAACGAGCTGACAAGAACGCACTGAAAAACAGATACAAACTATAAAAGAACGCACTGAAAAACAGATACAATCTGACTACACGCACTGAAAAACAGATACGGACCCACAAACACAAACTGAAGAGCAGTAACGATCTGAAAAGCACAAGGCTGAAAATCGTGAATCGTCTCTCACCAAACTTCTACTAACACGAAATAAACACAAGATTAGCAGAAGGAGCCCAAAGAGTGGTGCACTGGCTATTGAACTTCCTTTTTCTAGTCCCGCCGTATGTTTTCTACGTCAGCGCGTTCTTGCTGATCGGAATTTTCGAAAACATTTGTGCGACCGTGTGTATGAAAGACAAGTTTCAGCCAACGTCCGTCGGAAATAAATCCATGGTTTGGTTGTCAGAAATTCTGATCGCCTGTACGCGGCATAAGACTGGGATACCATTAAAGCTCATGTGCGTGTAAAGACAGGTGTCACAATACTTTTGACAATATAGTGTATGTACAGTGCTTTTGGTTGACAAATATAGACAGCTAATATTGAGCTCAATGTAAAAAAAATTGGAGCAGGAAAAAAAACAATTCAAGCAGATGTGTGATGTCAGCTTCTAAATGTTAAAAGAGTTATAAGGATCCCTATGGACATAGTAGTGTGTATTACTCTTGCGCTACCACTACAGATGCGTGGTGAATATATAACCAAGACTGCTGCCCTCACTTAAATAGCGTATCCGTGGCTAATTAATGTGATTAAAAATGAAAGAATAGTGATGCGCTGTCAGTTATTAGAGTAATTCCTGTGTATAAAGTGCAATCCTGTGTCTTTGTAATAGTTAATAAAGTGATTTCTGTGTGTCCAATGTAATGATGTGTCTCAAAACATGATTATCAATTGGTCAACCTAAATAGTCGCTTCAGTTATGGGTGACATTAAAAATCTTATAAAGATCATGTAATTAAAGTGATTCCAGTTCATGAACGGTTAATGCATCCAAGTGTCTCAAGGATGAACACCAAGCAATCAACACAATCCTTAATATAAAGTGATTCCAGTGCAAATAAATATGATGAAGTGTATCTCAAAACATAAATGACAATAAATCAACCCAATAAGTAGTTTCAGTGATGCATAATATTCAAAATCATAAAATTTAAGTGATTCCAGTGCATAAACAGTTAATGCATCCCTGAGTGGAGGCATACCGGAAGTGACGCCATTAAGGAACGAGTTCGGCACTGTGGCTTTTCGCTGGTTCTCTGCTTTTTAACCAGTGAGTGAGTGTAATCCTGTTTACAATGGTACTACACTCTCCTTTCTTTATACATCCCCATCGAGAGGGTACTAGAGAAGATCCCCTAGGCAGAACAGATCCCCAAGAGAGACCAGAGCATTGTAAACATCTATAGAGGACACCGAGAGGTGACCACACAATATTACACCATTTGTGGAAGAATACTGTATATCCTATGCTTTAAGCATATCTAAGGTGAGAGGCTAGAGAGCACGGAGGTGACACAGGAAGAAAGATATATTGTCACCCATACCATGAATTGTCACAACTAATGGTGAAGGGATCATGCATAACTATCCAGAATTTTTTAAGGACTTTTATATAAGGAATATACAGTATTTATGGACCTGATTAACCTCTCTTGATGTGTGAATACTTGGTGTCCATCCTTGATACACACGGATGCATTAACGGTTGCACTGGAATCACTTACATTTTATGATTTTGAATATTATGCATCACTGAAACTACTTATTGGGTTGATTTATTGTCATTTATGTTTTATATTAAGGATTGAGTTGATTGCTTGGTGTTCATCCTTGAGACACTTGGATGCATTAACCGTTCATGCACTGAAATCAGTTTAATTACCGTACATGATCTTGATATGATTTTTAATGTCATGCATAACTGAAGCAACTATTTAGGTTGACCAATTGATATTCATGTTTTTAGACACAGGATTACATTGGACACACAGAAATCACTTTATTAACTATTGCAAAGACACAGGATTGCACTTTATACACAGGAATTACTCTAATAACTGACAGTGCATCACTATGGGACCATAGACATCAGGCTAACATACACAACCTGCAAACATGTATAATAAAATACAAACCACACCACACAAAGATAACTTGGATAAAATTAAGCCACGGCTTGGTTTATTGGTTTACAACAAAATTATATGTCATGTCATGAACTTTATTACTAATAATAATTGTTTCAAACAAAATTAATCTTCAGAATTTACAAAAACTCAACCCAGCCACTAAGACTTGGGTTGACCATTATCTCTTCTTTAAACATATTCTCACATATCTCCTTTGACTCTCTGACCAAAGGGACCCTACCACATAAACCGGCCGTGACAGGAGGGGGGGGGGGTTGGGAGGGAAACTCTTCTGACGACTCTTCTCTGGTGCCTGGTTAAATTCCAGTCATAGGGGTTCTATAAATAGCCCTCCAAACAGGTAATAGAAAAAATAGTATTCCTGCGCTAATGTGGAGATAGGTATAAAAATTCAAAAGATTCCTGAGTTGCAGCGAACACTGAAAGGGTCAAACACTACCCACAATAGATGTATAAAAAAATCAATAGATGTGTCGCGCTCTAGAAAATAATTTAATATACTAAAATATTAAATGATAATGGTGTCACTTAACATATAAAGAACTGATGTGCATAAATCGATAAATACATAGATCTTCTATTGATGGTGATCAATAAATCAAAAATAAAGTGACTGTAGTGAATATAGAAAAGATGACTGCAAAAAATATGCAGATAAAGTGACTGTAGTGCATCAATGCTAAAACCTAATTAAATTAATATAAATATTATTCAACAATAGTCCATAGAAACGTGCAAACAGTGCAAAGAATTGTGCAAATAAATTCCGGTCTGGAATCTTCCAGTTACATCAAGGTGCAAAGTGCAGGTCAGAGGGTGCTGACTATCTTGAAAAAATGGCACTGTGACTTTAAGTGCTGTGGGTTTTCGGTGCTAATGACATCCGTAGGTGTGCTAACTTCTTACCTTACTGCTGTAAGGTAAGCAGCATTCATAGAAAACAGAGGATGGTCACTCAAAGGGAAGATGGGGATCTCTTATTCACTCCTCCTGAGGGTTTCCAATGTGTGCAGAGCCTGTGGGGTGGTAACTCTGGATACCTTCTCCCAGGGTTTAGCCAAACACCGCTCAAATGCATCAAACCAGATAGTGTATATAAAAGGAGGAAACAGGGAACCTCTATAGCAGGAATATGCAATTAGCGGACCTCCAGCTATTGCAAAACTACAAGTCCCATCATGCCTCTGCCTCTAGGTGTAATGCTTGTGGCTTTCAGAGTCTTGCTATGCCTCATGGGAGTTGTAGTTCTGCAACAGCTGGAGGTCCGCTAATTGCATATCACTGCTCTATAGTGTAGTATGTTTTTTAAAATTAAAGCATTCTTTATTGTACATAGAATTTCAGGTACTCACATTGTTTACAATGTAATGGTGTATTGTAACAAACGAGCGACGAGCTCGTGGCCATGATGTCACGTCCGGTGTCCGTGTATCGACCACGTGTCGTCACCGTCACCGAAGACCCACAGCACTTAAAGTCACAGTGCCATTTTTTCAAGATAGTCAGCACCCTCTGACTTGCACTTTGCACCTTGATATACCGTAACTGGAAGATTTCCAGACCGGAATTTATTTGCACTATTTTTTGCACTGTTTGCACGTTTATATGGACTATTGTTGAATAATATTTATATTAATTTCTTTGCATATTTATATTGGAGGTTTTAGCATTGATGCACTACAGTCACTTTATCTGCATATTTTTTGCAGTCATCTTTTCCATTCACTAGTCACTTTATTTTTGATTTATTGAGCACCAGCAATAGAAGATCTATGTATTTATCGATTTATGCACATCAGTATATCAGTATATGTTTAGCCCTCCAAACAGCTTCCAGAAGGTTCCAAGGACACCTGACCCTAACTGACCTATCACCTTCCACCATCTCACCCTCTGGTAGCTTTGCTCTCTGTGACCAATAGAATGAGCCTCTTTATCTAAATTATATATATATATATTTTTTTTTATAATAGCTGACGCCACAGTCCCATGTCCCACGGCACCACACAAAGATAACTTGGATAAAATTAGGCCACGGCCTGGTTTATCGGTTTACAACAAAATGATATATCACGTCGTGAACTTTATTATTTAAAGAATTTTTTCAAACAAAATTCATCTTCAGAATCACCAAAACTCAACCCAGCCACTAAGACTCAGGGTTGACCATCATGTCTTCTTTAAACATATTCTCACATATCCCAACCGACAGGAAGGCTGTTCATAAAACAGCCCTCCTGTCACCACCCTCCCAAACTGCGGTCTTTTCTATGCATGTTTGCAGGTTGAGGTTCAGAATGTCCAAACCTACATCCAAAAAATGTATGCGATCAAACAGATACATATCTTGGATGCCACCTTCCAATTCAACATGACAAAATGAGAAACCTAAATCTGGAACCAGGAATTTTTCCATAGCTCGGTTAACTCGCTTTTGAACTTTCTGTAATGGTTTAAATGTAACCTATTCCAACCATCTCAATCTGGGTATTATTTCCGAGAATACCAACACTGGGTTTGGAGAAACTAACTTCAAAAACCTAAAAGCATCCTGCATTGTTAACATTAATTCGAATGTCTTCATTTTCCCAATATAATTTCTTCCCAAATTTATTATAATAATGTCAGGAGTGTGGAAAACCGCATAAAGTCTACCTAACTCATATACTAAATCGCTCCAAATCATTCCCCTTCTACCATACCAATTAATACAAACTGAGGATGGATCCAATCCTAAATTATTGGAATAAATTCTAGCAGCCGCTCTTTTCTGAGCCCAGAAGACATAAGAATGTCCCACTATCCACACAGAGCGACGATTACCTGAAACAAAGTAAGCCATTAATAAGGACAAATATACAATTTATAAGAGTCAGAGCTCCATCTACCTATTTTCTTTATGCTATTAGGTTTTAATACAATTCGAGCAGCCTCTGTGGCTGCTCCGATTCTAAAAGAGTGATACAAGCACCGTCGTAAAACCACTCTAAATTGATAACCTGTTAAAGGTGAGTCATCACTATGAATGAATAATAAATTGGATGAACCCGACCTCAAATTCATGTATGACCTCAATGCCCTAACTGGTCAAATACTTTCATCCTGGCCTTTTATCAAATATATCCAAGAACCCCGACCCAAAGTGTCCATCTTCCTAAATTTTTTAAATATTCTTACACTTTTTTTTCCAATAACTGTACGTTTGAAAACAAAATACCTGATCTTTCTGCCCTTGATGAAGGTAATAATTCAGACACCCTGCATGCTGCAAGAAAATGCTAATAAAAAACTGCATTGAACAAAATAGCTTCATATTCCGATGAACATGTTATCGCTGTTACTCTACATAACCTTGATAAAATCTCAAGTGTAATAGGAGATCTATTATCAGTAATCATATTTGTTTTCCTATAGCCTTTTATGGCCTGTTTTATTGAAAAGAAGCTTTGACAAGAGGGTAGCTTGTAAAGACGTAGAAAAAATGATATCACAGCTAGTGTTTTGTTAATGTGCGACCAAGAATAATTCCTTTCCATCATTGAATTCAGAAAATTAACACTAAATGTTCAGAGAATTGCCAATTTTAATGAAGATAAAAAGGATAACCACAGCAACCATGAAGAAGAATAATTTTTCCAAGTCGATAACGCCACCAAATTCTTAATATTTACAAAAATTCAATGAGATCATAAGTCTAAATGGGTCGGGCATGAGGCTCCGATTGGATCCGCCTCCGGCAGCAGGGAGAAAAAATGGTCCATCTGCAGGCGAGAGAGAGCGTCAGCTATTATGTTAACCTCACCTTGAATGTATTTAGCCTTCAACCAGATGTTCCATTTTAGGCAAAGAAAAACAAAATGCCGCAATAAAGAAACCACCTGCGGAGACTTGGAGGAAAGACAATTTACAGCAAAACAAACACCTTTATTGTCTGTACTGAATAATATTCTCCTATTTGAAAACTGAAAACCCAATAATTCTAATGAAACAACAACCGGGAATAATTCCAAAAGAACTATATTCCTACAAAAAAACACTTGCAGACCACCTGCTTGGCCAGGCAGATGCACACCAATGACCCACCCATATAGCTCCGAAACCAATTGCACCTGCTGCATCCGTTGCCAATAGGAAATCACTGTCACAGATAAAATCCACCTGCCACAACGATTTCCCATTGAATTGTTCCAGAAAATGTAACCAAACCAAAAGGTCCCCTTTTATCTCTGATGTTAATCTGAAATGTGATGAAGGTTTTTTTTTAAACCAGAGAACAATCTTCTGGAGAAAAGTCTACCCATCAGCAGAACTCTTGATGCAAATGCTAATTGCCCCAAAAATGATTGCATCTCTTTTAATGTAATCTTCATCCTTCTTATGAACATTAACAACATCTCTGTAACTTTGCATATTTTATCCACTGGGAGACGAAACTCACCTTCTACTGTATTCAAAGTGATACCTAAAAACTCCAAAGATGTTGACAGAAAAACAGTTTTTTCCTCAGCCAAAGGAATACTGAAATATTTACATACTGAAAAGAATTAATAAATTACTACAGTCCTCTGATTCCACTGACCCCATGAAAAGAAAGTAATCTAAATAATGGATTGAGAAATTTGGATCTGCCACCTCATTTACCCATTCAATGAATGATGAAAATGTCTCAAAATATGCACATGACAGTGAACAGCCCATAGGCAGGCACTTGTTAAAGTAGAATTTATTTTCAAAACGTATCCCTAAGGAGTTAAAACAATTTGGATTCAACGGGAGAAGTCTGAAAGCCGACTTTATGTCTGCTTTAGCCATTAAAGCATTTCTTCCCAATAACTTTATTTTTTTCAAAGCAGATTTGAAAGATGCATAAGACACTGTTGCTAAATCCGGGTCTATTTGATAATTTAATGAATTTCCAAAAGGAAACGAGAGGTGGTGGATAAGACGTAATTTGTTTGATTCCTTTTTGGGGACCACCCCCAAAGGAGACACCCTAAAATTTGGAAAAGGGGGTATTCAAAAGGATCTTCCATCCTACCAGCCCTTTCCTCCTTTACTAATTTTTCTCTAACCACATCCGGAAATTCCCTAGCTGATTTTAGGTTATTAATGAAACTACAACCTGAATTTTCAAAAGGGGGTAAATTAAAACCTACTGTAAAACCTCTAGTTAGCAATGAAGCCTTCTGTTTGTTTGGGTAAATTCTGAGCCAAGGTAGAATTCTTTGGTAAAATTCTTTGAAAATTCACTGGCGTTACCGCTTTTTGGAAAATTGTCTCTTTGACCAGATTGTAGCTTCTGAAAACATTTGGACACGGGGTGGGCCCCCGAACAAAAAGCACACTTGTGCCTGTATTTCCATGCCACCATCCATTTACAATGGTTGTCATTATATGCAAAGCATAGCCCCTTCTTGTAACCTGTCCCTGAATTTGTATTTGCATTATTGACACTTTGGCGAGAAAAAGGTTGCTTTTGTGGCAAAAATAAATTTAGCCAAAGGCCAACATCTTTTGTACCCCACAAGTGATGGTTGAACTGCCAACTTCTGCCAAAAACTTTCATCATATGACAACTGGGAAAACCCACTGAAACTCCTATATGTCTCCAGGATGATATCAATGTGTTGGAATAGAGATGGACTCCTCTCGGGATATTTCTCACACAATACGCTTGCATGAATGCAAAATCCCCGTAGCCAGCTATAAAAAGATATTAAAACTGGCCTACGTTTATCCTCATCAATTCTTTCTTCCTTCTTATCATATCTGTGAGAAAATCCTTTAAAGGAAGAATTGTCACTAAATCTTTATAATCTCCTTGCCAAATTGTTTCTCTTATTGCAGAGGAAAGATGAAAACCCAAAGGGGAGAGTACACATGGCATGCACTCTTTACCTCTATTTTCCTTTACCTGTTTACCAAAAACCTTTGGAGTAAAAACCGGACACTTAACCACATTATCATTTTCACTTAAAACTGTTGACCAAACACCTGCTGCAACATCTCCACTTTCTACCCCCTCTTGTATAGGCTGCACTTCAATATTCTTTCTTAAAGCATGCAGTAATTGCTCTAAAGAGGATGATAATGTTGACAGCTGATTCATCGATTCATGCTTAACATCATCTAAAGGTGTCATATTATGTGGTACCGTATGGCTGTGCATGGGAGATTCGCTCCGTACAGGAATTGCACTGCTAGCTTCATCTGCCCCTGAAATAGCTCCTCTGCTTGGCCCTTGTGCTGCTGCCTCGTCATTAGCCTGCAGCCTCAGGAGTAGACCGTCCTTGCCTTGTTTTCGTGACGATGCTCCTCTGCCTTATGACTCAAGACTTAGTCTCCGCCCACCTCTTCCCCTCCATGATGGACCGCTCCTGCGCGTCTTCCACTCGACTCCGCCGCCGACCTCCCTCTTCTGCCTCCAGGGGGAGTGTTAGTGACAGGACTAAAGCTCTTTCGTTGCTGACGCCGCCCCTTACCGACCCTCCATCTACCCTCTTCATCCCTTTGTATGAAGCCTTCCTGTCCACCGACCTCCACGTCTTCTTACACTGGCACTTCACCCTCCATGGAGGGAACTTGGCATTGCATAAATCCTGCGCCAACCTTTTCCAGCTCCTCCGTTTCTCCGCTATTTGCGCCGCCAGCTCCGAACAAATCTTGACCCGAAGGTAATGCTAAACAGTTCCGCAGTCATTCTTTTCCACTGCTTCTGATCTCTCTAAAAGCTGGCGAACCAGAGTCTTCATGATATCAGGGGATCTTCTGCTAGATTATAGGTCTAGATAATACGACTCTTCTCTGGCGACTGGCTAAATTCCAGTCAGAGGGGTTCTATAAATAGCCCTTCAAACAGCTTCCAGAAGGTTCCAAGGACACCGACCCTAACTGACCTATCACCTTCCGGTAGCTTCTCTCTCTGTGACCAATAGAATGAGTCCCTTTATGTAAATTATATATATATATATATTTTTTTTATAATAGCCAACGCCACGGTCCCATGAGGCAAGAGGGAGGGGAAAAAATGGTCTGCCCCCCTTTACCCCACATTCTCTCATTTTTGATTCCTATGGACAGTATGTCCACTTTCTTTGAACTTGTTTTCATAAATGAGGCCAACTATGGCAGAAGCCAAAGGCAAACCGTAGGGGGAACAAAAAAATCTGAGAACAGGCTGCCTGTATTTCCTGCATCTACAAATCAACATAAATTCTGTTTGTGGACTTATTTTAAACAAGAAGGAAAAAAAAAAAGATTATGGAAAGGTTTTACTTTTTAAACAATGCTAGTGATTATTTGTTAGGATATATATGTATGTGCACCTGCAGATAATGACAAGCACATCTTCCCTGCTTTGACACTGCTGCCATGATGTCTGGCTCCAGGGAGGCTTGATAACATGAGAAGGTTTCAGAAAAGAGAGCATTGGTTTCCTCTTGCATCTAAAGTCTCAGAGTTATTTGCTGGGGACAGCAGGAGGTACATATGCTGCAGTTTGTGTTAAATGTAAACTTATCCTTTAAAAGCAAGCACTTCACTAAACGACTCAGTTTGATGCATTTGAGACTATGTGTGCTTGTTTGGGAAAGACTCAGTCCAGTGAGGAAATCTAAAGCACTTTGAAATCCTTGCATCTTAGAGGCTTACAGACTTTTATTTTATCCCACAAACTTTCATCACTGATTGAAGCTTAATAAATAATGTATCTCGTATTAACTTGATGGCGAGGAAAGCATGCAGGGTGCTACTGAGCTGTGCATGGCGTTTGTAGGATTGAGTTTATTAACTAACATTCAGGCTCTGTCATTGCTTCACTTAGGCTTTATATTGACAGATTGTAACAAATTACTCTCTGTTTGTAGTCTACCTTATTTTCCTTTAAACTGGCAGTTTATATTGCACAGAGACTGTTTGTTTGGCATTCTCGCATTTGAACACATATGCACCTACTTTGTGGCAGTACACAAATAGGAAATCATTAGAAATCATCTAATGTCTACAAACAGAAGTATTTTTACCATAGCTAAACTCTTTAGGGCCCAGTTTAAAAAATAACTAAACAGGGAGTCCCAAACAATCCTCTTGTTATTAAAGCTAAACTTTATTATATTTTTGGGGATAAAGCATCATTCACACTAGTTATGTGAATTGGTTTGTATCCAGGGCCGTATCTACCATGAGGCAAACAAGGCATTTGCCTTGGACGGCATTCTTGAGGGGCAGCACCTGTATTGGGATGATGCTTGCAGCTGCAGGCATCATCCCGGTTTGTTTTTTTTAGAGCCGGCGGTTTTTTTAGAGCCGGCGGTTGGCTCTCTTGTAATAGCAATCAGTGCTGCTTACTAGCTGCGGCTCTCTCAGGCTCTCCTGTCCCGCTGGAAGACCTGAGCGACACAGCTGGTGTGTCCACCAGCTGGCCGGACAGCCAAGCAAAGCCAGGATCCGCTGTTCGTAAAAGTAACCCAGAAGCGATAACAATACATCACTTATGGTTTGCTTATGGAATGTAAACATCCCTTTTAATAGAAATGAGGATGACGGGTCCTCTTTATAAAGAGATCTGGGGTCAAAAAGGCATACCAACCTTTTCTGGTGCTTTATTCACTTTTTATTTTGTGGAACTGTTCTGGACAACATCAGTTTTGAGTCATTGTGGGTTTTTTGGGGCTATCTCAATGCTGTCACTATTATGGACTTTAGCCATTTTACTTTGTATACACAAAGCTGAAGAAGGTATTTATTAATGAACCCTCTCTTTGTGCCCGGTCACCAACTCTGAGTCATCTTGTCAAGGGCCTACTTGCTCAGACCAGACCTTGTTCCTATTGGTGGGCTTTGTCTTATTTTTTATTTATTTTTTCCAAACAAGTTTTATTGAATTCCTTTTTTCATATTCTGTTATATTCGTTGTATCTTTAAAATTATTACAGTGTTCCTTCACATTTATATTTTTTAATTACCTTTTTCTTCTTCTTTTTATTCTTTACAGCTTTTTTAACCTTGGACAATAGCCACTTATTACTTTTAGCCTATGGGAATATATTTTGCAGTGTATTTGCGTACAGTCGATTTGAAACATTCCGATTTCTGTGTTGTTTGTTTACAAAATTGCCTCCCTATCTAAATCTTGGAGAGCAACCCTCAACTTTGGAAACTTTTCTTTCCTAAAAAGAAAGTGTTTTTCAGATCAATTCACAAATCTTTACCACATGCCATAAGGGTATCACATTACTCATTTGCATACATTATCGCATGGGGAAAATTAGGTCCAATTCACAAAAAAAAAATAAAGTTTATGCAGATTTTACTAGGAAAAAAAAAGTGTGCTGGTAAATATCGCATAAAAAGCTCTTAAGTCCAATTCACGAACAGACCAAAGAGTAAAAAAGTTTACGATGATTATCACCAGGGTTTCGTGGTGTTATCACATTTGGTATTTGTCAATAAAAAAGGGGGGCCCCCAGATCCTGCCCTCCCATATTAATGAGTATCGGGTACAGATTATTCTTTACAATTTACAATAAATAAAATCATGTTTCGGTCACTGCTACCCAGATGTTCTTTTATATGAACTTTAGTAATAGGCTCTACATGGTTTGAGATGACCAGGTCCAACTGGCTTCTACAAACTGTACCATGAAATTGTCTTGTAATCGATTTATAAATGTATCTCCTTTTACTGTTCCAACAGTGCAATTACTCCAGTCAGTTTCAGTATAGTTAACGTGGTTTTAAACCCAAAGCCAGGATGTAATATATTGCAGCTTACCAATCATGAGATGTGATGGCTGCATTTGTTTTCTTTTTTGGTCTTTTTTTCCTTTATCTTCACCTGGTGTTCTGGCCAGTAACAGACCTCCTGTATTAGAGCCCCCCCCCCCCACTCTGAATGAAGGAGCACAGGGGCACCATTGGACAGCAGCATTGTCAGTCTGGGGGAGAGGATTGTTGGAACTACAAGCAGATTTAGATCCACTAACAAATTGAAGCCAAACTCCAGCTTAGATTTTATAAGCAGTTACAGCAAACATTTTTTTTTTTCCTTTTGGGATAAAAGTTCTACATAAACAAATAAAAAGCTGATTATTGTAAGCACCCCTGTTAATGGAAAATGGTTTGTTTCATCTCTGCAACTGCTAAATCTGCAGGAGAGCTTGTTTTTGGAAAAAGAAAAACAGATTTACTGGCTGCATCACCAGGTGAAAAGCAGCGAAAAAAAATAAATAAATAATAATATTATAACAGACAATCATGTGAAGAAAGAAATATAACCAGTAATTGTGTTGCACTATCAATTTAAAGTGCATGTGCATATCATATTATCAGCCAATCAAGTCTACCCATCCATCCCAGTGGGATACTCCATAAGGCGCAGCCAGACCTCCATCTCTGAGGTCTTACCAGCTAGTAAACGGCCTGTGAGTGGGGTGTGCACCTGGGTGCGGAGCGTTTTTCACTCACGTTGGATTATTTGATCTTGATGACACATATCTACTTATGAACGTTTTGCACTGAGCATTTATTCTCATTGATGGCTTTCTTTGGACTTTTTTAATATATTTGTACATATTGACCCTTGATGTATTTGTTTTTAATTAATTCGTTTTTATCACTTAATTGGATGATAATATGATGTGCACATGTACTATAATTTGATATCGCAACACGATTACTGGTTATATTGCGTTTTATTATTTTTACATGTGTATATACAGTATACTGTGTTTCCCCCAGAAATAAGAAATACTCTGAAAATAAGACCTACTGTGATTATACAGGTTGGCTGCAATATAAGCCCTACTCAGAAAATAAGCCCTAGTTTAAAGTGGTTGTAAAATCCTAGAATCCACTCTATTACAGTATTATAAAATGTACACTGTGTGTGTTTCTGTAATATAATTGTGCCAAATACCTTCATTACAGCGCCGCACTGCCCCTTTCTCTGCAGTGCTTGGAGCAGGGAAGAGAGCTCCGATGGGTCACATAAGCACCTGGCGGCTCTGTAATGAAGGTATTTGGCATAATTGTATTAACCACTTCAGCACCGGGCCATTTTTCACCCTTCCTTACCAGAGCACTTTTTGCGATTCGGCACTGCGTCGCTTTAACTAACAATTGCGCGGTCGTGCGACGTTACACCCAAACAAAATTGACGTCCTTTTTTTCCCCACAAATATAGCTTTCTTTTGGTGGTATTTGATCACCTCTGCGGTTTTTATTTTTTGCGCTATAAACAAAAGAAGAGCGACAATTTTGAAAAAAAAACACAATATTTTTTACTTTTTGCTATAATAAATATCCCATTTAAAAAAAATATATATATATTTTTTTCCTCAGTTTAGGCCGATACGTATTCTTCTACATATTTTTGGTAATAAAAATCGCAATAAGCGTATATAGATCGGTTTGCGCAAAAGTTATAGCGTCTACAAAATAGGGGATAGATTTTTTTTTTTTTTTTTTACTAGTAATGGCGGCGATCTGTGATTTTTTTTTTCGTGACTGTGACATTGCAGCGGACACTTCGGACACTTTTGACACATTTTTGGGACCATTCACATTTACACAGCGATCGTTGCTATAAAATTGCAGTGATTACTGTGTAAATGTGACTGGCAGGGAAGGGGTTAACACTAGGGGGCGCTGCAGGGGTTAATGTGTTCCCTATAGGAGTGATTCTAACTGTGGGGGGAGGGGACTCACAAGGGGAGGAGACCGATCAGTGTTCCTCCGTACTGGGATCACATGATCGGTCTCCTCTCCGCTGACAGGACGTGGAGCTGTGTGTTTACACACACAGCTCCACGGTCCCGCACGGTCCCGTTGTTTTAACGGGCAATCGCGGGTGCCCGGCGGACATCGCGGCCGCCGGGCACCCACACCGGGTCCGGAGCGACGCCGCGGGCGCGCATGCGCCCCCCAGGCGGCCGGGAATGGGAGGACGTCATATGACGCCCACCCAGGATGAGAGATCCACCTTGTGGGCGTCATATGACGGTGGGCGGTAGGGAAGTGGTTAAAGAAACACATACATTGTACATATATAATACTGAAATAGAGTGGATTATAGGATTTTACAACCACTTTAACTCATAATGCTAAATGCTAATGACTCCTGAGCTGACAGGCAAGGAGGGAGAGGGGGAGAGAAAACATGGGCACAGGAACTGGCAAATACACATTACATGATAAGACCTACCCTGAAAATAAGCCCTACTGTGTATTTTGTGCCAAAATTTATATAAGACCCAGTCTTATTTTTGGGGAAACACAGTAGTGAGTGCAGCTATCACCGAGGAATATTTAATTTTATTTTGACACTTTGCGCAATCATCTTTGATTTATTATGTGAAGAAAGAAGCTTCAACAATACCAATTAAATCATAGGTCTCTTAATGCACCAAAATTACCTACTATCCTATTTTGCTTGGCAACGTTCTGCTGTTGGTGAACAAACACTTTTGTTGCACTTTGCACTTTTATTTTCCATATCTTTTTGTAGTACAAATAGTACTGCAATTGACAATGGTTGTTTGTAACATGGGAAACGCCTTATCACCTTACATTGTCCTCCCTCCATATTTCCCCATTCCACCTTCAGTATACTGAATTATTGTGTATCACCTCCAGACACAGGCTGCTTTATGCTCGATTGACATATATGCGAATTAGATGCATTTTGAGCCGCATCCGATTTGCATAACATGTGAACTGGACCAGCTAGCAAAGGAGCCAGTTCACACATCTGGGACAGCCCTAGTCCATTTTTTAAATGAGTCCTGTGCGAATTTAGGTCCGGTTCAGGTGAAAATTCAAGTAAACATTCGTACCGAAATTGCACCTGAACCGGTGAACAAAACTGCACCGGACTCTTTTTAAAAATGGACTGCAAACCGCAGCCGGACATGTGTGAACCTAGCCTAAGCATGTATGGCAGAGGCAGGCAGAAATAAGGCAAACATTATGGCAAGTCAGGTAGAGCAATGATGAGGGGAATAGTGTTGAATAAGGAGAGGCAGGGTAAACTACCACCAGTACATGATGATCCTACCAAGCTACAGCAGGCAGTATATTGATCTACTAAGAAGGAAGCACGACCAGCAGATTAGAAGCAGGCTGCAGTGACCAGTTGTTCTGACAGGTAATAGGTTCTGCTACGAAACAGATGATAAAAAATATATATTTATTGTTTAGCATATATTTAAAAAAAATCCTATACTTGTCAAAAAGTCTGTATTGAAATAAGCAAAAGAAGCAAAAAACGAAATACAATGGATAAACAATGTTCACATTTGTCCGCAAAGGTCAATGCATTTTGCAGATGCCCACCGCTTCTTCAGGACCAGGACACAGAAACTATTATCTTCAGATATAACCAAGCTGTAGCCATCTGAAAAAAAAAAAATGTAATGAGCATCTATCATAATATCACTTGCATTGAAAACATACTATACATAACCAGTATAAATAAAAATATAACAGGTTTTATAATATGATCACTGAACACTTTTTCCAGGAAAACGGAGACTGTCAGTGATATCTATGGTGTCATCACAGAGGTCACATCTAGAGATGTAAAATTTCCGGAAATTTTGAAGCTCGGAAAAAAAAATGTTTATTTTTTGGGGGAAAAAAATGAAATTTTTGGAAAAATTGAAAAGAATGCTACATTAGCACTTTTTTGTCTTTTTAAGATTGAAAGTTATTCTGTTACGAGAACATTGAGAAAAAATATGTGTATTGTCATTGTTGTCCTCTTCACTTCGATCCATGAAGGATTTTTTAATATCTACAGGACACTTGTTACATACAAGAATGTGTTTTGTCATCCTGGTAGCATTTGGAAATGCATATTTCATCTGACAATATTTGCAAATCACATTTTTCTTTTCAGAAGACCTTGTAATGTGAAAATGCCTCCATATGCTAGATGTTGGTCTCACCATTTTTCTGAGGGGGGTAGGAAATAAAAACAAGAAAAAATGACTACTTTGCACGAAGACACTAATCTATGGTGGTGTGTTGGGGTGGGGGAAGAACCAGATTACAGGTAATTACATTTTAATTTACACAAAATTTTATAAAGATAAACTAATGTAGCTAAATGATTCAGTTTTTGGATTCCGAATCAGATAAATATAAACTCTTACCTTTTTTAACTAAGTATATACTTTCAGGTCCTTTTTGTTGTTCTGTATTTTCTTCCAATGCTTTTGAGGCCTAGTGAAGAGGACAGAACAAACCAAACACACCCACTAACATGCAAAAGCAAAACTGAAACCTTTTTCTTGTTACAATAGCAGCACAGCACTTCCTAAAGGAAGAAATGTATACTGTTCTTGCATTGAAGGGTTCGGTTTGTTACCTAGGACTTGCTTGTCCTCACTCAAAATGGACAGAAATTAGAATAATCTGATATCATACATTTTTTTAGAAATGATTTGGAAAATATTTGAACACCCTGTCTTAAAATATTTTATTCACCATGTTAAAATAAAATATTCCACAATTTTGTTTTTCTTTTTTCAATTTTTCTAATTGAGCCTTCAGGAAAAAAAAGGAAAAGAAACGTTTTTTTCACAAAAATTTTCAGTTTTTTTTCCAGGCCTTCACATCTCTAGTCACATCCCCACATGAGGGCTTGCTAGGGCTAGTTGTCCAAACCCATATGGAAGTACAAGGTAGGTAGTGGTAGGACCAAAAAAGTACTTTCACTAGAGGTGGTTCCAAAGCAATACAGGAAGCTGGAGGCAGACAGATCTCTCCAGCCTGTGGGAAGACTCTAGGGCAGAAAAAGCATGGACAATTTTGACAACTGTTCCTCACAATACCAATGTAATAATAATGGATGACAAAAGGTCAGTTGTAATAATAGCTACCAGGCTTCAACTCACATCATTCCTAATGGACCCTAGAGTGATATAATGCTTGGCAGGCATTATCGAAGTGAATGGAGCTTTCTTGTAACGCATTGCATTATATTGGTCCAGCATTTATGGGGTTACAACAGTTTAATGCCCTTTGAAGAGCAATGTGAATGTAGATCGCTCTTCAAAGAGCACTGCAAATGTGAATGAGCCTTTGTTTTTATTTTCATATTCTTTTGTTATTTTTTTTTTTTAGTTTTTACAGTTGTTTTAAAAAAAAAAGATCACTGTCACCAGAACAGTGCAGTGTCACTGACATTGTACTGTTCCGATCAATGACCAGAAACACTGTGCTGAAATGAAATACAGTGTCACTGATCACTAACCAGGCCAGTACAATTTCACCATATTGAGACTGCACAGCTCTAATGACAATGATCAGTGTCCGATAATTTCACCGTTTACTGTGAGAGGAGAGACATCACAGGCTCCAGTGATCACTGTGATTTGTCACAGCAATCATATGGTACAAGCAGGGCTGGCCCAAGACATCTTGGCGCCATAGGACATCAATGGGTGCAATGTGTGTCAGCACTAGAGTTGAGCGGACACCTGGATGTTCGGGTTCGGCGGGTTCGGCCGATCTTCGGAAAAAAGTCCGGGTTCGGGACCGAACTTGACCCAAACTTGACCCCGAACTCCGAACCCCATTGAAGTCAATGGGACCCGGACTTTTGAACACTAAAATGGCTGTAAAAAGGTCATGGAAAGGGCTGCAAATGGCAACAAAATGTTGTTAAGAGCATGGCAAGTGATCTGCAAACAAAAGTGTATAGGGAAATAACTTAAAATAACATAAAAAAATAAAAAAATAAAAATAAAATGCTGGAGGCCCCCTTCTCAGCAGAAGAGGTACAGGAAGTCATTAAGAACCTCAGAAACTCAACGGCACGATGCCGCACATATGGTGGGAATACCCCAGAATACGCACTTTCTGGACAAAATTATTAACTTTCATCAGGAGACTGGGTGGGACACAATGTGAAGGAACCGGAGGCACTGTCAGCAACCCAATCTACTATCGCCTGTACTTGTCCTGGCCTCAACATTCGTACAGCCTCATTAGGCGCGCCAAAATACCGCTACAGGCTCTGTCGCCTACTCGCACCTGAGGAAGGTGTTTCACTAGTGCGTGTAGCTGGCACAGATCGACCACGTCCTCTCCCTGCAACAAGAGCGCCACCAGCAGCACCACGACCCGGGCCACGTCCCCTTTTTGATGATCTCCTCATATTTTCAAAATTTATGATCTCGCCCTAAATGGGTGTTTTTGCCAATAGCAGAATACACGTACAGTGTCTAAAGCGTTAATGAAAAAGCAGAAAATGCTATTGGGGAAAAAAAAACACTGCAAAATTTAATTTTTTTGCAATGTTTTTGCAATATCAGAATACACGGATAGTGTCTAAAGCGTGTATGTATGAAAACGCAGAAAATGCTATTGGGGAAAAAAAACACTGCAAAATTAAATTTTTTTGCAATGTTTTTCCAATATCAGAATACACGGAAAACGCAGAAAATGCTATTGGGAAAAAAAAACACTGCAAAATTAAATTTTTTTGCAATGTTTTTCCAATATCAGAATACACGGACAGTATGTAAAGCATTTATGAAAACGCAGAAAATGCTATTGGGGAAAAAAAACACTGCAAAATTAATTTTTTTTGCAATGTTTTTGCAATATCAGAATACACCGATAGTGTCTACAGCGTGTATGTATGAAAACGCAGAAAATGCTATTGGGGAAAAAAAAAACACTGCAAAATTAAATTTTTTTGCAATGTTTTTCCAATATCAGAATACACGGACAGTATGTAAAGCGTTTATGAAAACGCAGAAAATGCTATTGGGGAAAAAAAAACACAGCAAAATTAAATTTTTTTGCAATGTTTTTCCAATATCAGAATACACGGACAGTATGTAAAGCTTTTATGAAAACGCATAAAATGCTATTGGGAAAAAAAAACACTGCAAAATTATTTTTTTTTGCAATGTTTTTGCAATATCAGAATACACGGATAGTGTCTACAGCGTGTATGTATGAAAACACAGAAAATGCTATTGGGGAAAAAAAAACACTGCAAAATTTAATTTTTTTGCAATGTTTTTCCAATATCAGAATACACGGACAGTATGTAAAGCGTGTATGAAAACGCAGAAAATGCTATTGGGGGAAAAAAAACACTGCAAAATTATTTTTTTTTGCAATGTTTTTCCAATATCAGAATACACGGACAGTATGTAAAGCGTTTATGAAACCGCAGAAAATGCTAATGGGGAAAAAAAAACCCCGCAAAATTAAATTTTTTTGCAATGTTTTTCCAATATCAGAATACACGGACAGTATGTAAAGCGTTTATGAAAACGCAGAAAATGCTATTGGGAAAAAAAAAAAAACACTGCAAAATTAAATTTTTTTTGCAATGTTTTTGCAATATCAGAATACACGGATAGTGTCTACAGCGTGTATGTATGAACACGCAGAAAATGCTATTGGGAAAAAAAAACACAGCAAAATTAACGTTTTTTGCAATGTTTTTGCAATATCAGAATACACGGATAGTGTCTACAGCGTGTATGTATGATGTATGTATGAACACGCAGAAAATGCTATTGGGAAAAAAAAAAAAAAAAAGCAAAATTAAATTTTTATGCAATGTTTTTCCAATAGCAGAACACACACAGACTATGGTGTATCTCTTAGTATATGCAGTGTTGGTCCTAATGGTGCACTGAGCTTGCAGGTAAAATTTTATATTTTGTCTGGCACTGGCCTCATGGCACTGTTAAAAGACTGTGCACTGCACCCCAGCCAGGGTACAATTGATTTAGGAATCTCTTCAATAATTCTCTCTGCCTCTTTCTCTTCCTTACTAAAGAAACTCCCTACTCTACTCTAGCTATGTAGATCGCTCACTGATCTAACTAATCTAGCTAGAAGCAAAGTTAAGGAATGCTGACTGCCTGACTGACTGTATCACACTAACTCCTAAAATCCTCTCAGCAGCACAGGAACCTGTCTATAGCAGAATGGCGCTGTGTGCTGTGTGTCTGGACTATATATAGAGGCTGGGTCACATGCTGCACTGGCCAATCACAGCCATGCCATTAGTAGGCATGGCTGTGATGGCTTCTAAGGGCACACTAGTGAAACGATCGTCGATTGGCTGCCCTGCAGCTGTTAAAAAGGCGCCAATACAGCGCCGAACACCGGACCCGAACCCGAACTTACAGCCAATAGTTCGGGTTCGGGTCAGGGTCCCGAACACCCAAAAGTCCAGCACGGACCTGAACTTTACAGTTCGGGTTCGCTCAACCCTAGTCAGCACATTATGCAGTGAACACCCTGCAGCAATGGATGATATATGGATGATATACCACTGGGATAGGGCTGTATAGGGGCAGGAAATGGCAGTATATGGGTAGGCTAGGGCAGTATACAGGCAGGCTAGGGTAGTATATGGACAGGCTAGGGTCCATCAGTGCCCATCAGTGCAGCCTATCAGTGCCCATAAGTATCCATCAGTGCCACCTCAGCAGTGCCCACCACTGCAGTCCATCAGTGCCCATCATTGAAGACTATAAGTGCCCATCAGTGCCACCTCATCATTGCAGCCTATCAGTGCCCAACAGTGTCCATCAGTGTCAACCTGTGCAACCTATCAGTGTCCATCAGTACAACCTATCAGTGTCCATCAGTGCCCACCAGTGCAGCCTATCAGTGCCCATCAGTGTCAATCAGTGCCACCTCATCAGTGCAGATTATTAGTGTCCATCAGTGCCCACCAGTGCAGCCTATCTGTTCATCGCCATTGTGGCGGGGGGTTGAAAGTGCCCCAAAATTGAAGTCATTAAAATGTGTCTCCCATTGACTTGAATTGGGTTCAGATTCAATATCCAAACTTCAGTAATGCTCGCTGAATCAGCCTCAAACGGAATCCAAGTAAATTTGGGTCATCCCTGATGGTTAGCTGTAGGGGCCAAAATACACTTGTTCGCTGTGATGGGTTGCAGTACGTTACATCAATTTGCTTGTTGCAGTGTCATACAGTGCATTTGGAATGGCACTTAAACACACTAAGGAAATGCAACTCCATCTCACATGTTCCATCTCACACATACACAGAGCAAAGCAGGGAGAAAAACAGCCACATCAATTAATAAAAGCAGCACATAATGTACATCGTTAGGTACTCAGTTAGCCCCTTGATTGCCCCTACATGTTAACCCCTTCCCAAGCAGTTTCATTAGTACAGTGACAGTGTACAGTATTAGCACTGATCACTGTATTAGTGTCACTGGTGATGTCAGTGTCAATTAGTCAGTTCCCACCCAGTGCCAGTTAGTGTCAGATTATCCACTGCACTGTCACGGTCTCAATATAAGATGCTAATTATTAGTTAAAAAAATTTATAAATACAAATTTCAGTATATATACATAATCATTTGAAGATGTTTTAACTTTCATGCAAACCAAACAATATAAATTTAGACATTTTATTTTTTTTTTTTTATTTTTGATCATAATATTTTTTATGAAATTTTTGTATAAAACATAAAACATTACATAACATTCTATAAATAAATCATTCAAAAACATAAGAATGGATCACGCCTAGAATAAATCTTCTTCAAAGCTTTCAAGGCCCATATTACTTTAACTTATTCCATTAACCACTTGCTTACTGGGCATCTAAACCCCCCTCCCGCCCAGACCAATTTTCAGCTTTTAGCGCTGTCACTCTTTGAATGACAATTGCGCAGTCATACCACATTTTACCCAAATGAAATTTTTATAATTTTTTTCCCCACAAATACAGTGTTCTTTTGGTGGTATTTGATCACCTCTGAGTTTTTTATTTTTTGTTAAAAAATTTTAAAAAAAATATATATTTAAAAAAAATACAAAACCGTTTTATATTTAGTTAATACATTTTACAAACAGGTAATTTTTCTTCTTCATTGATGTACGCTGATGAGGCTACACTGATGGGCACCTTTAGGCTGCACTGATGGGCACTGATAGGCTGCACTGATGGGTACCGATAGGCTGCATTAATGGGCACTGATAAGACAACACTGATGGGCACTAATAGGCAGCACTGGTGGGCACTGATGGATGGCAGTTATACGCACTGATGGGTGGCAGTTATGGGCACTGATAAGCACTGGTAGGTTACACTGATAGGTGGCACTGATGAGGCATTGATTGGCAGCACTGGTGGGCATTTATAGGTGCCACTCGTTGGCATTGATAGGTGGCACTGATTGCTGGTACTGATGTACTGGTGGGCACTGATTGGTGGGCACTGTGGGTACTGATTTGTGGCGCTGGCAGGTGGCACTGGCAGGCGGTACTGGTGGGAACATATAAGGCGGCTTCGCCTCTTCCTCTTTGGGAACGATCTCCATTCAACAGAAGCTTTTCTTTCTCCTCACGCTGTTAGCTTAAGAAGAAAAAATAAATTACTGATCTTCTGTTTACATCACGTAATTAGCTGTCATTGGCTGACAGCTGATCACGTGGTAAGAGGTCGGGATCGACCCCTTACTCCATCTGTGATCACCCGAGTCTCATTGACTCGGGTGATCACAGCGCGCACCCTTCAGGGGAGCGTGGCGAGCATGCAAAGTGGAGGACGTCTATTTATATAATAATAAAAAAAAAAACAGTGGTGATCAAATACCACCAAGAGAAAACCCTATTTGTGTTAAAAAATGCAATTATCAGTGTAGCGAATCCCCTAAAGAGCCACAGTGAACTGGAATCCCCCACCCTGCACAGCCAGACACACCAAATTTTCAGTCACTTCAGAGTAATAAAACAATTCAGTACTTGTTTTTATTTTATTTTTATTAGGGGGATAAACTTGAATGGGGATAGGGGTATTATGGGATGCCCACTCAGCCCATTACAGGAAGAAACCACAAGGCCCCTTGATGTGTAGCATAAAGGTCAGTGTTCAGCATACATCCCTGTGGCTACTGATTCCAGCACCACCTCCTCATGCACTGCCAGCTTACCTGGCTGCAGCTGCCTGTTTCCCTAGCCCTCCTGGCTAATTTCTCCAGCATAGTCCTCCCAGGACTGGCAATCTTCCCACAGTCCTCCAAACTGCACACTCACCAACCCACCCGGCTGACTTCTCAGGAGATCTCCTGGACGTGTTGACCTGCCCCTGCTGTCCTTACACTTGCTCCCATGCTTCCAGGAAAGGATTTCTCTGTGTGTTGTAGAGGGTCTCTCCAGCACCTGAGCCCCAGACCTGAAATCACCCCCCCCCCCAAACTAGGGGGCGCCCTCAAGGGCCACTGACAGCTTCCTCAGCACTCCATCTCTATCTTCCACCCGACTGCCCCTACTGGCATGAACCCAAAGTATTTAAGAGGTGCCAGCTCAATCTGTTGAGGACTGGCTTGGGTCCTCCTCGATACTCCAAGTAGCTCCTCCTAACTTTACACCCATTCTTCTGGAAGCTGTCCAAGCTATGGGGAGCTATGGGGAGGTAGCAGAGGTGCTGCTTGCTGAGTCATCCAGCCTCCCTGAGTCACTCATCCCTGACCCAGATTCAACCCGGGCCTGGCTCGTAGGCAGGCCAAATTTACCTACACTACAGCTTACAAAAAAAACTATCTACAACTAGCACACAAAGCTAGAGAGTGCTACACCAGTAGCACAGTGCCAAATAGCAAAAAATGCCTTGATCAGGAAGAGAATAACATCTTCTGGAGGTCAAATGGTTACTGGAATGCACATTAACATGCAAAACAAAGATGTTAATGCATGTGCATTCACTATGAGCACCAGGATGCAAAGGTCTGAATGAGCCCAAAATCTATTTCTGAAAAGAAATGAAACTTTGTGTCCTGAATTCTTCATATTTTAGTTTTCAATTGATAAAAATATAAAAGTAGGTCTCTTAAATTGTATACTTAGGATTCAATACACCTAGTGAAACTGTCATGCAGAGTAGCAGTGGGGATTCTGAAGCTAGCTGCCTTGTGCCCAGCTGCACAAATACTAGGCTCCTTTGCTCAGCTTGTAGCATCAGTTTAAAGGACAACTGCACCCATCAGAACCACTCAAAATCTATTATAAATAACATTAATGCATTCATTCAATAGGAAGTATTGCAGTCACAAAGAAATGGAATGTTTCCTGTTGAATAAGCTAATTAGCAATGACAACATAGGAAATGGGCCGTGAAAATCTTCCAGAATCACGTGGCCCATTTAGTACAAGGAATCTCTATCAAGTTTTAGTAAAAACAAGGGCGAGGTGGCCCAGTAGATTTATTCTTCTCACATCACTATCGTTTTTTTTTACAGAATAGTAGTTGCACAAGAAGGATAAATCAAGATAGCTTTGCATTATTTTTTTAATGTTTTTTAAGAATTGGGAAATATATTATTGTATCGTTTTAACCTTATAAATGTGTGTTTATTTAAAGAATATGTGTGCTGTTTGTGAACTTGTTTTTTTTAGTTTGCCATTTCTCCCCTTCCTCAAAAAATTCATATTAGATTATATCCACAGAAACTGTGCTCCACATATAGCTCCACAGAAACTGCTCTCCTAAAACTAACAAACGATCTACTAAAGTCCAAAACCAATTAACACTATTCTGTACTCCTACTCCTGGACCTCACTGCTGCCTTTGATACAGTTGACCACCTCCTCCTCAAAAAACTCCACTCTTTTGGTCTCTGTGACTGTACTCCTCGCTGGTTCTCTCCCTACTTATCCAACAACACCTTTAGCGTTTCTTACAGCTCTACTTCCTCCTCTCCTTTTCCTTTCTCTGTTCGGGTCCGCCAAGGTTCTGTTCTTGGATCTCTCCTATTTTCAATCTACACCTCCTCCCTGGGTCAACTGATAGCCTCCCATGGCTTCCAATACCACATCTACGCTGACGACACCCAAATCTATTTCTCTACCCCTCAGCTTGCTCACACCGTCTCCTCACGTATCACTAATTTACTATCAGATATATCAGTCTGGATGTCACACCACTTCCTCAAACTCAATCTATCCAAAATCGAACTTATAATTTTTCCTCCCCCATATGCCCCTTTCCCTTCCCCTTATCTCTCTGTCAAAATCGCACAACTATAAGCCCATCCCCACATGCCAAGTTTCTAGGTGTAGTCCTGGACTCTGAACTCTCCTTCAAGCAACACATCAAATCACTGTCCAAATCCTGCTGACTCAACCTCCACAACATCTACAAAATGCGCCCCTTTCTAACCAATGACACAACAGATCTTTTAATTCACTCGCTGGTCATCTCTCGCTTCGACTACTGCAACTCTCTTCTCATTGGATTGCCTTTACATAGTCTATCACCTCTTCAATCCATCATGAATGCTGCTACCAGACTCATCCACCTTACCAATCGCTCTGTGTCTGCTACTCCTCTCTGTCAATCCCTCCACTGGCTTCCGCTCGCCCATAGAATTAAATTCAAAATACTAACAACTACGTACAAAGCCATCCACAATTTCGCCCCCAGCTACATCACTAGCCTAGTCTCTAAATACCAACCTACTCGTTCTCTTTGTTCCTCTCAAGACCTCCTGCTCTCTAGCTCCCTCATCATGCTTGCCTCCAGGACTTTTCCAAAGCCTCTCCAATCCTATGGAATGCCCTACCCCAATCTGTCTGCTTTTCTCCTACTGCCTACTGATCTAAAAAATGTCAATACCTCTCTCCAATTAAAGAGGAAGTAAAGGCAATCTAAAAAAAAAAATGCACCCTGCAAGGCAAAGGCATAATAATAATGACTTACCTGAGAACAAAGCCCACAAAGTGATCCTCCATCTTCATCTTCACCGCTGCCATGTATCCCGGAGTGACTTCCAGGTCTCGCTGCTCTGGCATTGTGATTCGCCAGAGCCGCGATGATGTCACTCCCACGCATGCGCATGGGAGCCACCACGAGCGGCATATCGCCGTTAGCTGCGGCGTGCTCAGTGCACCTGCGCACCGCTGTCTACGGCACATGCGCCGTAGACAGCGGTGCTTGTCTTTTAGCAAATATCTCCTAAACTGTGTAGGTTTAGGAGATATTTTTGGACCTACAGGTAAGCCTTTATCTAGGCTTACCTGTAGGTCAAAGTGGTTTGTAAGGGTTTACAACCACTTTAATGCATATTTTCACACATTTTGTTTCTTAAAAAAAACTGCATAAATCCAGTATGCTTTTAGCTTCCTATGTGGTCTGACAAAACCCAGCCAGCATTGCCAGTCCAGCTTGATGGACTACAGAATTCTATCTATCCCATCATCCCCTCTGTCCCTCTCCACCAATACATTGGTTTATTTCCAAGAAGAACATGCTGCTGCTTTAACTTGCAAAATCTTTTTTTTGTTTACAAACGGTTTTTATTATGAGTAAGGTCATAGTACAAGATTTTGACAGTGGTGGAAAACATACAAGTGAAGGATTCAGTTAGATAATACATTATAGCTGAGAGAAGACATATCATGCGGCAGGATACATACGTTCAATTATCAGTTTAAGTAACATTTGCGTAGATGGGTCCATGGATGTGCTAAAGTAAAATAACATTAGTGGACATTACCCAGTAGTGAGGAATCCCATAGAGCCCATCTTTTTAACACATTTTGCGTGTAGGTACTGTGTTCTTGGGTGCCTACGTAAATAGAAACTGAGTTCCCAGCATCTGCCCCTGCAAGAATTGTTGCAAATCTGGTGATGATTTCACAAGGAGTAATAAAAGATGTTGCTCACTACAGAAGCAAATAAACAACAACAAAAAAAAAGCCGTACAGGGTGAGAGGGAGGTTTGGTGTGACATTTTGGGTAATGCCTGGACATACTCTTTCATATTTCTGACTGTCAGTAGCACAATCATGTCTTTAATTTAAGGTTCCAGACTTCCCAGCCTTCCACAGCAATAGAATGGAATTTCACAGCTGGGTTTTCTTTTCTGCTTACCTGCAAAGTTTGTGCAATTGTTCTGGCTGAATGATGTACTGTGTATTAACATTTTACCAACTCTGGCTCTGTAAAACGAAAACTCTGTAAAACGAAATTGCTAGAAAATGAAAATTACAGTTTACCCTACTTATGCAGTTATTCCAAATTGACTGACAAAATAGACAGATTGGGGCTGATTTACTAAAACTGAAGAGCACAAAATCTGTGCATGTGCATGGTAGCCAATCAGCTTCTAATTTAAGCTTGTTCAATTAAGCTTTGATGAAAAAACCTGGAATGTGATTGGTTTCAATATAGAGCTGCACCAGATTTTGCATTCTCTGGTTTTAGTAAATAAACCCGATTGCCTCCCTCATTTTCTCTCACGTTGTTAAAGCAATCGCTAGTTGATTGGAATAGGTGGCTTAAGTCCTAGAGGGGCAGGAATTAGAATTTTGACCTAAACCATATAATTCATATGGCATTCAGACATTCAGGCCAAAACTGACCCTCCTCAGACAGCACTATACATATGCATAGGCATTCAGATTTGGGTTGGTAGAAGCAGACAGGGCTGCGAGCCAGAAGAAGGGTAAATTATAGTAGTGGTGTTAGGTTTTCTATCCTGTCCTATCAATTTTTTCCCCAATAGTAGTTGGTTATATTTATAGGATTTTCATCTTATTTGACTGGAAGTCAGTTCAGTTTCACTATAATTACTCTACTGTTGATTAAAGTTCATTCTTGGTTAAAAGGTCTATAATATTTGGCATATCTCCTCAAGTATTCTGTGGAAAAAACAATGCAGAATATATGAAAAGATAATTTTCTCATAATTGAAGAAGGAAGGTAAAACAGTAGTGATACCTGTCTATTGAAGAGTAGGGATGAGCTTCGAGTTTGAGTCGAACTCATGTTCGACTTGAACATTGCCTGTTCACCGAACAGCGAACAGTTTGGGGTGTTCGCGGCAAATTCGAAAAGCCACGAACACCCTGTAAAAGTCTATGGGACAAATCTAAAGTGCTAATTTTAAAGGCTTATATGCAAGTTATTGTCATAAAAAGTGTTTGGGGACCTGGGCCCTGCCCCAGGGGACATGTATCAATGCAAAAAAAAGTTTTAAAAACGGCAGTTTTTTTGGGAGCAGTGATTTTAATAATGCTTAAAGTGAAACAATAAAAGTGTAATATTCCTTTAAATTTCGTACCTGGGGTGTGTGTATAGTATGCCTGTAAAGGGGCGCATGTTTCCCGTGCTTAGAACTGTCCCTGCACAAAGTGTAATTTTTGCAGGAAAAAAAGCATTTACAAGCACTCGCGGCTAGAATGAATTGTCTGCTCCCGTAATACAGAGAACAGTCATTGAAAGTCATTGATAAAAAAAAAAAAATATGCGTGGGGTTCCCCCCAAATTCAATTACCAGGCCCTTTAGGTCTGGTATGGATTTTAAGGGGAACTCCACGCCAAATAAAAAAAAAATAGCGTGGGAGTTCCCCCAAAAATCCATACCAGACCCTTTATCCGAGCACACAACCTGGCAGGCCGCAGGAAAAGAGGGGGGACGAGAGAGCGCCCGCCCCTCCTGAACCGTACCAGGCCACATGCCCTCAACATTGGGAGGATGCTTTGGGGGTCTGTGACAAGGGCCTCATCCCCACAACCCTGGCCCCCAGATCCCCCCCATGTTTGAAATGGTAAGGGGGTACCCCTACCATTTCACAAAGAAAGTGTAAAAAATTGTTAAAAAACACACAGACACCGTTGGGAAAATCCTTTATTAAAAAAAAAAAAAAAAGATTCCAGGGTTGGTAATCCACTCTTGCTATCCAGCGATGGGTGATCTCTTCTCCGGGGTCCAGCGATGGCTGATCTCTTCCGATGATGTCCAGCGCAGCGCATCCTGTCTCCATGGAGACACTGCAGGAATCCCGTCTTAGCCGAGGAGGACTGGGCCACCCGTCACCTGACCCCGCCCCCCTCTGACGCAACGCAAGGGGGAAGCCGGGCTTCCCCAGTGACCTACGGGTGACCCCGCCCCCCTCTGATGTAACGGAAACCTGCGTTACATCAGAGGGAGGTGGGGTCACCCGTACGTCACTGGCCTCCCCCTTGCGTCAGAGGGGGCGGGGTCAGGTGACGGGTGGCCCGGTCCTCCTCAGCTAAGACCTGAGATTCCCACAGTGTCTTCGTGGAGAAACCCAGGGGAAACCCAGGCATCCCCAGTGATGTACGGGTGACCCCGCCCCCCTCTGACGCAAGGGAAAAGCTGGGCTTCCCCAGTGATGTACGGGTGACACCGCCTCCCTCTGATGTAACGCAGGTTTCCGTTACATCAGAGAGGGGCGGGGTCACCCGTACGTCACTGGGGAAGCCTGGCTTCCCCCTTACGTTGCGTCAGAGGGGGGCGGGGGTCAGGTGACGGGTGGCCCGGTCCTCCTTGGCTAAGACGGGATTCCCGCAGTGTCTCCATGGAGACAGCATGCGCTGCGCTGGACATCATCAGAAGAGATCAGCTATCGCTGGACCCCGGAGAAGAGATCACCCATCGCTGGATAGCAAGAGTGGATTATCAACCCTGGAATCTTTTTTTTATTTTTTTTATTTTTAATAAAGGACTTTTCTCAACGGTGTCTGTGTGTTTTTTAACAATTTTTTACACTTTCTTTGTGAAATGGTAGGGGTACCCCTTACCATTTCAAACAGGGGGGGGGGGGGGGGCGGGATCTGGGGGTCCCCTTGTTAAAGGGGGCTTCCAGATTCTGATAAGCCCCCCACCCGCAGACCCCCACAAACACTGGCCAGGGTTGTGGGAATGAGGCCCTTGTCCCCATCAACATGGGGACATGGTGCTTTGAGGGGTCACAGACCCCCAAAGCATCCTCCCAATGTTGAGGGCATGTGGCCTGGTACGGTTCAGGAGGGGGGGCGCTCTGGCGGTTCAGGAGGGGGGGCTGACCTGGGGTTCCCCTTAATATCCATACCAGACCTGAAGGGCCTGGTAATTGAATTTGGGGGGAACCCCACGCAAATTTTTTTTTTTTTTTTATCAATGACTTTCAATGACTGTTCTCAGTATTATGGGAGCCGACAATTCATTATAGCCGCGAGTACTTTTAAATGACTTTTTTTCCTGCAAAAATTACACTTTGTGCAGGGACAGTTCTAAGCACGGGAAACATGTGCCCCTTTACAGGCATACTATACACCCCCCCCCCCCAGGTATGAAATTTAAAGGAATATTACACTTTTATTGTTTCACTTTAAGCATTATTAAAATCACTGATACTGAAAAAACTGCAGTTTTTAAAAGTTTTTTTTTTCATTGATACATGTCCCCTGGGGCAGGACCCAGGTCCCCAAACACTTTTTATGACTATAACTTGCATATAAGCCTTTAAAATTAGCACTTTTGATTTTGAACATTCGAGTCCCATAGACTTTAATAGGGTTCTAAAGTTCACGCGAACTTAAGGTCTGTTCGAAGGTTCTAGTGCGAACCGAACAAGGTGGGGGGCGGGGGTTCGGCTCATCCCTATTGAAAAGCAAGGATCACAGTAAAACTTGTTATAAATAGTAGAAGAGCAGCCTAACCAGTGGGGATAGAGGGGGATAGAGCAATGATTCTTTTTTTTTACACAGCAGGTGTATAGGGGAAGGGGGTAGCAAGATATGAGCTTGTTGTTGTGAAATGAGGAAGTGGAGAGTTGTGAAAGTACAGCAAGAAGACCTGTTGTGGAGATTTACAGGACAGATGTGGAACCTCATTGTTCGAAAATGGTAGGACAGACAGAAAGACAGAAAGGGGACCTGCTGTGCAGGACAACACAAATAACTCTGTTTTGTAGATGTGGGGAAGAGTGCTGATGAGAATGATGGTACCTCTTGTGAAGAAAGGATAAAAGACATATAGAGCAAAACATGTTGGAGCTTTAGACTATATTAGATCTTCTAGTAGACTTCTTACCAGCTGGTAGCACCTATAGTAGGTTGCTGCACCTGAGCAGAAACAATATCTACGCTAGATAATAGTGGTGCTTCAATCTCCAAAGAACGTGTTCAACCCGAAGTGCCAAAAATCTATATGCGATCAACCAGAAATACTCGACCAACAGAGTGACCATCAAGCATATATCTCTCCAATTCCCCTTCCCATAGGTAGAGGGCGTTTCCTCCAATGAACATCCTCAATCCTCTTTCCCACTTGGAGTACTGTGAAGAAAGGTTTTAAAGCGAACCGCAACAGGGGCGTATATAGTGTAGTATATTTTTAATAAGACCAGCAAAATAAAATTCACAAAAGTAAGCACTTACATGTGAACATAGAAATTAAGGCACAAGGCATGTGCAGCTTCCCGGTCAGTGAGTCCCGCACCGTCATCCACACGACAGCTTTAGCGTGCGTTCCACCCAAAGGAAGTAGCACCCCAGGGATGGTATATGTGTGTCAGGCTTGCACTTCAATGCATCTTGCACTTGCGCTTCACTTCCAAGTGGGAGAGAGAATTGAGGATGTTCATTGGAGGAATTGCCCTATACCTATGAGAAGGGGAATTGGAGAGATATATGTCTGATGGTCTCTCTGTTGGCCGAGTATTTCAGATGAGAGCATATTTATTTTTGGCACTTTGGAGATTGAAGCACCACTATTCTCTTCATAGGAACGTGGTGATTAGATACAGATTTTTGAATCTGTTTTGTTTCTTCAGTATGAACTCACTTTAATAGTATGGACTTGTTATAGGTTGTGTGAAGAGTCAAATATAATTGTATTTTGTGCACTCATTTTTGATTTTTCACTGATTTATTTGAAGGTAGCGCCTGCTTTACTTTTCTATTATAAGTTGTATAGTGTTCATCACTATTAAAAAGGCAGCAACCTAATTACACAGATTTACTTATAGGTAGAGGAGTTGGCACCCTCATATTTTATTACAATACAGTTTTATAGTCTTATCTTTTAGATCTAACATTCATTTTGTAAGTTATGTTACGTTCGTGTCCGCTAATGATTTTAGTCTTCGGTCACATTGAATCAGACATTGAAAGCATGCAACTTCACTGGAATTCACACAATTTCAAAGTCGCATGTCAATGCAACTTCAGGTGCGACTGGGAAGACATCTGTGCGACTTCATGCACAGATGTCTGTGCAACTTGCACCTGAACTTGCAAAAAGTAGTGCAGGAACTACTTTCAAAATCTTGACCACTTCCATTGTGGACAATAGGTTGAGACTTGTCATGCAATTTAAAACGATCATATCACATAAAAAGTTGCACCGGTGTGACCGGGGGCTTATGCCCCGTGCACACGAGTGGATTTTCCATCTGAAAAATCTTGGATGGTTTTTCCGACGAAATTCCGCTCAGGCTTGGCTTGCATACACACGGTAACACAAAAGTTTGCTGAACCTTCGACCGTCAAGAACGCTGTGACGTACAACACTACGACGAGCCGAGAAAATGAAGCTCAATGCTTCCGAGAATGCGTTAAATTGTTTCTGAGCATGCGTAGGAATTTTGCGCGTCGGAATTGCTACAAACGATCGGAATTTCCGATCAGAACTTTTTCCGACCAAAAAATTGAGAACATGCTCTCAATCTTTTGCTGTCTGGAATTCGGCCAGCAAAAGTCCGATGGAGCATACACATGGTCGCATTTTCCGACCAAAAGCTCTCATCGGTCTTTTGCTGGCTGAATTTCCGATCGTGTGTACGCGGCATTAGTGTATTTTTAGTGAAAATATTGTTTTGATATTTTCTCGGGGGCCTCTGTCAGATAGGCTGTACGGGGACCCGTGATTTCTAACAGCAGCTCTAATTGGAGCACCCTATAGTTCTGATTACAGCATCATCTCAGCTCCAACAACTGATTCCTCTTTGTGCTCTAAATGTCTCTCAACTGTAAAATTAAAGCACTGACTCTTCCCTCGCAGAGACATACCAGTCTCTCCAAGAAACCACCACTTATCCACCTCTGATCTGTTTTTTTGCAGACTTCCCTGTCCTTCCACTTTAATGTCATCTCAACTGCCTGCTCCACCGTTGTTTAGTCTTTTGCTATGTGCACCTTCTGATGGATTCCTGAAACATAGGGGAATCTTGTGTCTTGTTTTCCAATTGTATATGCTATATTATTTTTTTATTTGCTACAATTTTTCCAAAAAAATTGGAGTCACCCTTTAAGAATTGTTACATTTCAAGATCTCTTGAAATATAAGCTAAATGTTCTAGAGCAGTAGTTTCCTTTAAAAAAAGGGGATTAATCATATTAGTACCTCTTTCAATGCGCTAATCTATGTGCTTTAGGCCTGTATCACTCTATTCTCAAAAGCCCAAATATTTTAGTCAAGCATTTTTGTGTCATACAAATCTTTAATAAAATGTGATTAAAAACAAAGCTGCATCTATATCGCTCACAAAACACTTAAGCATTGATACAGTTAAATTTTCTTCACTTACAGTCACTGCACTGGCTACTACTATAGCCCATCAATAATAGATGTCTTTTTCCATTATGAAAATAGGCTGCTATCATAAAAACTCCTCTCTTCCTAGTTTCTGCTGCAATTAATAGAGCAAAGTGTAGGTCTTTAGAAAGTGTGAGGGCTGTACAGAAAACAAATAGTCTCGTAAAGAGAACTTAATTATGCCAGAGTTTGACTGGAAAATGTTAAATGTTCTTTCCACGTATTCAAAGTGGAAACATGGGTCACTCAGAACAGAAATCAATTCATTAATTAAAAAAAAAAAACAAGATAAACAAATGTGTTTGAGTATATGACCTTCATGTAATATTTGCAAGTAACAATGGTTAGTAGGAGGTTATCCCATAAGTAATATTTATTTACTTTATGAATTATTCTGCTGATGTCTAATTGGTATGGACAGTTGGACAAGAGAGCTTGGTGTTTGAATAGGATTAAATATAGGCTCTTAAAAAACATCAGTAGTCTACATTTGATTACTGCTCAGTTAAAGACGAACTCTACTTTTTATAAAAAAATTATAAATATTTATTTTCCTTTCTATTTTTAATAAATTTGCAAAGATTTCAAACAAACTTTTTTTACGTTGTCATTATGGGGTATTGTTTGAGAATTTTGAGGAAAATAATGAATTTAATCCATTTTGAAATAAGGCTGTAACATAACAAATTGTGGCTCTGTAAAGTATTCACATTTACAGAGCCACATAATTCAAATTCTATATACATAAGTATTCACAGCCTTTGCCCAATACTTTGTTGAAGCACCTTTGGCACCAATTACAGTCTCAAGTCTTTTTGAGTATGATGCTACAAGTTTGGCACATCTATTTTCCTAATTATCCTTTGCAGGACTTCTCAAGCTCCATCAGGATGGATGTGGAGTGTCGGTGCACAGCCATTTTCAGATCTCTCCAGAGATGTCCAATCGGGTTCAAGTCTGGGTTCTGGCTGAGCCATTCAAGGACATTCACAGAGTTGTCCTGTAGCCACTCCTTTGTTATCTTGGCTGTGTGCTTTGGGTTGTTGTCCTGTTGGAAGATGAACCTTCGCCCCAGAGGTCCAGAGCACTCTGGAGCAGGTATCCATCAAGGATGTCTCTGTACATTGCTGCATTACTTTTTCCCTCGATCCTGACTAGTCTCCCAGTTCCTGCCACTGAAATACATCCCCACTGCATAAATCCTGCCATCACCATGCTTCATTGTAGGGATGGTATTGGCCAGGTGATGAGCACTGCCTGGTTTCCTCCAGACATGATGCTTGCCACTCCGGCCAAAGAGTTCAATCTCTGTTTCATCAGACCATATAGTAAAATAACGAAATGGTCAAACTATGAAGAAAAACTAACTGCTAGCATCCATTAAGAGGACAAATGATTTAGCAGGATTAAGATTAGAACTTATTAAGATCTTGGTTTTAAGATAATAATCATCTGAATAGTAAAAAAAAAGGAGCCTAAGGTATAAAACCTGAAAAGTAGGCAACGTGCCCTCTAAATGCGGAACAAATATACCAAACTTTGAAGGATCATAGCTAGGTAGAACATATGGGACTTAGTTTTGACCTAAAGAAGACCCTTGGTAAGCCCAATCAGGTTTCCTAAAAACTTTCAGAGAAATCAATCTCAAAGAGAAAAGGTGTAGGAGTGTTCAGAGGAACAGAACGCTGTCAGTCCATGGAATCTTCTTGGTCCAGGGGAGGGGATCCAATTCTGCCTCTCTTGTGAGAATGTTGGCTGTCAATTTTCCTCAAAGATTGGGAAGAGTTATTGGGAGAAGAAGATAAAGTGGATGCTGATCTTCTGCATGACGCATTAATGGAGGATCCAGATTCTGTTAGATGAAGGTCATAAAGTGTTTGTTGAAGTTCCTCTGAGGTTTTACAATAATGTTTAGAGCCTTTGTAACTAAAGCGAATGGAGAATGGGAAGCCCCATTGGTAGTTGATGCTATGGCGTTGAAGCTCCATTAACTGCTCCATCAACTGCTGTTTTACTGCACGTCGCTTAGAAATTAGAAATTGTTAATTGGGATAAGTCAGCGAAAATCTGATAATTATGTCCCTGAAAAGTTAGGGGATTTTTATCCCGAGCTGCTGCTAGAAGTTGTTCTTTAGTTCGGTAATAATGGAATTTTTGGGTGGTAAGGGCTCTATGGATTCTGTCCATTTAAAGACGTTCAATTGGTATGCCTGGTTGAAGTTCTTGGAATAAGGCAATGTAGCATGAAGCATGAATGTCAGTTATATTTTCAGGGATTCCTCTGATAAGCAAATTGGAGCGTCTGGCTTTGTTTTCAAAATCTTCCAATCTGGTTTGCAGTGTTAAATTCTCTTCTTTTAAGTTATCAATTTCAGTCATAAAATCTTGTGCTGTGTTTTCTATTTCTTCTACTTTGAGTTCTAAAGCAGTAGTACGATTGCCCAGCTCTCTAATTTCCTTAGTCCGACTGTTAGTGATTTGTTTCAAAGCTTTGTGTAACATTTGTTTAAATTGTTTTAACAAAGCAGGGGGTGTTAAGAAAGTTTTGAGAAATATCTTGTGCAATTATTAATTCTGAATCTGACTCACCAACAGAGTCAGGCTAGTGCATTTTCTGTTTGTGGGAATTCGCTGAGGTAAATGAGGGCGCCGACACCATTTTGGCTGAGGCCCACGTCTGTCCCTCTTTGTTAGAGGTGTTTTACCCTTAAAGGGGCTTCCTCCCAGCACCATTATTCTCAAGAAGGCTGCACAGCCATCTCAGGGACAAGTGGGAGAGAAATAGGCTGTGTAGGAGCCGGCAGGATTATTCGTTACCGAGGCTCTTCTCCCTCAAGGAGCGGAGCTCTAGCTAAGCATAGCCGCCATGCTAGGCTTCGCGCATGCGCCCCCAAGTCTGTTATTTTTCAACATCCTTTAACAGACTAAGTGACTCAGCAAAAGGGACAATTAGAGGGTTGAGACAAACCACTTAACACTTAGGGGCGATTACCATGATCAATTTTTATATATTTATGTAAAACCTTTTTCCAAAAGAAGGAAAAAAAATGTTGCAGTAAATGTTTAAAAGTGCTAGCTAACGTTCAGCTTTATTTTGCTAGTCTGATAGTCTAACTCTCTCCACAGACTGACAATACTGCTGTTCAAAGATGTCTCAGTTGCTTCTATAGGAAAAAAAAGGGGGAAAAAAATGCAGTCACGACATTCAAGGATTTGTAATCGGCAATATAATAAATGCTTGTTTTTTGGTTTAAAGTGATATTAAATCTTGTTTTTTTTTTTTTAAATAACAAAAATCTTATACTTACCTGCTTTGTGCAGTTGGTTTTGCACAGAGCAGCCCTGTTCCTCCTTTACTTGGGTCCCTCGATGGCATTTCTGGCCCCTTTATCCTGCTAAGTGCTCCCACAGCAAGCAGCTTGCTATGGGGCACCTGAGCTGAGCCACTGCTCTGTATGTCCATTCAGACACGGAGCTATGTATAGTGTTTCCTGGCGCAAAATAAGAGCTGAATCAAAAGGGTAAATCAGGGGTTAAATCACCAAAAAGTCCATATACTGTATAGTCCATATGGAGTCCGTAGGTACATAGAGAGTACATACACATATATACGTGCATATAAAAAAGATGGGGGTCAGCAGCTATCCTAAGAGTATAACCAGCTCTGTGTCTAGACAAGAAGGGGGATAAAAGGGAAGCACCATCTAAGTGTAGAGGTTAAAACATACTTTTAATGCAGAAGGATTAAAAATCACTTACAGGATATTGAAATGTAATAGGTTCATCAAAACCAGGGGCTAGACTGGCTGTTTTCTGTTCTGGTGATGTCATTTCTGGCTGCGTTCCATGCTGGTAGCCACAGGATGCACTGAGGACCTTTCATCTATCCCTGTACAGCTCAGAGAATTATACAGAACCCGAAAGGATGCTGAGGCATGGTCCCCCCCTCCCCTGGTTTTGATGAGCCTGTTACATTTCATTATCCTGTTAGTGATTTTTAATCCTTGCACATTAAAAGTATGTTTTAACCTCTAAACTTAGGTGGTGCTTCCCATTTCTCCCCCTTCTTTTCTAGACACAGAGCCATGGCTCATCCCAGTCCCCTCTCTCTCCTGTTTGGCTCACTGACTTTGTTTGACAGCAGTGGGAGCCAATGGCGCCCGCTGCTGTCCTGTCTCTGCCAATGAGGAGGGAGAGTCCCCAGACTTTGTGGCTCTCGTGCAACATCGCTGGATTGAGATGGGGCTCAGGTAAGTATTAGCCCCAGGGGGGTTGCTGCACACAACATGATCAGAAGAACAAATGTATCAAAAGGTTGTAAATGTCTTTCTCCACACCCCCATCATAAGTAATAATTGCCCCATAAAGACCTCTCTATTGCAGGCCTTTCATCACACCTCCACTAGGGTACATCTCTTACATTCACTTCTATAAGCCCAGAGCCCTGCTTGTACACTGTAGTAGTAGTAGTACTTGGCTGAAACCTGGATGTAACTAGAGTATAACATAGCATGATAAAATGACAAATATTGTAAAAGATGGAATAATCCAGGTCATAGAGAAGTAAAATAAAGGCATTTTGTGTACTGATGCCTCTTTATGTATATGCCTGTTTATGCATCTGCATTCATTTAGGTATAACTTTGAATTTGATTAAAAGAGTTTTAACCTAATTACATAATATTGAGCACATGAATATGATATGTGATGCATGCATGCTGTTTGCATAATGAGGACTCATGGAACAATTCATGCATTTGCATTTTAATTTCAGGTAATAAGTAGAATTCAATATTCCTGCAGCCCGGGTTACAACTCAATAGGTATTGCTTAATGAGCAAAATAGGATTAAAATGCAATAAAGGAGGACATGTATATCTGTTTGAACAGAAAAGAGAAAATGAATACTGTACTGGTCTACAATACTCTCTTCTATTATGATATGTGGATTATTAACCACTTGCCTACTGAACACTTCCACCTCCTTCCTGCCCAGGCCAATTTTCAGCTTTCAGTGCTGTTTGTGTTTCAGTGCACTTTGAATGACAATTGCACGGTCATGCAACACTGCACCCAAATTTTATTGTTATCATTTTTTTCAGACAGATAGAATTTCCTTTTTGTGGTATTTAATCACCACTAGTTTTTTTATTTTTTGCTAAACAAATTTTAAAAAAAAGTTTTTCTTAGTTTCTGTTATAAAATTTTGTAAATAAGTAATTTTTCTCCTTCACTGATGTGTGCTCATCAGGCTGCACTGATGAGCACTGATAGGCTGCACTGATGGGCACTAATGAAGTGGCACTGATGGACACTGATGAGGAGGCACTGATGAGGCTGCACTGATATGCAACACTTATGGGCATGACAGGCGGCACTGATGGACACTGATAGGTGGCACTTGTGGGCACTGACAGGCATCACTGTTGGGCACTGACAGGCAGCACTGGTGGGCACTGATTGGCAGCACTGGTGGGCACTGTTGGGACTGCACTGATAATCAGTGTAAATGCTGTCAGCGTGAGGAGAGGAATGTCGATAACCGGCAAATCCTGTTTACAGTGTGATCAGCTGTGAGTGAACATAGCTGGTCACATGGTAAAGAGCCGCTGTGATTGTCTCTTTACCCCAAATTGTGGTCAGCAGTGCCCATATGATGCCTTCCCAGCAATATGCGACCACAATGTAGCCGTCATTCGGCTATAGCACGGTCGTGAAGAGGTTAATGTACCACCAGATTAAAAAACAATTTAAAGAGATATGGTCAACTTGCCCATGCCAAGCAAAGTGACAGTGTCTCTGCAAAGACAACAGCCGCCCCCAATTCCCTTATCTTTACATTCCTTGTGCTTCATCTGAGTTACATCAACCACAAGGAGCCGTGACATCACTCTCTCAGTCATGTGACACTGTGATTGGCAGTGGAAGGCTGTCGGGGTGATTATAAGTGGGTTGGTCTGAGGGGAGAAATGCAGAGACATAGTCACTTTGCCCAGAATGGTAACTCTCTCCCAGCTCCCTTGAAACAGAGCTGGGTGCCGGAAAACAGCCAATCACCAAGCACCAGCGTGGTCATATATAAAGGAAGGGGAGTGAGTTGCATGTTTTCCAATAAATCATACGTCAACGAATCAGGCATCTTAGGTCACAATGATGTTATTGAGCCATTAATGCTATCCGGTAGCATTATTACTTCTATGTAATCCATTGCATAATAATACCTCTATACAGGATCAGTAGGAAGGAAGTAGGAGTGTACTTCCAGAAACCTGTATTTTAACTTCCTTTCTATTTTGGCTTCCTGCATTAATAATAGCATTCCAGGCAGCACAAAATTTGGTTGGTGACTGTTATACATTTTCGTACTGACATTTATTTAATTTTTTTTGTGTGTGAAAGGCTGCAAGTAAAGTATTCAAGATCATCAAATTACTGGCAAAAGGGAATGGCTTAGGTAAGTTCGGTGCAATTTTTTCTTCATGAAGTATTTACTACAGTGTAACTTTAATTTAAATCAGTCTCCGTTCAATGTGTTCATAAAGGATATAGCTATGTTAGAAATAATGACCTTTGACCTGTGACTTGTTCTCTCTACTCCAGATGTCAACATTAGGTCAACTGCCTTAGGTCCTTCAGAGCTACTAACTAGCTGGTTCTATTTCAACATCACACCATTAAACTCACTCACCTTGGATAACAGAACTGAATCCAACACCAGAGAAGCTCACAGAATTACCGGACAAGGATATCCATTTTTTTCTTCACTCTCCCTTGTTTATCTATAATGCACAAAGGTGATGAGGAGCACAACTTTTACAGCAAGGGTCCATTGTAATATACAATTAGGGTTGCCTCCTCATTCCTTTAAATCCGAACACGTGAATTACACAGGCTCTGAGGCTAATTTAATGTAGATAAGGCACCAATTGAGTTTAATTAACAGCTAGCTGCCATAACTCTGGTATCCCCGTGTTCGGCCGGCAGTCCGGTACAAGATAAAAGTGGTCTCTGCGGTGGATTTGCCGCAAGATCACTTTTATCATTGGCAGGAGAGCCCCCCCCTCCAGCCACGATCCGGTGACCTCTGCCACTTACCGGAGCCATCGGCAGTGGCGGAGGCAATAGGATCCTTCCCGTGGCTGTGCATGGAGACGAGTGAGGGTGGCCACCCATCTCCATGACACTGCAGGGCGGAAGCAACGTCAAAGCGTCACTTCTGCCCATAGCTCTTAAAGGGACATTTTTTTATTTTATTTTTTAAATGACAAAATGTATTAAATTTTTTTTATTGCATTTTAGGTTAAATATGAGATCTGAGGTCTTTTTGACCCCAGATCTCATATTTAAGAGGACCTGTCATGCTTTTTTCTATTACAAGGGATTTTTACATTCCTTGTAATAGGAATAAAAGTGACACAATTTTTTTTATGTGATTTTTTTGTGTAAAAATAAAAGGTAAAATAAATAAGAAAAAAATAATTATTTTTTTAAACGTGCCCCGTCCCGCTGAACTCGCGTGCAGAAGCGAATGCATAAGTGAATAGCGCCCACATATGAAAAAGGTGTTCAAACCACACATGTGAGGTGTCGCCACAATCGGTAGAGCGAGAGCAATAATTCTAGCCCTAGACCTCCTCTGTAACGCAAAACATGCAACCTGTTGAATTTTTAAAATGTCGCCTATGGAGATTTTTTAGGGTAAAAGTTTGTCGCCATTCCACGAGTGGGCGCAATTTTGAAGCGTGACATGTTCGGTATCAATTTACTCAGCGTAACATTATCTTTCACAATATAAAAATAATAAATTTGGGCTAACTTTACTGTTGTCTTATTTTTTTATTTAAAAAAGTGTATTTATTTTTTTTAATTGCACTTGTAAGACCGCTGCGCAAATACTGTGTGACAGAAAGTATTGCAACGACCGCCATTTTATTCTCTAGGGTGTTAAAAAAAAATATAATGTTTGGGGGTTAAGTAATTTTCTAACAAAAAAAATGTTTTTAACTTGTAAACAACACATCTAAAAAAGAGGCCTGGTCCGTAAGTGGTTAATCAGCCACAGAACCGGTCTAATTAATATGTGTTCGGGTTTAAAGGGATGAGGTGGCAACATACATTATGTATAAAAATAATTTGAAGGAAATGTTTTAGGTTGTGTTAACATAAGTACCATCCTCGAAAATGCATCTAAAAATAGTTAAACATACTTGTGAGTAGGGGTAAGAGAACTGAACAAAGTTCGGTTTGCAGGAGGTTCAGCCATTTCAGTAGACACAAAGTGGTTGATTTACTAAAGGCAAATAGACTGTGCACTTTGCACTCTGCAAGGGCAGTTACTCCAGAGCTTAGTAAATAAGCAGAAGCTCTGCTGACTTCCATCATCCAATCATGTGTGTTTTTTTTCCTTGAATGTGATTGGGTACTCTTTGCAAATTAAAGCTTTGCCTCATTTACTAAGATCTGGAGCAATTGCCCTTTGCAAAGTGTATAGACTATTTGCCTTTAGTAAATCAACCCCAAAGTCCAGAAAACCCTAACCTACTGCCAAAGCCTACTGAAGTGTATGAAGCTGAATCTTGCTAACTTGCTACCTTCCACCGCCATTGCTAAATGAAAGATATCAGGCCAGCTTCAGTTTGTAAACAAAAAGGTTGGGGATGTCATTGACCAAATATGATCAGGTTCAGATCGAACTTTGGCTGTTTAACCAAATGCCAGACTTCTCACTCATTTAATGGGAGTTATAGTAGCAGTATAAGTAGCTTTACTAAACACGACAGCTAATAAATACAAAAATAATACTGAGCATGTGAATAGATAATTCAGTGGGAAAAAAAGCAGCACCACAAATGTGAGATATTACCACACAAAAAAAGAAACAAAATAAAGGTGTGTTGTGCTACAGTGTTTTATATAAAAAATACTGAACACAATTATAAAATAAATAAACAGTCCAGAAAAATCAGTCTCTTAAATGGTCAATATTCAACTGTGGATAAGATTATCCAATCCCTTCACCAAGTGAACATGCCACCACCACAAAATATTGGACTCTTACAAGAGAGCCTTGACCCTTTATTACAAAGGGTCAAACAGGCTTGAAGGTTATGTCCTGGTAGGGTTCATCAGCAGGGGATATACAAAAGGAACCATGTCAGGAACAGCTCCAGAGCATCCAGAGGACTCCACCCAAACGACGATCGTGTAGTCAGATCCAAATAAAACATAAAGCTTTGGATAGGGTAAAACCTCTTAAGGGTTTCTTTTAATATAAAGTATTGCACTTACACACATCCATAGTAAAAACAGCATTGCATGATAAAAAAGGAAGGCGGCCACCACAGAACATCCAAACATGTAAAATGCATGATAACAGGAACATGCGGCTCAGCCCGACTAGTTTCATCGACAAAAGAACTTCTTCTGGGGCATGCCACAGTGATTATTACTAGTGGTTAATGACCGCTGCCAATAATCGCATGTAAAAATCTAACAAGCTCGTTGTACCCAAGTCGATTGATGGAATAAATTGGGTACAATCAGCCTGTCAATAGTTTGTTCGAGTTTCGGCCGATCCCTGCTGAACCGGCTGAAGAAGAATTGAATGGAGAATTTAACCATCTCTGGCCATCTTTAGCCAATTTTAAATGAATCAGCACATTAACCAAGCAGGGCAAAAGAACAGGTTCGCTAAATTTCCACTCTCCAAGCTTTACAACATACTCACCGAACAATGGGGCCTCCCAGTTATTCTGGAGAAATCATAAGATTGGTACCTGTGGAGATCAGCCAGCTGCAGAAAATCCCAATAAATCTCCTGGGAGGTGGGAACACCTGAAGGGATAGATGGGAGTTGGGGCTATGACATGAGCTGAAATGACAGTCACCTCAAATCTGATTGATTTGCACAGCTCCGTGTGTCTAATCAGAAACAGAGTAGCGGCTAGGCCCTGCCCCCTCTCTCTCCTCGTTGGCTTACCGACTTTGATTGACAGCAGCGGGTGCCAATGGCACTGTGTTGCTGTCTCTGCAAATGAGGAGGGAGAGTCTTTTCTGCAACATTGCTGGATCTAGATGGACCTCAGGTAAGTATTGGGGGGGGGGGGGGGGCTGCTGCAAACAGAATTTTTTTTTATCTTACTTCATAGAATGTAGTAAGATTAAAAACCTTCTGCCTTTACAATCACTTTAAAACATTTATTACCCCAACATTTCATATTCCTGATATGTGCCTGCTGTACCATGTACTTGTATGAGAAAGTCTCCTGTTCTCTTTGTATTGCTTCCTTTGTGTGAAATCCCCAATGTTCCGGCCAGTTCCTCTGCTTTCCTATTAAAAACTGACTACACTAAGCAGGAAAACACACACTGGTCAGTTCTCTAGCTATGCTGGGAACGCAATGGACTCTCCTCCAATTATCAGACTTGTCCTGACACCCCCCACCCTGCACAGCCTTTCACTGGGCAGCTCAGTGTGCTGCTGCTTCTCCTCTCCCAGCTCTTATGCAGCTGAGAACAGAGGGAATGTGATCACTTAAAAAAATAAAAAAAGTGAAAAAGGTATTTATAATGCTTTTTTATATCTATACAAAAATGTTTTGCCTTTCATTTATATTTTAAACTGAATGGGTTGTTTTACAAGGTGATAGTTTACAACCACTTTAAGTCCTGAAGATAATAAAGAAAGGAAATATGCACAAACCTATTATACATTTGCAGTTTCACTCATCAGTTACTTTTGCCTGTAGAGTCAGCAGCTTCTTGTAGGCAAACCGTATGAAAATACTTCAGTTCAGATGCATCAGCCACCTAGATTTCCTATTTGCTGCCCAGACAATATTTCTTTTCATAATTTAGAATGGCCTGAGTGCACAGAGCTAAAGTGTGGTCTACTCACTATCCATCTCCCACTGGCTAGCCTAAGCCTTTTATCTCCCATTACTAACCACAGACTGCTGAAACCCATAACACGTTAAGTTTTTTTTCAGGCTAGATTTCATCTCGCTTAAACAACTACATCACTCAGAGTATACATATTGCATTGCCATGTCAGGGGAATTAATGGACAGGAGCCAATCAATATAGTTTGTGGTTATATGATCACTGTGACAGGCAGTCAAAGTGGTCACAGTGAAAAAGCTTTTACTAAATAAAACTTGTCTGTGTATCTATCCCTGCTCACCCTCTTGTCAAATCAGCTTTTTATGTGAAAAAAAAGTGATGCCTCCTTTTTTTTTTTTTTATCAAATATAACTCTCATTACTTGTTATGTAGGTTATTTGTAAATGGAAAAAAAAATATTGTAATAATTCTGGCAAAGTTGTCTTATATTACTAAAATGAAAAGCGTGTTACTTTATTATATCAGTAGCAAGTTGTGTCGGGGGAAAAAAAGGAAATTTGATTAGATGTAATGTGTTACTAAACCCACAACAGTAAAATCAGTCTCTATATGCAGTAAAGCATGCTTGTTATACTCACTGTGGAAGGGGTTAATCATTGACATTGTGTAAAAAGGCCATTTGATCCTATCTTCTCTGATCATCACCTTCTTCCACATTCCCCAAACCTTCTCCTGATAGAACAGAGCCTTGGGGACAAGCTGCACATGCTCAGTTTGGTGTGTATTGCTAGAGTTTTTTTCTTTTCTTTTGGGAGGGTGCATATGATCCGCACTGTCCAGACAGAGGCTCAGGATCATGCAGCCTCATAGGACGGTCAGAGCAGCATGAAAACTCCTCCTACAAGCTTTTAACCAGACACTCATAGAAGTGATAAGACTCCTATATATCGCTAATGAGAAAAGGTATTTAGCAGTTTATATTTACTAAAATAATTGCATTTCCATGTTCTGTGTACTGTGGGAGACCAGATATAGCGAATGCAGGGTCCTGGGTTTGTTAACACTTTAAAACTAATCCTTCATTTGCCAATCTTAATAAAAACTGCTGCCAATTTTCAGTTTTAGCTTATATTCAACTCACCAGTGCATAATCAGTAAATAAGAGACCCAATTATTCTACCACTGGGCACTGCTATCTTTCCTTTCTTACAGCTAGAGAAGGTAAAGCCACTGTCAATTGCAGCCTGCATGTCAATGGTACATCTGCCAGTGTACACCCCTGTGTGAGTCGTGTGCCACTCTGCAAACATCAGCAGCCAGAGAAAGTGATTGAGGAAGGGCTTATGCCGCGTATACACGACCGGACTTTCCAGCAGACTAGGTCCGACAGTTTTTCCGACGGACTTTCAGCAGACTTCCGATGGACTTTCCGAACGAACGGACTTGGACACACACAATCACACCAAAGTCTGACGGATTTGAATGTAATGACGTACGACCGGACTAGAATAAGGAAGTTCAGCCAGTAGCCAATAGCTGCCCTAGGGTCGGTTTTCATCCATCGGACTAGCATACAGATGAACGGACTTCTCAATAGGAACTGGTTCCGGCGGAAAAATTTGAAACATGTTCTATTCCTAAAGTCCGTCTGATTTTTCGACAGCAAAGGTCCGATGAAGCCCACACATGATCGAATTGTCCGGTGGATTCGTTCCGTCGGACCTTTGCTGTCGAAAAGTCTGGTCGTGTGTACGCGGCATTAGCTACTGACTTTTGACAAAGAGTCAAAATTTGCATATCAGCTTCAGCAATAATGCTGTTTAGTGTGCTTAGGCCGCACAATTAAAGCAGTGCACTTGAAACAGCTGTTGTCGTGGATAATGAAGGCGTGACTTTGCCAACCATGACACCCATATATGCAATGACAACACAGATGGCTCTTAATGCCAAGTCTCTGCCAGTATTGCCAACCCAGACTGAAATTTACGGACACAACACCCAAAATCTACTGGCACAGACAAGTTTTTACTGGCATTTCCAAAAGTTACAAAATTACAGTTTTAAGTGCAAATTTTCATATTTAGGCTACAAATACAAAATGCTATTATCAATGTGATAAAAACATATTTATTATTAGATCCTGTCGATAAAATTGGCCAAATATGTGTATGTTGTATGTGTATGTGTTTGTAAGCGTGTCAGGACCCCACAGGGCAAGGACCACACTATACCACAGATGGACACCAGTGGCAAAAAGCGCCCTGAGGCGATTCAGTTCGCATAGGTTGCGCTATACAAGTCATTCATTCCATTCATTCCATCCCGGTTTTCACAGGATCTCCTAAGCTCTTTCACAGCTAACCCACTGTACGCTCCTCAAGCTTCAACCCCCCCCCTGCTAACCTGCTGGATCCCTGGCTTGGCACTCGCTGAAGCTTTCCCACTTCTTCACCGTCCCCGGCTGGTGAGAAGACTGCTCTGGTACTTGCTCAAGCTTACTCACAGTAGTCTACGGTAATAAGGTGGATGGTCCCTTAGTGGCTACTGCTTCCCCTTTACCTCCAACCACAACTGGTTCCCCATCCAGCTAAATCTTGGCAACTCGGTTGGACTCCAATCCTGCAGTTCCAACCCTACGCTACTTCTCCTGCTCCTGGATAGGCCTCAGGCAGCCTAGCAGCCAGGTGTCCCCGGGATAGGCCTCTGGTTTTCGCCCGGAGCGACATAATACGCGTCCACCTAGACAGCCACCCAGGTGGCACAGCCCAGGTGTAAGTTATGACCTAATAACCAGATACAGCCATAAGCTTGAAATCCCCATCGGATTCCACCTGATAATCAGAGCGTACCAAGGAGGAGGGAAGTCCACGCAGACTTTGAACATGTGTTTCCTTTTAGGGGCACCTATTGTCCGTCAGATGACATTTTTATAGTCCTTTCACACTAGATCAATGTTTGTAAAAAAAATCACAGACAAAGAGGAGTTTCCATTATTTGCTCACTTCTATTAAAATCTGAAGAGCATACAGCTCCTGTCTGGCAGGAAGTGGTTAATAGTTACTCCAATTTTACTTTTTTTTCCCTTTAAACATGTACATATCCTTAAATGATTTTAGTAAAATGGGAAAGAAAACTGAAAACAAAGTTTACCTTTGGGGCCAAAACACTTAGATTTTACCTTTTTCCTCCCAGGAAATTAAGAGAAATGCTCAAATGTGGGACCTATTTATCAATGACTCCTCACATATCTAGGACAAAACAGGCACCCTTACATCAGGTGCAGGAGAAGTGGAGTTTTTCTAGGTCAGCTGTTAAAATCTCTAAGCTCTGTATGTAACTGTACGAAGAGCAGAATATGTGTGAACCTAACTTTAGCAGAGCACTCAAAGCAAGATTTCCCTAAAGGGTGAAAAAAGCCTCAGTCCCCAAACAGCCACTTCTCATTGCTGACTATTTTCAAATGGATGTTGGTATAAAAATGGCTATAGAACATTACTCAGTGCGAAGTCGAAATGTGTCAACCTCTCCCTCCCACTGGAAATAAATTTGCGGGCCAAGGATTGTGTTCTGTGAAGTGAACTGATGTTAAAAATGCAAATAATGGAATATGAATGAAGCAACAGACTTGTGAAGAAATAAGACAAGCTGGATTTTGATTTTAAGAGCAGCGAAAATCTACCACAAAACTTTAGTGGTTGTAGAATCAAAGAATGTGATCACTACTCAGATTATCTAATTAGATTCTCAGAGATATATTTTGTTCTCCTTGATGGTATGGCCACTTTGTTTATTTTCCAGTTCATCACAGTATAAACCTTCATCAAAGCAAGAACATATATTTATTAAATGCCAAGAACACATTGGGGTCAATTTACTAAATCAAATAGGCTGTTCACTTTCTAAGGAAAGTTGCATTTTGCATGGGAATTCTCCCCAGAGCTTAGCAAATGCGGTGAAATTTCACATTGCAAAGAATACCCAATTACATGCAAGGAAAGTAAAAAAAAAAAAAACACCGCTTTTGATGTACATGATTGGTTAATGTGATTGTAAAGGTAAATATATATAAAAAAAAAAAAAACATACAAGTCTATTCTTACCTGCTCTGTGCAATTGAATTGCACAGAGCAGCCTTGAACCTCTTATTTTCATGTCCCCTGCCAGCGTTCCTGGCCCCGCCCCTCTGTCCAGTGCCCCATGGGAAGCTGCTTCCTATGGGGGCACTTATGGTGCTCACACCCGAGCCCCACTACTACGTCCATTGACACAGACAGCAGGACTTGGCCCCGTCCCCCACTCCCTGGATTTGATTGACAGCATGTCCGGGCTAGGCTCAGCCCTTCCTTCTCTGAGCTGGCCACTCAGCTTTCGGATAATTGCCAGCTCCTATCTCTCCACAGTGACTCACCTGTTGATGAATTCCTGCTTGTGAGTCCTGCTTACTTAAGCCGTCCAGCCCAGAAGATCTCTGCGCTCCTAATAAAGACTTGCTTGGCTTACATTCCTTCTGGCTCCAGATTCTGCTTGCTGTTCCACTACGTTGATTCCTGACTTCCTGACTTTCTGGCTTGTCTGACTATCCGTTCCGGTTACCGAACTTTGGCTATGTTTTGACTATGTTTGTTCTATTTACTTTTATTACTAAACAAGTGTGATTTAACTGTACTTCTGTCTCGGTCTGATTCATGGTTTCTGACACAGCACAGGGAGCCAATGGCTCCTGGTGCCCAAGCAAAACCAGTGAGACCCAGAAGTGAGGGGAGAGAAGATCTGCAGGAGTGTACAGTGCTGGATCGAATCAGGGCTCAGGTAAGTAAAAGGAGGGGGGGTGAGGGGGGATGCTGACACCTAAACTCTATTTAACCTAATGCAAGGAATGCATTAAAGTGATATTAAAGTCTAATTTTTTTCTACCTAGAAATAACAAACATGTTATACTTACCTGCTCTGTGTAGTGGTTTTGCATAAATCAGCCTGGATCCTCCTCCTCTCGGGTCCCTCTTCAGCTCTCCTGGCCCCTCCACCCTGATGGGTGCCCCCACAGCAAGCAGTTTGCTATGGGGGCACCTGAGCCGAGCCGCGGCTCCGTGTTTCCATTTAGACACGGAGCTCCGCTGCTGTCTTAGCCAATGAGGAGGAGAGTCTCGGGCAGCTAAGTCTCTCCTGCAACACCACTGGATAGAGAGGGACCTTGGGTAAGTATTAGGGGGGGCCAAGGGTTGCTGTTGCACACAGAAGGTTTTTTATCTTAATGCATAGAATACATTAAGATAAAAAAAAACTTTAAGGTAAAAATGTTTAGGCTTTACAACCACTTTAATGGAAGTCACCTCATTCATTTAGCTCTGTGGAATAATTCCTCTGTAAAGTGCAACTTCCCTTGCCAAGTAAATAGACGTTTTGCCTTTAGTAAATCAACCGCATTCTGTGAAATGCAAAGAGTGACAAACAACAGAACTTGCAACAGATTCATGTATGTGTCGGTAAGATGTACATGAATCTGTCACAGAATGGTCTGAGTGTGAGACACAATTTACTCCAACATGGAAGAGGTCCTCCACATCCCTTATCACCAACATGATGGTGGCATGTCTTTATGAATTTGTCACAACAATGGTAACAGACAGTATAAGTGTTGCTTATTGTTAAAGGGGGCTTCCAGATTCCGATAAGCCCCCTACCCACAGATCTCCACAACCACTAGGCCAGGGTTGTGAGGAAGAGGCCTTTTTTCTCATAAACATGGGGACAAAGTTCTTTGGCAGGGAGGTCCTTCTGTCCAGAAAGGTACCCCCCCCCCCCCCCATTTTTGTGGGCATGTGGCATGGTACGGGCACAAGGGGGTTGAGATTTACCCAAACCCAAACTTCTGTAGTGTTCACTGAACCTGCCTCCAACTAAACCCAGGTACCTAGCTCATCTCTACTTATGAACCTTTTATAAAGAAGATATACCAATCTTCAATACACATAAAATGAGATGAGCAGTCTTGACAAATGCAGCCTTTTCCACTGGAATGATGTGCTAATCATTACATAGGAAACAAAGGAAACAAGAGGATTCGACAAGAAAATGCTTTGTTTGACTTGAATTTCAAATGCACCGCATTTTAATTTTAAAAAAAAAATGCATTTAGACACCTGTGGTGTCTACAGAAATTAAATGTAAGGCAATGAAAGTCAAATGCAGTCTCTGAACTGGAAGTGAATGGGAATGTGGTGATCTGATTGGATGTGCACTTGACTTGGAGTATAAAAAACCATACCCCTCCTTATAGACCTGTTTCAAACCTTTGAAATTTGATGCCCATGTCCCAACGTGCCAATGAATATGCACAGCTTTACTATTGTTTTTTTATTGTGCTAAAACACAACAAATGTAACCAGTGTTTTAGCACATTTCCAGTGAAGTTGCACTCTGCCAGAACAGTTGCCCAAGAGCTTAGCAAATGAGCAGAAGCCCTGCTGACTTCCATCATCCAATCATGTGCAAGAAAAAATGCTGTTTTTTTTTATTTTCCTTGCATTTGATTGGGTATTCTTTGAAAAGTGAAGCTTTGCCTCATTTACTAAACTTTGGAGCAACTGCACTTGCATAGAGCAAAGTGCACAGTCTATTGGCCTTTAGTAAATCAACCCCATAGTAACCAACCCCTCTAATAGCAACTTCTACTTTACTCATTTCATTGGCTAAGAGAACCCAACAAAATAGCACACAATTGATTTGTAAAAAAAATCCATAACAATGCAAATGGGAAGGTATGATCTCAGCCTTAGAGCCCTTTCACACTGGGGCTGCCTGTGCGCTAGCGCTAAAGCGCCACTCGTTTTAGTGACGCTTTACGGCCCCACTTTTAACCCCCGCTAGCGGCCGAACAAGGGGTTAAAAAGGCCTGTGTTGTGGCGCTTCCGAAGCTCTTTTCAGACGTTTCGAAAGCACTGCCCATTCATTGTAATGGGCAGGGGCGGTTTGGGTGCGCTGTATACTGCACTCCCAAACCGCCCCAAAGATGCTGCTTGCAGGACTCTTTCTAACGTCCTGCAAGCGAAGACAGCTGTCTCAAACTTCTCACATTGCTGACCCATTTCCTTTTTATATTCTCGAGATTTTATTTGTCACAGGCCAATGTGAATAAATTTTAAATATTTTTTGACCTGCACCATCGGAGTCGCTTCCATTCTTCTCTTTTTCCCCTGGTTGGTGGGATCGCATTGAGTGGACCGGTTGGTGACTTTACAACTTGTCGATAAGAGGTCTATCGGTTGCGGTGGATGCTGTCTGGTGTTTTCCTGCCGAGGTGTCTACCTTCCGTTCCCGTCTGCCTGATTCGGTACCCATTGGCGCAAGAGGTTCAGCGCTTAAGCCTGCTTGATACAAATACCGTATGGTAGCTGTATCCAACACTTGCGGTAAGAGTACCCAATCTATTTATATCACCAGTCAAGCTGTCTTACAGTTATTTTCATCCAGTCTTCTCCTGTTCCTGAGCTACTCTGAAGGATTTGTTATTTTCAGTGTTTCACTTGATACGGACTCTGCAACACATTGTTGCTTTTGGTGTTATTATTTGCACTTATCATTCATTTTGCTTATGTCACATTCTCCATTGGCACATATTACTTATTTCACATTATTGGTAATACTCACGTTTTATTGTGGGTATTTGTATACACGTTTTAATTTTTGTTTATATAACATTCACCTTTACATAGTGTGTATACTCTAGCGCTACATTTTTTGTTTATAGCTTGTTATAGGAGCACCTGAGCAGGCTTGCTCCCGTCCACGCTATGGTAAATGGATACGCTGCTGTGTGAGCCAATTCATAGACAGAGATGCGTGAGAGCCACTGCTCTCATGCACATCGTTGGATTGAGTTGGGGCTCAGGTAAGTATAATGGGGGGGCTCAGGGGAGGGCTGCACTCATAAGGTTTTTTACCTTTATGCATAGAACACATAAAAGTAAAAAAACCTGATTGATAAAATGATTGATGCTGAGTGTGACAAGCTCTCTTTCATACTATTGATTTAAACTAATTGTGATACATCTGTATTACCTAGTAGACAATGGAGGAAGTGACACCAGTTTTACTAGCGCTACACAAAAGCACTTTGTGCCTTTAAACCTTTCTTGATACAGACATACTCTGGGAGCAATGAATAAATGTTTTGTTTCACTCATCAAGGTCAAGTATAGTCATTTAGCTGGTGCTGAGTATGACTTCTTGTGTAAATTGTTATTCAGTCTTATTCAAAATCTGTATATACAATGTAGATTATTTCAGTCCTAGAAAATTCCAATCAAGGTAAAAATGACCAATTAACTTACTTAATATCAATTGTTGTGCATATGATGTGTTGATACAAGTATGTTCCATGGGTTGCTGAATACACAGCATTCTGTAGACATTAGCCACCATTTTTTCTTGTTAGTTATCTTTCCTTATGGTTACTCTTCCTCTTCAATCTGCATTTTGCTAGAAAGTGTTCCATTGATAGTCAAATGCTGTCACATTCTAACTGTGGGTAGCTGGTGTCCTTTCTCAAACTAAATACAGGCATACCCGACTTTTAAGTACACAATGGGGTTTATTTACCAAAGCTGGAAAGTGCAAAATCAAGTTCACTTCTGCATAGAAACCAATGAGCTTCCAGGTTTTATTATCAAAGCTTAATTGAACAAGCTGGAGTTAGAAGCTCATTGGTTTCTATGCAAAAATGAGCCTTATTTTGGACTTTCCAGCTTTAGTAAATAAACCCCATTGTGTACTGTAGTTGACTTTTAACTGTATACCAGCAATCAGTTTCAGAATGTCCCAAGATTGATTATAATACATGAAAACAATGAAAGCTAGGTTAAGCTGCATGATATTTATTTGACTACTGTGATCTATGATATAGGGACCTTATGTGCTCAGACATATTGCTGCATGTGGACCTATTCTACAGCTCTTACCTGGCCTGGGCTATGGTGTGGCTAATACTGGACTTTATAGGACACATTTCTGAAGCTGGATGGCTATATTTTTAGCCCTAACATGACTCAGCAAAATAGCATAGATCTCCTTTTTCCTTTAGTTCTCAGTCAAGTTATATTCACTAAGAAACTGTAGGATCCTAAGGTGACATTGCCCCAAAGATGTCAGAATTCCCCTGATATCATACCTTCAAGTGTATGTAAACCATATGTTAACTTTTTTTCATTAGAAAGTGACCAGGTGCACTTCACAAACAAATAATCAATAAAAACATATAACATAAACTTTGAATTGTATAACAATTTTCCAATAAGTCAATCAGTGTGGCACTTGAACACGCAACCCCAGTCCTCCTCTTCTTGAGTTCCCCGCCTGCGCTCTTGGGTCTATTCTCTTGCCGAGGGCTGCGATAGAAAATGGCTTGCTATGGGGCAATAGCGCGTGCTCACTCCCAAGCTCTCCTCTGTGTGGCCTTAAGACTCCCTCCCCACTGGCTCTGATTGACAACAGCAGGCGCCAATGACTCCTGCTGCTGTATCTGAGCCATTTAGGGGGCGAGAGAGCCGGAAGAGCCTTGGCTCTCGTGCACATCGCTGGATCGAGATTAGGATCAGGTAAGTTTTTAGGGGGGCTGCAGGGGAAGTTAAAAAGGTAAAAACCTTCTGCCTTTACAACCGCTTTAAGAGAACATAGAGAAATTTGGTCAGGATAAAAAAAATACCAACAAACGTGATCCTTTCGGGTTATGTGTAGTTGGTTTTTGTTAGTCCGATTATTTGCACTGAATTTGACAAATCTATTTCTGGAAGCTGAATGCTTGTTTCTAACCAAGGGAAGGGGACAACTGGGAGGGCCTGTTGTTGCATGGGGTCGCATTGTGTGTATCAGAAAAATGTTCTGAGCACACCAAAAGAAAGACGGTCTCATAGACCAGCTAAATATTTTTATTTTCTAGCTTCAAGGCTGTATCTTTATGCAATGATTTCTTTCATATGGTAGGTTAACAGGAAAAATAAATTGCACAGGTACATTTTTAGACCCTTAATGTATCACTGATGTGTTTTTTTTTTTTTTTTAATCAGAGTGTAACATCTTATTTTCTGATAATGTAGAATAAAACTTTCTTCTCTGTAGCAGTGTCATGCACACAAGTGACAGGGCACTTTGGTACCTTGTGATCTGTTAATTTGCACCAGTGATTGTGTGACATGGCAGTCAGGAGAAAGAATGATGAAGTTTTATAATGTCTTCCACTGGTGCAGGAGACAGAGAAATCATGAATCTGTTTTTATATATACTGAACAGGTCTGTCAATTTGAAATCTGTGTTTTGATTGTAATTATTGCACAGCTCATGTTTTGTCTATTTTAAGTCTTCATTTGGCAATTATCAGATGAGGAATATATATGCTGTCACTGCTGACCTTTGTCTTAAAATGCTTGTTGAGCGGCTGTCACTGGCTCAATACTTTATAAGTGACTGACCTGGAGCATGTAGAGCAAAGTAGAATTGAAGTCAGAACTTCTGATTTACATGCTTGTTGCTGGTCAATGACTTGGATAATAATAAGAGACCATCTCCAGGCAAAAATGAAATAAAAAGTATTAAATTAATTAAATATTAAAAATTGAAAAGAAATGTACAGTCAGCTATTGGTGACTTGCTCATTCTGAAAACACTAGATGAATGACCTGGGCCAAGCTTACAGCCAGTGAAACCAGAATAAAGTCAGAACTTGTGATCTGCTTACTTGTTCCAGGTCTGTAATTAAGAGAATTAATGAAACTATCAATATGACATTCAGGCAACAAGAATTTCAGAAGCAGAAACCATTAATGGTAGTCTAAATTCTTTTATCTAACACGATTTTTTATGATGAGATATATATATATATATATATATATATATATATATATATATATTTTTTTTAAATAATAGTATTGTTATATATTGTGTTATATCGGGGCAGCAGCCATGCAGGCTTGTAAAGTTCCTTAAATATTTATTTTCCGCACCAAATGGCGAGCTGGGCATCCAAGCCCATTAAGGCTGGAGGCCCTGATTATATCTCTGTTCCTATGGTAGTGGTAGCCACTTGTGTATATGGCAGCCAGCACTGTGAGCAGAGTGGGTACCAAAAAACGTTGGGAGACCAACCAGAGGGCAGTGCCTGGAGGGGGAAGAACAAACACCAGGGGAGAGAGAGCAAGGGTAGAAAAAAGCCAGGGACTGATTTGCATGAGGTTGGCAGACTGGAAGAAGAAGTAGGCAGGGCAGACAGTTAAAAGGTAGGAGCAGCAAGAGACGGGCACCATTCACCCAAACAGTACAGAGCGAAAGCTTTCACACCCAACCACCCGGAATAAATATTTTTCTTTTTACATTGTAGTATGGTTTCATCATGATGTAGTGCAGTGTTTCTCAACTCCAGCCCTCAAGGCACCCCAACAGGTCATGTTTTCAGGATTTCGCTCAGATGAAACGGCTGTGGTAATTACTAAGGCAGTGAAACTGATCAAATCACCTGTGCAAAATAATGGAAAGCCTGAAAACATGACCCGTTGGGGCACCTTGAGGACTGGAGTTGAGAAACACTAGTGTAGTGAACTGTCCATTGGCCAACTCGTAGGGTGGATTCAGTACACTATCTGTGCTGCAAGTGGGAATTAGCTCTGGATGTGCAGAGTTAGATAGAGTTCTACCACCGTGGCAGTAAAAGGGGAAACAGAGACAATATGAGGGTCTGCATGGTGGGTATTCTAAAAACAGAGGGCACTTTCAAGATGGGGGGGTCGTGAATACTGGAGTTCTTCTTAAATTCAATTAGCATTTTACAATTACCTTTCTCAGGTATAAGGGAAAAAGCAGTTGAAATGTTTTGTAAGTGATCATTATCTGGCAGAGCTACACAAAAATACAACAGAAGTGTGATTTTTAGCTATTGTTTAATCTAATCCACTTTTGATATACAAGGTTTTGCCCTCTAAATCAAATAACAATGCATTCAGAGAAAAACAGAATACATTCTTAATTGTTAAACCTTGCCACATATTGCTAGGAGAATCACAGATGCACACAGCTTACTTAACATGTTTACTAGTTTAGAGAAACTAAAATGTCAAAACACTTTACACATTTCATTTCCATCCCTATTTCAACCGGCCTTGTATGCTGTGAATTTTATGTGATTTGAGCTTATTTTCACAGTCTTGTGTGACCTTTTAAAAACTTAAAGGGTAACTCCACTTTCATGAGTAAAAAAAATAGCAAATAAGTCATATTGTAATTGATTGATATTAAAAATGACCTGTCTGCACTAAGATACAAGTCAGATTTTTGACATCCACTGCACCAAAAATTTAATTTTTGGTAAAATACTCCCAATAGGAAATCAAGTCTAAAGGGATGCAGACCCTGCTACCTTCATTATTAGAGCCCTGATTCTGTAGCAGCTGGTTGATAATTATGAAACCGCTCCCATTAGACTCACTTGGCACAGAGGAACAAAAAGTGATTTCTTCAGAATAGCAAAAGGTAAGAATCTGCCACAAAGTTTGTTAAAATCCCTGCAATGTACATAGATCACCCAGAGGGGAATGTTTTTTTTTCTCAACAAAAGTGGAGTTACACTTTAAACAAAAGCATAGCACACTGAAAGCGCAGGTAAAAAAAAAAAACAGCACTTAGAAGTGACTTGATCACTGCATATCACTCATTCAACTAAAGTTAGGACCAACACGGGCCCCGAGCCCCGAAATTTAATAAGTCTCCTCTCCTATTGACAGCTTCCCGTAAAAGGACTTTCTACATCTGTTAAAATAAATAAAGTTGTGCTCAATGCAAGTAGACCATTAAAGCCCAAATGTGTTCATAAAGTCCAATACAGCAACACAGGCTGAACAGCAACTACATAAATATGAATGAAAATAAATAGACATGAACTGAAGTGCTTGTGTTAAACCTAATCCAAGGAAATCCTCTACCTTGTGACGTCACCAACATTAAGGTCAAGATGTGTTCTTACCCCAAGTAATGGACCCTCTAGTATGTAAGGTCAAATAGGCGTTTTGTATCCATAGGAGATGTAGTGCGGATGTGCATAAACTTCAGGACACCCAGCGATACCAAAAAATAAACAAGAGGCTACAATAGTGTAAAAAATACCTTCTTAAAGGTGTTTATTAGCTGCCAAATGCACTTAGACAAATTGGCAAAAAGTACAGTGCATAAATAGGAAAGCTGCAGCAATCAGTATCGATGATATAGTTGCGATATAGTTGCGATAACATAATTTGTGTGTCCTCGCCCGACCGGTTTCGTCGCAATTGGACTTCTTACGGGGATGCCCTGAAAGAAGTCCAATAGTGACGAAACCGGTCAGGCGAGGACACACAAGCCTGTTATCGCAACTGTATCATCGGTACTCATCAATAACTAAAATGGAGTGGGGTGGAACTTTGTGTGTACCTTGTAGGGTTTAATAAATACATTTATTAAAGAATAAAAATATAATTAATCTTCATTTTCCATATACAGTTGGTTGAATAAAAAAATTAGAGTTTGTAGCATGTTAAAATCACAGTTACTGTCATTTGGTCCAGGATGTGCTGGTCATGACTGAAAAGATCAAGACAGATGGCCTTCGCGGGAGGTCCCACTTCATAAGGGCCTTGAGATAGCACAAATTTTGTGCAAATACTGTAATAACCTATGAATAAGATGTTGACAGAATTATAGATAGATATTGATAGATATTTTGATCATCACTGACTATAAAGACTAGGGGTTAAGCAACTTCATAATAACTCAAATGACATTACAATATATTATAAAGCTAACAGATTAGAACTACATTCCATTTATTTATTTTATGCCTAACAATGTGTCAAAATCAAGAAAGGAGCAAAGGGACAAGTGTATCAATTAATATATATATTAGTATACTGATATTTCACCTGTATAATGCCGATAGTACAGTCAGTCCAGTGGGGAGGAAGCCTGGGGGCCCATGGGGATAACCTCTGTGTCCTCACCAGGAAGGAAGAGCAGACTCCTGTGTAATGGTGATCATGATATTAGTGTGTTGGTAGCAGTGTGGCGCAGATAGGAAAAGAGGGGGGAAGAAAAGAAGGAGAGATGGGAAGGAGGGAACAGAAAGTAGGAAAGGAGAAAGGAAGAAAAGAGAAAGGTGGGGGGGAATTGGGGAAGAGGAAGGGAAGGGAAAGTGAGCGTGGAGAAGGGGGAGGGCAGGAAGGGGAAGGATGTGGGGGCTGGAAGGAAGGGAAGGGAAGGGAAAGAAGGGGGGGGGAGAGAAGGGGAAGGAAAAGGGGGGCTGAAAACAGTAAGGGGAGGGAAAGGGTGTGTGTATATGTGAGGATAAATAAATATAAATATATATATATATATATATTAGACATGTGCACACTGAAATATTTCGTTTCGGAATTTCGTTTTCATCCGAAAAATCCATTTATTTAGTTACTCCCGAAATTCGTTTTTATTTATTTCGTTTTTCGTTAAAAATTGAATTCGTCCGAAAATCCAAATGAATTAAGGTCAAATCTGTCATTGAAGACTTATGGTGTATGTCGAATGTTCAAAGAAGATTCGACGGAGCAGCTAAACTGTATAACTCTGTATAGTTTAGCTGCAATTCCACCCAATTCCAGCAGCAATCTTTCCTCTCTACGTCGAATCTTTCCTTTCTACGTCGAATCTTTCCTTTCTACGTCGAATCTTTTCTCTCTATGTAGAATAATCTTGGATTAATAGAGTTAAGGTTAGGCACATTCGACCACTGGTTCAATGGACACAGATTGTTATTGTCAGCGTCGAATCTCCTATCTATATCGAACTGTTGTCACAACGAAAATAAAGCATTTGTTTATGTCGGATCTTTCGTTTTTCGGATTCTGCACTTTCGTTATCGTTTGTTAAAACGATAACGAAAATACCTGAAATTCGGACGAAAATGCATTCGGACGAAAACGAATGCACATGTCTAATATATATATGATAATTGTGAAGGGGATGAAAGCAGGGAGGGGACCTATAGATATTCCAAGGTCTTATTTTACAATTACGAGGAGGCCAATATATGGTTAGAAAAATGTATTCAAAAAAGTTTAAAAATAATATTTTTTGAAAAGGAATAAATTGATTGAATGTGGATCAAACCACCCTTCGGTCTAAATCCCAGTAGATAATATTGTTAGGGAAAAACCGTAGAGAAACCTCAAACAACAACCAAACAATAATAAAAAGGAAAAAAAAAGGCGGGGGTAAGTAGTGTTATTGAAGAATTTATCCCAGCACAGGGATTCTCACCTAATTCCCTGTGTGTGTATGTGTCTCCCTCCAATGCCTCCCTGTACAGGTGAACCGCTGAATGGAGGCACTCATGGGTCATGGTGTATATATATATATATGTGTGGGGGAGTCTGCTGTAATTACCAGGGAAGGAGAAAGGAGGGATCCATGAGGCCCCCCATCTCCCGGATCACAGATCCAGATTGATTCCGTAGGATCTGGAGGGACGGGAGAGGACTCATCTGACCACTGACATGCCAGATAGGGCACACGCCATGGAAGTAGGGTGGGGCCCATTCAAGATCCATCTCTCATGTTCTCAGATATCCCAGGGGGGTGTGGGTTGTGACAGGAATTCTCCCAGCTGATAGCTATCAGCAGAAGGGAGGCAGAGCCACGCTAATGGACAAGGGGAGGATCGGAACTGGCCGAGTGGCGGAAATGACGCAAACCGGAAGTGCGTCATCGGCGCTATGTGTTCCAAGTGGGCAACAGTGTGAAACAGGAAGAGATGTGACCCGGACGTAGCATTTGACTAGAATCAACATGGAATGTAAACATCCGCCCAGGGATTGCCTCTGTGGGGTTCCAAGTTGGTTAAAAGGATACAGGGAACACTGCATGTGGAAATAAACACACAGGACACCCGCTCCCACAGGCAATGGGCAGAAATGGGCCAGGCCAATTCCACCAGACCAGACAGCAGATCAGCAGGAGACTGTTTGTAAAAAAAGATGAAATTAAACACAGCTGCAAACACCTAAATGAATATGAAAAAATATATATATTATACATTTTACCTTTGGTCCATATGTTCCTGGTATGACACATAGTCACTGCTGGGCATTTACAATGTGCACACAGATACATTTTAAATACATGGCATGAATATCAGAAAGGTACATAAAGATATGTACATAAGAAACCATAATGACAAGTCAAGCCATAGTGGCAATTTGACAAAAATTGGGTACACTTTCTAGTTAGAATGGGAGTGGAAGGGAAGAGAGGGGGGGGGTTATTTTACCACAGGATGGAGTCAACCATTTAAAGAAATGGTGCATAGCTAATGGCGTCATTTAACCCTGGTGGTTGAGTGGCCCTTAGTTTGTATATCCATTTGGCCTCGATTTGGGGGGATTCTAGCAAGTACCTGAAACCTTAAAGAGTCTGTTTCATAGTTGTGGGCCTGAGCAAAATGTCTGGGTATAGGTTTCTCAGTAACGCCTATATGTATATCTGTAACATGTTTTTGATATGTCTCCCGAAATTTTGCTTGGTTTTGCCCACATAGTGGCTTCTGCAGTCACATATGAGCAAGTATACTATGCCGATAGTGTCGCAGTTCGCAAAGTGATGCATAGTTAGATCCTCACCTGAGGTTAGACGAACAATTCTGCCCGGTTGAATGAACTGACAGAAGTCACATGCACTACAGCGAAAAGTGCCGCGGGGTAACGAGCCACAGAGGTCTCAAATGACTTGACACTAAAATATCATGAAGGGATTGGTTGCGTCTAAATATGAGGTGTGGCTCTGGTTCTATGAATAGTTTTAATGATGGATCATCCCGTAGTAGATGCCAATGAGTATTCAAAATATGCTTTAAAGCTTGATGCTGATTGTTATGCCTCGTAATAGGTCGTAGACTTTGTGAACCAGAGGATGCCGGCATTTCTCCCTGAAAAAGTAGCAGATCACAGGGATTGTCCTTTGCATTTTTAAAGGTTTTTTTGATAGATTTTTGACTGTAGCCATGATCTAAGAATTGTTCACATAGTTGAGAGTCTTGTATTTGAAAGTCCTCTTCACTACTACAGTTATGCTTTGCTCGCAAATATTGCCCTTTGGGTATTGACTTTATTAAGTGAGAGGGATGAGCACTTTGAAAATGCAACAAGTAGTTGCCCATTGTCTCTTTGCGGTTGAAAGATTGGTGGTTATTTCTCCCTCTACATTCTTATGAATAATTCAATCTAGAAAGGGTAGAGTGTCCACATGCCAGTTTAGTGTGAAAGACAGATTATAGTTGTTACAGTTTAATGTTTCATCGGTAGTGATTGCTGCAGCTTTCCTATTTATGCACTGTACTTTTTGGCAATGTTTACGGTAATTGCATTTGGCATCTAATAAACACCTTTAAGAACATTGGAACATAACCTTTACACTATTGGAGCCCCTCGTTTATTTTTGGATATCGCTGGGTGTCCTGAAGTTTATCCACAGTGGATTAACGGCTTATGAGATACGCATTGTAAAGACCACCTTTAATATTCCTGACTATTATCTTCAGAAAATTGAGTTCTCTTATGGATTTCTTACGGATTTATGTTATAATTAATATTTTTCATGTCATGTTATAATTATCTTTGGGATTTACTCACTTTTTAACATTGTTGGTTTAGCACCAGGTACCAGACCACTATGAGGACATAACCCGCTGTGGTATCCGTGAAGGGTCGTTTTTTTTTGAGGAGGTCTCGTGACACTTCATTGACCCTACAGGATACAGGCGGTTATCCCAGTGCTGGGATTTATTATTATTATCTTTCTCACATTTGTATATTTTTTTCACAATTATATTGCATGAGGAGGTCCTTACAGCCTTTAAAGAGTGAATTGCTCGATCGTTCTTTACATTTTTACTGACTATTATCTTATTATCTAATTATAATGACCTCATCGTCGGCCGATTCTGTTGCTCTCACTCAAAAGCTTCTATGCATAGGAAACAGCGTATATAAATAATTGACACAACAAAGTTGCTTCATATACTGTTCGGATTTATTATGGCTCAGACAGGGTGTTAAGTATAAATGAAAAATGGGCGTCGCCAACCATCTTCCAAAAATAAGGGGTACATTTTCAAATGACATATTTCCTATATAATGCATTCAACCAATCATAATCATTTATTAAATCTCTATAGCTCTGTATCTAAGAAAACTCATATTATGTCACCTAGACAGATATAACTCCAGACATTATGCAACCCAAAACTAAAACTCATGATCAACATGTAAGTTCCTCATTTCTGGTTTCGATTTCAACACAAGCTCACTTCTTAAACAACAATATATATTTACTTGATGAGCAAAATTATAAACTTAAAGGAGCAGTCAGCCTTAGATTACAAAACACGAGGGGGGCTTTTTTACATGACTTTCACCCATCATCCGCACTACATCTCCTATAGATAGAACCGGGATATCCAAAATGCCTATTTGACCTTCCATAATAGAGGGTCCATCACTTGGGGTAAGAGCACATCCCGTCCTTAATGTTGGTGACGTCACAAGGTGGAGGATTTTCTTGGATTTGGTTCAACACAAGCAGTTCAGTTCATGTCTATTTATTTTCATTCATATTTATTTTGTTGCTTTTCAGCCTGTATTGCTGTATTGGACTTTATGAACACATTTGGACTTTAATGGTCTACTTGTATTGAGCGCAACTTTATTTATTTTTACTTATTTGATTGTGTAATATCTCTCAATTTTTGTTACTGCTACTTATTATTTCTTACACAAGCACAGTATTGTTTTGTTTTTTAATTTCTACATCTGTTGGCAGGTTCTGCCATTCAATTAAAGGGGTCAGCTCACTAATTATATCTTGCGCAAAATGTTTGACTCACTGACAGCACACACAAACACTCCCACTGAAAAAATGCTCACTAAGAGGCTGAGCCAGGTGCCGGTCCAGGCTCGGGAAAGATTGCAACCATACAATATGGTTGGGATCCGCCCACTGCGGCCCTGTGATATCAGCCGACAGCGGGCTTCAGCTTGCTGTCTGCTGAAAACGGGTCACTCCTGATCCATAGGAGAAGTACAGCCAAGCAAGTTTTGGCTGTACTTCTCCTTTAATCATAATCACTTGATCCCTACAATTAAACCCTGATGGGGCATGACTTCTGGCATGAGTATCTGTGTGTGCTGTCAATGGATCAAGATGTCATTGATGTGCTGCTCCCCTCAGTTGATTTCAGTGTATACTGGAAAGCAAGAAGGCTCCTGGGCTTGAGCACCTGGTTAATACACATGGGGTAGAGGAGTAAACAGACTGCTTGTAAGTAAGGATGAGCCCGGTGTTCGATTCGAACCCATGTTCGAATCGAGCACCGGGTGTTCGCTCGCTCGGCGAGCCCAGAACTATTGGGGCCGCTCGCATCAAATTCGTGTGATGCGAGCGGCCCCGCAATGCATTGCGGCCCGCGCAGTGCAATGCTGGCTGATGATTGGCCAAGCATGCACTGTGACCCCGCATGCTTGGCCAATCACAGCGCCGGCAGCGAGGAGAGCCATAATTGGCTACAGGCAGGATGCCTGTAGCCAATTATAGCTCAGGGGCTTTAGTACACGCCCCACGGTATAAGAGGCCGCCGCGCCGGCGGCCTCGCATATTATGTTACAGACAGTGTCAGCGTGTCAGTGTGCTGCTGACTGCTGACAACAATATGTGCTTTATTTCTGGGGATATGTGTGTGCATGCTGTTAGAACAGCATTGCAGTATCACATCTGGGGGGTGTCTATAGGTGGCCTGTGAAGGAGGGCAGGTTTCCTGTGCTTAGAACTTTCCCTGCAAAAAAGTGTAATTTTTGCAGGAAGAAAGCTATTTAAATCACTCGCGGCTAATGAATTGATGGCTCCTGTAACACAGAGAGCTGTCATTCATTAATAAAAAACAAAAAAAAAAAAGCGTAGGGGTCCCCCCAAATTCAATAACCAGGCCCTTCAGGTCTGGTATGGATATTAAGGGGAACCCCAGCCAAAAAAAAAAAAAAAATGGCGTAGGGTCCCCCTCAAAATCCATACCAGACCCTTGAGGTCTGGTATGGATTTTAAGGGGAACCCTAGCCAAAAAAAATGGCGTGGGGTCCCCCTCAAAATCCATACCAGACCCTTATCCGAGCACGCAACCTGGCAGGCCGCAACCGTATCAGGCCACATGCCCTCAACATTGGGAGGATGCTTTGGGGGTCTAAGACCCCTAAAGCACCTTGTCCCCATGTTTATGAGGACAAGGGCCTCTTCCCCACAACCCTGGCCGGTGGTTGTGGGGGTCTGCGGGCGGGGGGCTTATCGGAATCTGGAAGCCCCCTTTAACAAGGGGACCCCCAGATCCCGCCCCCCCCCCTGTGTGAAATGGTAAGGGGGTACAAAAGTACCCCTACCATTTCACCAAAAAAGTGGCAAAAATGGTAAAAATGACAGGAGACAGTCTTTGACAATTCCTTTATTAAAATCTTCTTTCTTCTTTCTTCATCCTTCGGTTTCTTCATCTTCTCCTTCCTTCATCTTCTTCCATCTTCTTCTTCCATTTTCTTCTTCCTCCGATCCGCTTCTTCTTGCGCTGGTCTTCTCGTCCTTCTCGTCCGGCATCTTCTTCCGTCGGCGTCGGCGTCGGTGTCGGTGTCTCTGTCTCTTCTTGAGCCGCTCCGCGCAATGGGAGGCTCCCGCTGTGTGAGGCTCCGCTCCGTCTGACAGGTCTTTTATAATGGAGGGCACCTGGTGACCCCGCCCCCTCTGACGCACAGGGACGTCATGGGGAATTCCATGATGGCTTTCCCCATGACGTCAGAGGGGGGCGGGGTCACCAGGTGCCCTCCGTTTTAAAAGACCTGTCAGATGGAGCGGAGCCTCACACAGCGGGAGCCTCCCATTGCGCGGAGCGGCCCAAGAAGACACCGACGCCGACGCCGACGCCGACGGAAGAAGATGAAGGAAGGAGAAGATGAAGAATCCGAAGGATGAAGAAAGAAGAAAGAAGATTTTAATAAAGGAATTGTCAAAGACTGTCTCCTGTCATTTTTACCATTTTTGACACTTTTTTGGTGAAATGGTAGGGGTACTTTTGTACCCCCTTACCATTTCACACAGGGGGGGGGCGGGATCTGGGGGTCCCCTTGTTAAAGGGGGCTTCCAGATTCCGATAAGCCCCCCGCCCGCAGACCCCCACAACCACCGGCCAGGGTTGTGGGGAAGAGGCCCTTGTCCTCATCAACATGGGGACAAGGTGCTTTAGGGGTCTTAGACCCCCAAAGCATCCTCCCAATGTTGAGGGCATGTGGCCTGGTACGGTTCAGGCGAGAGGGGGGGCCGCTCTCGTCCCCCCCTCTTTTCCTGCGGCCTGCCAGGTTGCGTGCTCGGATAAGGGTCTGGTATGGATTTTGAGGGGGACCCCACGCCATTTTTTTTGGCTAGGGTTCCCCTTAAAATCCATACCAGACCTCAAGGGTCTGGTATGGATTTTGAGGGGGACCCTACGCCATTTTTTTTTTTTTTTCTGGCTGGGGTTCCCCTTAATTATCCATCCCAGACCTGAAGGGCCTGGTTATTGAATTTGGGGGGACCCCTACGCTTTTTTTTTTTCATTTTTTTTCATTTTTTTTATTTTTTATCAATGACTTTTTTTTATGAATGAGTTTCAATGAATCACTGTTCTCTGTGTTACGGGAGCCGTGAATTAACATTAGCCGCGAGTGATTTTAAATAGCTTTTTTACTTTCAAAAATGACACTTTGCGCAGAGACAGTTCTAAACACGGGAAACATGCGCCCCTTTACAGGCATACTATAGACACCCCCCAGGTACGAAATTTAAAGGAATATTACACTTTTATTGTTTCAATTTAAGCATTATTAAAATCACTGCTCCTGAAAAAACGGCCGTTTTTAAAAAAAATTTTTGCATTGATACATGTCCCCTGGGGCAGGACCCAGGTCCCCAAACACTTTTTATGACATTAACATGCATATTAGCCTTTAAAATTAGCACTTTTAATTTCGAACGTTCGCATCCATTATAACTAATAGGGTTCTAAAGCTCGCACGGACTTTAGGTCCGTTCGCGGGTTCTGGTGCGAGCCAAACGGGGGGGTGTTCGGCTCATCCCTACTTGTAAGCTATAACATAGGATCTTTGTACAGTGAGCCCTGGCATTCTTTATGTTGGTGATACAGTATGTGCTGATCAATTCACCTCTATATATGTGCAATTTTTTTTTTTTTATTACTAAAGTGTATTTTTACATGGACTATCCAGTGCACTCAGTTTTGGCTTCCATTTTTACATGCATATTTGACCTGTGGAAAAAAAATACATAGCTGCAAGGATACGCAGAGTTTATTTGGTTCCAATGAAGCATGACACATTTGAAGATTTGTGGCCTTTTGTCTCCATTCTTTAGCCACCTTCCCTTTATTGCGAACTTACACCTCCACTTCTTGTCTGCTTTTCATCACCCGGCACTTTACCAGCTATGCTATTTCACCGACTAGGCTACTTATTGATTGTTGTGTTTCCTGTGTAATGGATTATTAGTATCAGAAGAGGACTGAGCACTACTTCTGTCAAATTAGAGACTACCGAGCTAACACAAGAATAAACTGTTCAGTAAAAAAGGAGACATAGAGAGTGGTTCCATTAGAAAAACACTGTCATACGCACCGAAATCACACCAAGCCTGTGATGTGTAAAAGCTTTTTTTGATAATAGAACCAGAGACATAAATCACTTTCTTCTTTGCCATGCCCTTCTGTTTGAGAGCATTGTGGCAAACCTTTCTGTGGGAAGACAGGGTTAAATAAGTGAAGAGGGAATTTAATTAATTTTCTGTTTACAAAAGAGACTGACTTGGCTTTTTGTTGTATAATAGTAACGCTTGAAATGGTGCATTCGCTGGTTTGGTCGTATAGTAGAATTTAAAATCAATCACTTTCCTAGAGAGTGAGATTCTTGGAAGATAATGTAAACCGATACTAGCGTGGGTTCATGAGTATCTCCAGATACATTGCTCCATTGAAGAAGTGACCCCTGTGGTCTATGTCATGGATACCAATAAAATAAAAATTGAAAAGCTATACTGTACAGCTTTGAAACATTTACGTAAACTATACACTAAATAGGGAAATTTACTGTGATTTTTTTTTTTTTTTAGATGACATACTTAAAAAAATGAGCAATATGAAATATTAAAGTCTCCTATTTTCTGAGAATGCAATTATTCCTCAGCTCTACTTACTTAAAAATGTCAATTTTGTGTTGGAAATTGTGACTCCAAAAATGTTTTTCAATGCATAATGATTTAATAATAAAAAATTCACAATGGTAAAATGAAAAATGGATCACTCAGTGGAACTTTAATATATGATCTTTAACAACTTAAGGACCAAGCCTCTTTCTAAGATTTGTTGTTTACAAGTTAAAAACATTTTTTTTGCTAGGAAATTACTTAGAACCCCCAAACATTATACATTTTTTTTTCTAACACCCTAGAGAATAAAATGGCGGTTGTTGCAATACTTTCTGTCACACCGTATTTGTGCAGCGGTCTTACAAGTGCACTTTTTTTGGAACAAGTCCACTTTTTTGAATAAAAAAATAAGACAACAGTAAAGTTAGCCCAATTTTTTTTTATATTGTGAAAGATAATGTTACGCCGAGTAAATTGATACCCAACATGTCACACTTCAAAATTGCACCCGCTCGTGGAATGGTGACAACATTTTCCCCTTAAAAATCTCCATAGGAGACGTTTAAAAAATTCTACAGGTTGCATGTTTTGAGTAACAGAGGGGGTCTAGGGCTAGAATTGTTGCTCTCACTATAACGATCACGGCGATACCTCACATGTGTAGTTTGAACACCGTTTTCATATGCTGACGGGGCCCGTTTCAAAAAATAAAAAATAATTTCACCTTTATTCCTATTACAAGGAATGTAAACATCCCTTGTAATAGAAAAAAGCAAGACATGTCCTCTTAAATATGAGATCTGGGATCAAAAAAGACCTCAGATCTCATATTTAGACTAAAATGCAATAAAAAAAAAAAAATGGTCATTCAAAAAAACGATTTAAAAAAAATGGCCTTTTAAAAGCTGTGGGCGGAAGTGGCGTTTTGACGTCGCTTCCGCCCAGCAATTGTATGGAGATGGGTGGGGGCCATCTTCCCCTCACTCGTCTCCATACCCAGCTAATGACAGGACGCGATCACCTCTGCCGCTGCCGACGGCTCCGGTAAGCGACGGAGGGCACCGGATCGCGGCGAGAGGGGGGGCGATAAAAGTGATCTCGCGGTGAACCTGCCGCCATAACAATGATATCCTCCTTCAAACAGCCAACGTAAAACTGCGGCGGGCGGTTCGTAAGTGGTTAAAGTGGTTCTAAAGCCAAACAAAAAAAAAATTATTATCTTAATGCAGTATCACCCCCTCAACCACTAAATACTTAAAGGGTAGCCCCACTTTCGTGGGGAAAAAAATACAAATAAAGAAAAAAATAATATAGCGTGTACAAGTCATATTGTAATTGAATGTTATTTAAAATTATCTTTCCTTTTCAATCTGCAGCCGCTGTAATTTTCTATAAACGCAATGCAATATGGCTACATGGAGTTGTTCTGTACACAGAGAGTACTGAACACCCCCAGCAACATCATTTACTGCTTGTGTGATTGGCTCACCAATTTTCCCAGAAGTCTACACTAAGATACAAGTCAGATTTTAGGCATCCCCTGCAACGAAAATTTCATTTTTGGTGAGATATTTCCAATAAGAACACATCTAAAGAGATGCAGGCCCAGCAGCTTTCCTCATTAGAGCCCTGCAGGTGCACAGCTGACTTATAATTATGAAACCACTCCCATTAGACTCACTAAGCACAGAGGGACAGACAAACACATGTATTTCTTCAGAAAAACAAAAGGTAGGAATCTGCAACAAAGTTTGTTATAATCCTTGCAATGTACAGAGATCACCCAGGGGTAATGTTTTTTCTCAACAAAAGTGGAGTTACACTTTAACTGTGCTTTCACTCGATACAACGCTGTGCCTGTCTATAGCGTCTCTCTCCTCTCTCTCTGCATTCAAAGGACAGAGAAACACCAGTGGGAGCCTTTGGCTCCTGCTGCTGTCAATCAAATCCTGTGAACAGAGAGCTTGGGGTGGGGCAGGACAAGGCTGAGCCACGCTGTGTGTGTATATGGACATACACAGCCCGGCTCAGGAGAGAGCCTGCATATCTGCCCCCACAGCAAGCGGCTTGCTATTGTGGCAGACACAAAAGAGGAAGAGCCAAGAGCGCTGGTGGGGGACTCCAGAAGAGGAGATTTGGGGCCACTCTGTACAATACCATTTCCAGACCTCTGGCGAGGGGCAACCCTAAGGTAATATATATAGAATGTGCCCTAATGGAGTAGGAGGCAATCCACTTGTGTGCTGGAGGGAAGAAGGCTGCTGCTGTAAGGATTGGATGGAAATGCTGCTGTAGGTTTGGCAGGACCCCATAATGAGCAACTGAACAGTTTTTTTTAATTAAGCAGTCAAATGGGCCAGAATTACGGATACCAAATATTGTGTGTTATGAAGGGACATTTGCTAAGGGACCCTGTTGCTGCTACTGATATTACTGTTAATGCAGGGGACTCAAAACACTGGGATTTTGGTATAGAAAACCCCTATATTGTTGAGACTTATTTATATACAGTGGATTTGGAGGACTGTGAACTGTACATGTGGTTCATGTGGAAATTTTAACATATTAAATGGCTAAATATTGGAAAAGTTTGCAGCACATTTTATCTGCACTTTGATGCTGTCTTGATGTACCTGTTAATATGGGACTGTGTTGTTGGATCTACTTTTGCAATAAAGTACCTGTTTGTTTACTACAGTGGGTGGTAAAGTGGTTCTAAAGTGTAAGCATTTTTTACCATAAAGTGGAACATTTTTTCAACCTTCCATCTATTAAATCTTCTGCCCTTGTTGTTTAACCAACTGGCTCCCGCGCTATAGCTGAAAGACAGCTACAGCGCGGTGCTCCATTGCTGGGAGGGTGTCCCTGGACGTCCTCCTGTTTACTTCCTCCCTGCGCGCCACCACGGGCACGCATCAGGGGAAATCTGTGTTGGCCATGTCCCTTAGACACAGCCAATCACAGATCGTGCTAAATGGCCAATCACAGTGGCCATTTAGCACTCAATCGTAGTGTCCAATGAGAGACAATCTATGTAAACATATGAGATCATCTCTCATTGCCGAGAATAAATGTCCAAAAGTGGATAAAAAATGCAACGGCAAGTAAATGTCAATAAAAGTTCATAAAGAACTCCACGGGTTGAGACTATTACAGGAGGCAACCCGTGGAGTGCTTTATGGACTTTTATTGACATTTACTTGTTGCATTTTTTATCCACTTTTGGACGTTTATTCTCCCTATAGGACGTCACTCATCTGTTGATTTGTGTGATCTCCTCTCTCTCTCTCTCTCTCTCTCTCTCTCTCGCTATATATATATATATATATATATATAGATAGATAGATACATATATATATATATATACATATATTTATATATCATTTTTGCATTTTGTTTATTAATATTTTTTCAAGATATTTATCACTTTTTGGGACATTTGTATTTTTTGCACTTTTATCTTGCACTTTATTTATCTTTGTGGAGTTATAATATTTTGCACTTCTATTTTGAACTGTATTAACCCCTTTGGGGATTTTATATCAGTATTTCTTTTATTTATTTATGGTCATAGCACACACTTTCATTTTATAACATCAGCATTGTAATACCAACACAAACAAGAGTTATTTTTTGACAACCCAATATAAGCTTACCCAAAAAATCTATTATCATGTTGTGAGTGCTCTTTTTCTGCTGGTCATCTCTTTCCACAACATCCTGGATTCCCAGCATGCTTTGCAATTGCATGCTCCTATGCTATTTACTTTAAATTTATGAGGACTACATATCCCATGGTACCTTGCTGCCTGCAGGCAGATGTTTCTCTATGTACTCCGCCTCCTGAAACTCCTCCTCTCAGCTTCACTGTAGTTCAGAAAGCAGGCTCTGTGAAATGTGTGGCACAGCAGTGCCTACATAGGGAATATGTGTCACAGACTTGGTAAACGTGTGGGGATCTGTACAAAGTAATTTTCCAAACTTCAAAACCAGTTATATTAATCAGAGCAGGCTAGAAATAAATTAAAAGCAACATGGAAATTAATATATGATTTTATGTTTTGACCATAGATTTGACTTTAAAAGAAAAAACCCAATGATTTCCCCTCGTAGACAGTTATCCCTTGAACAAGTGTTCCTACTGTAAGCTCCCCACTTACGTCTTGATCCAAGGGCGACTCTAAAACTTTGGATTTACATCACTTTTTTTCTCCGTGACAATGGCCGCCAGTAGAAATAAAGGGGTGAATCTCCCTAATGGGACACAATAAGCATTAACAACTTGATGGAGGGTCTAACCCTTTCCCACCCTATCCAAAACTTTCCTTGGACTTTTAACATGATGCACTTTAAGTGCAGCATTTTTGTTGACAACCTGGGTTTAATTTACTAAAACTGGAGAGTGCAAAATCTGGTGCAGCTGGTGAAGCTCTGTATGGTAGCCAATCAGCTTCTAACTTCAGTTTGTTCTATTAAGCTTTAACAAAAAAAAACAATGGAAGCTGATTGGTTTCTATGCAGAGCTGCACCAGATTTTGCACTCTCCAGTTTTAGTAAATCAACACCAATGTCTCTTCTGATTGTCAAACAAATGGTATAAGGGGCTGCACACTACCCTGGGAAACATGTACTAAAGCAAAAAAGTTTTAAAACCATGTTGGTGGGGAGCAGTGATTTTAATAATGATCTAAGTGAAACAACAGAATTACAGAACTCCTTTAACCATCTCCTGCTTGCCACTATACAAATATTTCCGGGTGCAAGTCGTCTCCTTGTCCCAGGAGGATGTACCCATATGTCCTGCTATTGTGGACGCTGGCTGCCCCAAGGCCACTCACCGACATGATCTGTGATCCCACAGAATGGGGTACAGGGTTTCTGTGATTGGCCCTGTACCATGTGATCACTGTGGCCAATCATAGGTGCAGCCTGTGAAGTCTCTCCTCTCACAGCGATCGGCTATGAGAGGAGAGACATTGCTACTGTTTTTCCTTGACAGCAATATCTACCTGGTCACCAAAGTATCCACTATTTTAGCAACATCAGGCATGGAGTAGGAACAAATATGGTACTGCATTGAGTATGACAGTGCCCCCAAACATACATCAAAAGGTGGCCCTGAGACTCCTGTTACCTTGTTCATGATAATATATATATATATATATATATATATATATATATATACAGAATATGTTCTTTTATAGCAGAAAAGTTGAAATATATTCGAACTGAATATATAAAGCAAAATTTTGCTCTACCTTAAGATCTTTTTATTCTCGGGTTCCTATTTTGCGGCCAGCATTTGAATGTCACTTCTTGCTTCAGCCTGTTTTGAATAAAGAATTTTTAAAAGTGCAGGCATTTTTTGAAACATGATTGAAGGAAAAGAGAACGGTGACATTCAAAAGATAAGGTTGTGTAAAAGTATTGAACATTTTAAATAAAAAAAGGCAATTTAAAAAAAAGCAGTGCCAATAAAGACAGCAACAGATGGTCTCTGTAACTGTAAAAGGGGAAAAACATACTTTTCTCATCAAACATAGCGGATTGATTTTTTTTCATACAACGCTTGCAGGATTTCATCTATAATGAACTATTATGTTTATCCAGCAAAAGGTATTATGCACTATAATGCAGCCAACTAACTCATATTTTCAAATATATTATGTTCCAATGTACATTTAAGTATTCTCCTAGCTGAAAAGTCGAAGAGAATGGGGGGTCCCCTAAGGGTTTGGACTTTTAAGGCATGCTAGATATATAACCCCAGATAGAACATAAGATTGTATATAGTAAAAAAGAAATATTATTTCTTGTCTTTTAAGACTGAATTCCATTAAGGTGTAAAAATATCTATCTTTGATATTGGGTGGTATTTACTGTTGATACATACATGCTCTATCTGGCACCATAGCTAGTGCTGGTTTAAGGGCTAAATGCTGAGGAGATTTTTTTCATTATATCCTATACCTGCCACTGGACCGGAGGGTACAAGCTCTTGTTTGTCCAGCGGGGGAACCAATAGAGAATTAAATACTCTATATACAAATAAAAATAAAAATAAAATACAGCTATACTCTTCAGCTATACCTCAATAGTTTAAAGCTATAGATTTGGGAATCATCCCCCCGGGAGGGCTACTCCTTGATGACTAGGATCTTTCTCATCATGGACATTTTTGATCAATTCTCTTCTCAGATCCACCGAATCATTAATGACATTATAAACACCAGTCTAACCCAACGAAGATTCACCCACAAACACAGAATACAGGTCTGTGTAAAATATATATAATACATCTTGAGTGGTGTTTTCTATCTTACTGTACACTCATTTAACCCTTCATATACAAATACTTACAAACATTTTGATTTATCAGGGCTTCCATACCCGACCCCAGTGTGTTTCACAGACGACTCTCGTCTCTACCACGCCAGAACAAATAGTCCAGGGACTCCAGCCATTTGGGACACAGGATACAATCCCAGTGAACTATCGAATCTAACACAAAAATCTCCGACTAAATTATACCATCCAAGAAAGTTCTGACTGAGAAGCTCCTCCTCCCAGCCATTATTTTTAATCATATTGGAATATTCTTGAAAACGGTATGTGAATTCATTTCGTCTATATGTGTGTATATATATATGCAAAATAATTATTGTATGTTGTAAACCTTCGTATATACATTAAGGCTCACCTTTTTGACAAACTGTTCTATCACAATGTCTCTTAGATATTAGGATTGTTGCGCTCCTACCTCTGAAGAAGGAGAAAGTGTGTTTTTTTAGAAAAAACTCCGAAACGCGTCAGGTGTGAGTCAACGCCTACAATACATATCTATATAATATATTGTATTTTCCAAATCCAGTATTGTTCAAATATTTCAAAAAGTTTTTTATTGTAACATTGTCAAAAATTTCCTTTTTTGTATACAATTTTTGTAATAAACATTTTTTACTATATACAATCTTATGTTCTATCTGGGGTTATATATCTAGCATGCCTTAAAAGTCCAAACCCTTAGGGGACCCCCCATTCTCTTCTCTTTATATATAGGATGTGGCATGTTGTACTAAAATCCCCTCCCTTTACATATGTGTTCACTGCCAAGCCCACAACTCTCTTCCTAGCTGAAAAGTCTAACACATTAAATATAGCACCAAGAACTAGTGAGTCCAGATTTTGGATCTTTTTTGATCATAGGGGGTGCTTTTGTAGACATTTGTTATTGGCCATAAACATGTGCGTGACAAAAACATTTGTTTTGATTTGTTAATCTAGTTATTTAGGTTAGTTAAATTCCGTTGATTTGTTTAATTCGTATTCGGAATTTGTATTCGGAATTTTTCCAATTTTCTTTGAATTTACCCTTTTTTTCCAATTCAAAACGTTCCAATGGATAAAATTTCGAATCGGTCTATTTCGAAAACTTTAGTTTTTTTTTTTTTCGATTCCAATATGGCAAAGTGACCAAACAAAAGAAAAATCTTCATTAAATGATTTAAATGATTACAATGACTCTTTAAATCACCTTTGGCTTAACTAAAACAGCATTATTTTGAAATGGTATTCTAATAACACACACAGGGGTTTATTTACTAAAGGCAAATCCACTTTGCACTACAAGTGCACTTGGTAGTGCAGTCGCTGTAAATCTGAGGGGAAGATCTGAAATGAAGGGAAGCTCTGCTGATTTTATCATCCAATCATGTACAAGCTAAAATTCTGTTTTTAATTTTCCTTGCATGTCCCCCTCAGATCTACAGCAACTGCAGTTCCAAGTGCACTTGGGAGTGCACAGTGGATTTGCCTTTAGTAAATAACGCCCTCAGTCTTTGATTTCAGCAATATGTGTACAGTTAGAATTCAACTGCATTGTTCATTAGTACCATTCCCCAACATGATATTCTATGCTTTCTTTATTTGAAGCATTCAGTAAAATTTGCTTAGATTGTAATTCGGGTATTTGGATATATCAGAATCTCCGAATAACAAAAATATGTCCGAATATTAATTCGTAACTAAACAAACCGCACATGTCTAATTGCCCATAAAAGTGTTACAACATCTTGAAAGCAGATGCAAATCACTCCCTTTCTATAAAGAAAAAGCAGAACAAGACTGTCATGGAGCCTGAACTTCATCCACCCATCAACCAAGTTAGGTTGACCATATATTACACAATTTTCTTAGTCAATTTCCTTTAGATTTACCTTCAACTATGTAGTGCAAGGGCCTGCCTGGTTGCATGCACATTGAAAGTGTTTATGTTTGACTTCATATTATATGGTTTTGGTAAATCTAATGAAAAATTGTACAAGAAAATTGTACACTGTATGGCCAGCCTTAGGGTGAACATTGTAGCAGATGCTAGCAGCACTATGATACTATTGAGGACAAGCCGTAGTCAACTTATAACTGTGTTTTTATAAGAAGTTCAGCATATAAAGCTAAATAATTTAATAAGCAATATTTAGCTTTTAGTACAAGCCTGATTTCCAAAGAAAGGAGGTTAGCTTTCTTGCATTCAGCATGGATGGAACAATTCCCTGCTGGGCTATTGTATTCTGGGAGCCAGCGGCTGCATCTGATTGGATGCAGCTGATGTTCATCCAAAAAACTTCTAGCAGACTCTGTCATGAAAAGTAGATTGATTGATCAACTTTTGCTGAACAGAGTGGGACCAGCAGGGCAAACCACTAAGCAAATTTCAGCGGACTCATCAGGAACTGAGTGAAATGTTCACAATGTATGGCTATTTTTACTCAGCTGATATTTGGATGTATCATGCATTGTGTGTGTGTGTGTATTTGTTTCAAGCAATGCCTAATGGCCTAATGGCATCATTTGCAAATTTTGGCTGTGCACGGCCAACTGTGGCTAACCCTTTTCTAACAAAACATCATCCTAAAAAGATCTACAAATAAATCCTCTAATGTATGTATTGTATTTGTATTTTAATTAAAGGGTAAAACAATTCATGACAACAATGAACTTGTTATATATGCTGTATGTGCACAAAACACCCAATAAAAATGCTATCGTATTTTTATATAGAATAGTAAATTCTTACAATCCTAGAGATGCTTTTTTTCTTCAGTCCAATCTGCCCAGCACCATACCCACACGAGTGAATTTTCCGTCGGAAAAATCTTGGATGTTTTTTCCGACGGAATTCCGCTCAAGCTTGGCTTGCATACACACGGTCACACAAAAGTTCGCAGAGCTTTCGACCGTTAAGAACATGGTGACATACTGTACAACACTACGACGAGCCGAGAAAATGAAGTTCAATGCTTCCGAGCATGCGTAGGAATTTTGCGCGTCGGAATTGCTACAGACGATCGGAATGTCCGATCTGAACTTTTTCTGACTGAAAAATTGAGAACCTGCTCTCAATCTTTTGCTGGCTGGAATTCTGCCAGCAAAAGTCAGATAGACCATATAAACAGTCGCATTTTCTGACCAAAAGCTCTCATTGGACTTTTGCTGGCGGAATTTTCCATCGTGTGTATGCGGCATTACAGACTAAAATTGGGTGTTTGGAATCAAACTCTGCCTCTCTGCAAACTCAGTCTGTCTAAAATTGAGTTTGTATTATTTTATCATCCCTGATCTCCCACTCATGACTTTACCAAAAAGATCAAGAGCAGAAGTATTGGTCCCCCCACACATGCAAGGGTGCTAGGTGTAATCCTAGACTCTGACCTCTCTATCAGGCCCCACCGTGATTGTGTGTGAAACTGACAGGCAGACTCTTGCCTGTCAGATGAGAGCATTCGGGCAGCTCCATTGCCACTTGATCGCTCTCACACACCCCCGGTACCAGCGCCACACCCGCCACCCTGGCCCATAATGCTTACCGGGCTCCGCTTGCCCATCAATGGGCCCGGAAACCACATGGCAGGGGCCGGAAGCTGAAGGGGAAGGAGAACATCCTCTCTCTTCCCCTTCTTCTTGTGACCTAGAAAGCAATGTCTCTGATGTCACTTCCGGGTCAAGCTCTCGGTGTCCCTGGCTACCTCACATGGGAAATAATGTTTTGCAATGTGATCTGCATTGCAAAACATTTAGTGGAGCACAGGGGAGAAATGCAGGGTCTTTTAGCATATCTCAATAAAGAGAACTTGCCACCTGTTTTGCAAAAAAAAAGGTTACACCCAAGCACATAAACCCCCCCCCCCCCCAAAAAAAATGTGAAGCCACCCCCACATATACACACGCATGAACATAAACGCATGCGTCGGGGGAACCTACGTGTGAAAACTATTGCGATACACATGTTACATTTTGCCATGCACGCCAGAGTCATAGCAATAATTCTAACAAAAAACCTTCTCCGTAACACTAAATTGATACCTATAGGTTTTTTTTGAAGTGTCGCCTATAGAAAGTATAGGGTACTGAAGTTTGCCGCTATTTCACGGGCGCACAAAAATTTAGGGTTTGGCATGCTGGGTATCTCTTGACTCTGTGCAGCCTCGTCTTTTATATTTTACCAAAAATTGTGGGTAATTTATTGCATCTGTGTGCCCTAAAATTCACGTTAGTGTGTTTTTTACTGAAATGTTATGTTTCCTCAACGTTTGCGGTAATTTTGCATGACATAAAAAACTACCGCAATTTTTTTCTCTAGGGTGTCTGCTTTCAGAAAATATATAATGTTTGTGGGTTATGTGTAATCTTCAGGCCTAAAATTATTTTTTTAAATGATTTTTTAAACAACGCAAAAAGGGTTCTGGCATCGAAAGGGTTAATTCAACTTAAAGGAACAGGTAAATATGACATGCTTTTTTTAATAGAAAAAAAACAAAACAAACCTTTAGAATCACTGTATGTGCAGGATTGCGTGTAGAGGTGAAACATGTATTTGCAAACACCTCAAAAGATTTTAAGACATTGTGAAAAGTTGTAAGCCATCTGAGCCTAACCCTCACTATTCCTATTTGCTCTCCCAATACCAGCTCCGGCTATATATATATATATATATATATATATATATATATATATATATATACCGGTATATATATATATATAGTCTGTACACATGTAATATTACCAAAGGACATTTTGCCCAAAAAAAATCATAAAAATTACTATATATATATAAATAAAATGATAATAATAATAATAATCATTAAAACAGCGATGAAATATCCACAATGTATATCAGATAAATAGTAAAGTTAAAAGATGGCCAAGATAGAATATGTAAAAAGTGTATATAAAAACACAATTATATTGCACTTCAATCATTTGACTACAAACCCCATTATAATAAACTATAATCACTAAAACTCTATTTCAAAAATGTTATCAAACATCACTGATAAAGCAAAATAAGATCAATATCAACCATGAATCCATTAGGCACTAAAGTGTTAGTCATATCTGGTCAATAACATCACCCAGGAGACCCTGTCCCTTTGTTTACTTTTAGCGACAGAAATCAAAAGATGGCATTTTTTTGCTTGTGAGTGATGGGAGAGAATAATATCATCAGTCAAGAGGATTTTTTCTTTTGGTGGGTCAGCAGGTATCATTCATCTCATTTGACTTGGATCTGCATCACTGGATGATGTGATTAATGATGAATGGTCCTCACGTACACTTTTTTTTTATTTGAGCAAAGGTTTTTATTGAGTAAAGATGGAAGCATACATATTCAACATAAAACTTATATACATAAGTCACTAATTTTCATCGATCAAATGGTATGTTCAATACAGGTACAGCAAATGTTGTATATTAGAATATGCTGGTAGATATCTATGTAGATACATGCAGGAAATACTTCAAAATAAAGGGTAAAAAAACAACTGTGTGTCTGAGCATTTGTGTCCTAGATCAGGTCCAAGTTTAACTGCAAGTCTCTGATTCCTGTAACCAGCGGTCCCAAATTTTATTATATTTGGCTGGGCAGCCTCTGTTGGTGTATATGCATTTTTTTATAATGTAAGGTTGTATTTACTTCCGCCTTCCATTCTGAAAAAAACAGGGGGGGGGGGGGGGGGGGTGATCTCATCCACTTCCTGGCAATTATTTTCCTAGCTAGAAATAAGGTTTCATGAAGAAACATCTTAGTGAATTTGTCTATAGTACCGGGAAATATCCCTAGTAAACATAGTTTTGAGTTAAGTGCTATGGGAGAGCCCATGGTGTCATGCAGAAAGGTTACGATTTGTTGCCAGAACCCCTGGATGCTTGGACAGGTCTCCTGTCAGCACAACAGACATAGGGTAGACTGGTTAAGTTTGTATCTAGCCACTCAAATAGGGGTAAGATATACCCTGTGAGTTATGTAGATCTGGGACAGCCTGTCTGAAAGTCTGGAGGATTCTGCTTTACAAGACTCCAGTGCCTCTTCCCATTCCTCATTCTCCAACGGTCCCACCTCTCTCTCCCAGCGGGGCTTCAAGTCAAATGCTAGTTTGGTAGAGGTGGGTGTAGAGAGCATGTTGTAAAAGGTGGATATCAGTCCGTGTGGGTCTGTACTCTAGCCATGATGGGGTGTGGTGTGGGTTGTAGAGGGGTGTGTGAGAAAAGCACATGGGCCACCTGTCGCAACCTGTAAGTATCTGAAAAACATGTGATTGTGGAGTGAGAACTCTTCTTTAAGCATATTAAAGGTTTTGAGGTTTCCATCCGAGAATAGGTGATGTAGATAGTGTACAAACTGTGTTGCCCATAGCTCGGATCCCTGAATATGTAGAAATTCCACCAGGTCTTTATTATGCCATATTGGCGTGTAATCGTTATGTTGGTGTATCCCGAATTTAGTGGAGGCAATGTCCCAAATACGTCTTTAGTGATAAAGAAGGGACTTCATATCCCCTCCTGTCTCATGTACACTTTTATAGGGTTTTTTATTTTTTAATAAAGGACCTGCCAAAAATTGTGGTGTCTTTATTTTTTCTTTCCTTTTTTTTTTGTGAATAAGTAGGGTTATTGATTTACATGGGATCGGGGAGAATATCTAGCAGACCTCCTATATTAAACTGAGCTTCCAGTTTCCAATAAGTCCCCTTCCACAGACTCCCACTACCACTAGGACCGGGTTGTGGAAAAAAGGAAGGCCCTGGTCATCAACATTGGGACAAGGTGCTTTATCAGGAGGACTGAAGGCATGTGAACTGATATGGTTTGGGGGGCACATACTCATGTCCGCTGGCTTCCCTGGCCAGTCAGGCTGAATGCTGGTATGGAATTTGGGGGGACCCTGTGCCCTTTTTTTCTCAGGGGTTCACCTTTACAGACCCGACCCTCATCATGGATAAGAGTATGGTATGTATGCATTTTTAAGGAGAACTCCACAATTCTTTTTTTTTGTGTAGGGTTGGTCCTTAACATCTAGTGCCGCTTATCTATGCCCACAAGTAATGACTTGGAGAAACATGACTAAAAATAGAGGGGTTCAGCTGATCTCAGTGCTCTCAGTATACAGACTGCATAGGGTCTGGATACCCTATTAGTGTTAACTAAGCTCTGCTGTGCCCTTGCCAGAGGTGATATGAGCTGCAAAGAAGTTCCCAGCCAGAGTTCCTAGGGCAGTTGCTGTGAGTTCTAGCAAAAACATAAAAAAAAAAGAAGTTTCTATATCTTAGGGTGATGCTACTAGTCTGAGGCATTTGTGTGGCTAACTATATATCCCATGCAAGGAAAGACTACTGTATATGTTACTTCCTTGCTATGGAAGTAAAATTAAAGTGAGTAATATACTGCAGAATATCTTAGTGAGGAAATGTGAATTGAGCATCCATAAAAATATAATCCATTTAGGTAAATCTGTTGTGAAGATATTATAAAGTCATCTAATAAAATAGCTAAATTAATTTTAGGTGGAGCCTAGAGATGTGCGGTCTATTTTGTTCTGAATCGAAATTCTGACAAATTTTTCATTATTTGGAAATTCGGATGTATCGGATTGTCCGAATTACACTAGTAAATAATTTAAACTAATCCAAAAAAATGAAATGAAATTCAAATTTGAATTGAATGCGAATCAAAGTTGAAATCAAGAATAAAATAAAATAGTATAGAAAATAAAGGAAAAGAATAGGGTAAAACAGAACAGAATAGAACAGAAAATAAAAGACTATAATCAAATATAATGTACAATAAAGAAATAAAATAGAAAATAATAGAATAGAATAGAAAATAATAGAATAGAGTAAAACAGAACGAAATAGAATAGAAAATAGAAGACTAGAATCAAATATAATATAAAATAATGGAATAAAATAGAATAGAATGAAAAATAAAAGAGTAAAACAGAACAGAATGGAATAGCAGATAAAAGAATAGAACAGAATATAAAAGAAAAGAATAGAATAGGGCGGCGTGACTCTCATTCTAGGTGGACGTCATATGACAGGCACCCAGAATGACCACTCTCACGCGCCCCCGGGGGGCACGCAGCGATGTGTTGCTATGACATGGCTCTTTAACCATGTGATCGGCTGTGTCCAATCACAGCCGGTCTCATGTAAACACGGAGATGCCGGTAATCGGAGCTCCTCGCCTCACACTGACAGAGTGTGAGGAGAGGAGAGCCGATCAGTGGCATCTCCTCACAGAGGACATCTAGGAATGTAATCAGGGCACTGATCATCAGTGCCCTGATTACAATTAAGTGCCACCAGTGCAGGAACTGTGTGGCCACCACTGCCAGAAATCAGTTCCAATCTGTGCCCACAATTGCCACCAATCTGTGCCCACAAGTGCCAGCAATCAGTGCCCACAAGTGCCAGCAACAAGTGGCCATTAGCTGCCCATCAATGCCCAGTACTGCTGGCCATCAATGCTCATCACTGCTGCTCACCAATACCACCCATCAATGCCCATCAGTGCCGCCCATCAGTGCCACCTATCCATGCCCACCAGTGCCACCTATCTGTGCCCACCAGTTCCGCCTATCTGTGCCCAGTGCCCACCAGTGCCACTCATCAGTGCCGCCTATCAGTGCTCATCAGTGCCACATATCAGTGCCCACAAGTGCGGCATATTCGTGCCTCCTCTTCAGTGTCACCTAATTAGTGCCCATAAGTGCCGCCTCATAAGTGCCCATAAGTGCCACCTATCAGTGCCCATCAGTGCAGCCTCATCAGCGCCCATCAGTGAAGGAGAAAAAATACTTATTTAGAAAATTTATTAATACTGACAGAAACTAAGAAATACTTATTTTTTCAACATTTTGGTCTTTTTTTTTAGGAAAAAAATAAAAAACCCAGGAGTGGTTAAATACCACCAAACAAAAGCTCTATTTGTGTGAAGAAAATTATAAAAATGTCACATGGTTACAGTGTAAGTCCAATGGCTCCTGCTGCTATCAATCTATCCAATGAGGACACAAGACGGCGGCTGGATCTGCTGTGCTCGGCCCCCTCACTAGAACGATTAGGTTCAGGTAGGAAAAAGGGGGGCTCTGGGGGGCTGCTGCAGCACAAAAGGTTTTTCACCTTAATGCATAGAATGCATTAAGGTGAAAAACCCTAAAGCTTTACAACCCCTTTAACATTATTCTACAGTGGTGTTGGGGAAATACAGTACCTAAATAATTAAGAGGCTTTACCCTATAGAAGCACTCTCAGCTCTTTTATTTCTTTATCAAAGCATCATTCCCAGTAAATGATATAAAACTTTAATATCCAACTATCTGACCAATCTGCTTCTACGTACCATTTCTTTAAAAGCAGAAAACAAACATCTACTTTAGCTCAGTGTTTGGCTGGAGTAAATAAGATCAAGAACATGGAATGTCTAACCTTGACTCTGAAGGGAAAATCAGAAATGTTTTGAAACACCTGGCTTTAATGGATGGTGTTAAAAAAAAACCTTTTATACTCTTATAAAGTGTATTCTTAAATAGTCCTTATATATTGTTTTATTTTCCTTTACAAAGCCTTCATACGCATGGCTCTTATGCTCCATGGGTAAAAGTCTCTAGATGTTCAAGACTGTTTGAAAAGCAGTTCTCTCATTCTCTTCATCCTCCTACTTTACCTTTTTTCACCTACTCCTCTATACTATTTTTTTCTCCTCATTACATTTAGGTTTACCTCTCCATTTTTTATTTTCTCTCTTTCTACCCTTTGCTATGCTTATTACTCTACTATTTATTGTATTTGTAGTAATTTAAATATGTGCCTCAAAATGATATCTATAAGGTATAAGGCACCATCATCCTAGTAATGGCAAATTGTATATGGCCAGGGGCTATCTTTTTATTTATTTTTTCTCCCCTTTTCTTATGTCCTTTTATACCTTATACTTAAGCGTAAATCTCAATCAGAGATGTGTTAGCTATGGAGTACAACAATTTCTTACTCTGAATAATTTCTAGATTGTCTGTTGGGTGGGGGGGGGCGGAGTAGCCCCTGCCATTGCTGCTGAATTCCTTGGGTAAGCAACAAAATTACCTCTTTCTTCTTCTTTTTTCCTTTTTTTTCCCCCTCTCACCATTTAAGCTTAAAATTGTATATGTCCAGTTTTTTTTTATTATGATGTACTGTCTTTGTTATAGATGGTAGTAATTTGCACATCAGTTACTCTGTACCCTTTAGGATCACCTGAGGTTACTATCCTACCAGTAGTACTGATTTAAAACATTATATGTCACTGCAAGCATTGTTTTTATTTTAACTTTTTGTGTATGGATATATTTCTTGATTTTAATCAGTTTGTATCAATAAAATGTAAAAACTTTTTTAACATATAAATTGTGTTAGTTCCTGGGCACCGAGATAGTCCATTCCCACCTTTTTCCCCATTGGGGATATGTCCAGGATAGTCCCTATCCATATACATATTTGTAGTAAAAATAACACTTTACATTCACTTATAGTTTAAATAAAATACTGTACACAGCAGTGGCAGAACTACCAGGGTCATAACAGTTGTAGTTGCGACCGGGCCCTGGCATTCCGCCACTGTCGGGAGGAACCACCAGGGTTGCTTGTCGCACGGCTCTGAGCTAAGAGTGTCTCTCTCATACCGATCAGAGCCGTTGTTCTATGCACTCGTAGGAGGCAATGATAGGTGGCACTGATAGGCATTGATGAGCCCTGATAGGCAGCACTGATTGGCATTTAGCACTGATAGGCAGCATTGATGGCCACTGATAGGCAGCACTAATAAGCTGCACTGGAAGGTGGCATTGATGAGCACTGATAGATGGCATTGATAGGCGGCATTGATGAGCACTGATAAGCAGTACTCATAGGCTGCACTGATGGGCACTGATAGGTGGCATTGATGAGCACTGATGAGCACTGTTAAGCCCCATACACACGGTCGGAAAATCCGACCACCAAATCCATCGGATTTGGTCAGACGGATTTAGTCCGACACTGGTGTTGCATACACACGGTCGGACAAAGTTGTCGGAAAATCCGATCATTCTGAACGTGGTGACGTTTGTTGCCTACGACGGGACTATGTAGAGGCTAGTAGCCAATAGCTTTGGTCTTGTAATGTGATCTGAGCATGCGTGGCACTTTGTCCGTCGGAATTCGCTACACACGATCGGAATTGGTGTGATCGGACTTTGTTGTCGGAAAATTTTTAGAGCAGGAGATACAACTTTGTCCGTCGGACAATCCGATGGAAAATGTCTGATGGTGCCTACACACGGTCGGAATTTCCGACAACATTGTCCGATAGGACAGAATCCATCGGAAAATCCGACCGTGTGTATGGGGCTTTAGGTGGCACTGATGGGCGGCATTGATGAGCACTGGTAGGTGACACTGATAGGCAGCACCCCATACACACGCGCGGATTATCCGAGGACCAGGTCGGTCGGATCATGTCCGTCGTACTTTGTCCGATGTTGGTTTTGCGTACACACGGTCGGACAACGTTGTCGGAATTTCCGGTCTGCAAGAACGTCGTGACGTAAGTCGTCTTCCACGAGACTAGAAAAGGGAAGTTCAGCACCACGTCAGGCACCCGTTTGGCTCCTTCTGCTGATCCCGTGTTTATCGCAAGTTAGTCGAAGTTTGGGGACTTACGATTCGCGCTTCTCAGTTTTCTGACTCAGATCGTTACTGCTCTTCAGTTTGTGCTTGTCGTGCGTATCTGTTTATTAGTGCATGTAGTCAGTTCGCATTTGTTGGTCATTGCGGCCTATATCTTGATATAGGACGCTTTGATTTTCACTGCTTATTGTCTGCTCGTTTCTGGTATTCATTTCGTTCTTTCAGGCCTTGCTGTTTATCGGTGCTTTCTGTTTGTCCGTTCTGACCAGCCGACCGCTTGTGAGCGATGTTTCCCATACGTACTCGTCGCCGAGTTCGTGCTGTATGCGGAATTGGTGTCGGGCTTTTAGCTTTGACCCAAGACCCGTCCATGAACAGAGTGACGAGGAGTATGTGGACCAAGAATTGGTTGCTTCAGCGTGATCAGTTCTCGCACATGCCTTTGCTTCGTGAGATCCGGGAGAATAATCCTGATGATTTCAGGAACTTTCTCCAGATGACGGACCCCGTTTTTCACCGTCTTTTGGCTTTGCTGACCCCTTTTATCAGCCGGCAGGATACCTGCATGAGACAAGCCATCACTCCGGAGCAGAGGCTTGTTGCTACGTTGAGGTACTTGGCGACAGGGAGAAGCCTTCAGGATTTGAAGTTCTCTTCAGGTATCTCTCCCCAGGCCCTGGGAATCATTATTCCAGAGACCTGTTCTGCCATCATCCAGGTCCTGCAGGAGGACTATATTAAGGTAACATTTCTACTTTACTATTCCATTCTATGTATGCTCTGTTTGCTAATGTTTTCTATTTTTGACCTCCTTCCCTAATTACCATGATTGCAATATGCTCTAATATGCTGTGTCCCTTTTCTCCTTCATGCATTTTTCCCTTCACTTACCTCACCAGCATGCTCTTCTGGCCCAATAGACACCTATGGCCTAGTCACTTAAGCAGTGTATTTTGTCTGCTGCATAGTATTGTTTTCCCCCAAACACCCCCTAAAATATGCACAAATGTTTGCTGTGTGGTTTACTTCATGTAGAGCCCCTTTTTTTTTTTTTTTTCCCTTTTTTTGTTGGGGGGGGGGGGGGGGTGCCAAACTCATTCTGAACCCCCTCCCCCAACTGCTCTGTCAGATGGTACCAATCCTCTATCTGCTGGCTTTCCAAAGGTCAATACACACTATATACCTACCTCTTTATAGTGGTCATATTTAGGGATGAATTCAGCAAAGCATGTAGTGCAAGGGGCTGGCTCCATACTTTCCATTTCCTCTTTTTTTTTTTGTGTTCTTTCCCTCCTATTAGCTTGCTAGGTAATTTCAGAATGTCCAAATGTGCGTTCCTTTTTTTTTGGGGGGGGGGGGGGGGGGGGGGGGGGGGGGGATTTGGAATGTTATTTTATCTTTCCTGTGGGCTGCCAATAGTGTTAAGTAAGGAGGGTCTGGCCAAACTAGCACACATTATTGAGCCATTTGGCAATCAATGAAGTGCAGAGGGTTACCTGTCCAAACCCCCCCCAAACCCCTAGTTATTGTCAAAGGCCCATCAAAAGTGGGGGGATTGATGGGGGGTGAGTAATCTGCTAGGGGGACCCTCTACTTTGCGTTGCAAATACTTTCCAGCTTAAATGTAAAAGTCTGATCTTGTTCCAAGATGTTTAGTGTCTAATCTGCTTGCAATGTTTATGTGCAAAGTGACTAATTTTTTTTTTCTTGTTTCACTCCACAGTTCCCTTCCACGCCACAGGAATGGCAGACTGTGGCCTCCCACTTTGCCAGCCGTTGGGACTTTCCTAACTGCGGAGGTGCAATTGATGGGAAACACGTCCGCATCGTCCCACCCCCCAACTCGGGGTCCTACTATTATAATTACAAGGGGTTGAATAGTGTAGTGATGTTGGCGGTGGTGTCGGCGACATACGAGTTTTTGTATGTGGACGTGGGGATGAACGGCCGGATCTCGGATGGTGGTGCCATTGCGCACACGGAGTTCTACTGGCGTCTCCAAAGTGGCAGTCTGTGCTTGCCACCTCCAGAGGAGAATGCTGAAGGACTCCCCTTCGTCTTTGTCGCAGATGAAGCGTTTGCGTTGACTCCCCATCTGATGAGGCCCTTCCCGATGAGGACCCTCACCCCAGACCAGAGGGTCTTCAATTACAGGCTGTCGAGAGCCTGCAGAGTGGTGGAGAACACCTTTGGGATCCTGGCCAGCCGCTTCCGCCTGTTTTTGATGGCTATTAACTTGGCGGAATACAAACTCAACCACATAGTTCTTGCCTGTTGCATATTGCACAACTTTTTGAAAAGACACAACACCAACTATGTGGTGACCATTGGCCCAGATGTTGAGGGCTTTTCCAATGCCGACCTCACAGCCCTTCAAGCGGCACGTCCAGGCTTGCCCCCTCTAAATGCCCGCGCGGTCCGCGAGCAATATATGGAGTACTTTGTGGGTAGGGGGGCCATTGCTCTGCCTGATGATGTGTGAGAGGCATTTTTAAATAAAATATATTTTTTTACCAAACCTATGTTTTCTGGTCATTTCCATATTCTAGCTTATTTGAGATATACATTTTTGCCCTTTAGCTTCAACAGTGGGAATGCACTTTCTGGGCAAAAGGAGGTAACAGTCTCTTCTTCCCACACATCAGCGACAATCGGCCCGTGTATTTATAAATATATTTTTTTACTTCTCATGTTATTTGTGTAACAGTCTCTTCTTCCCCAAAAAGATTCTTCTCATGTTGTGTGTTTGATACCTAAGCTTTTGTCTAGAGAAGGTTTGTAGTGCATAACTGACACCCAAAATACTCCTTTTCATCACCATGACAGAAATGTGTGTATTCCCAAAAATGGTGTGCTACGTGTTTTCTTACAAATCACTGTGGGTGTCATTTACATAAGTCAAATCCACTATGCTCTACAAGTGCAGTGCAAAAGTGCCCTTGAAAATACACTTGCAGTGCAAACTGGAATTGCCTTTAGTAAATAACACCCATTGCCTCCAAAACCCTTTACATTTGACCTACATAATGCTTTTATGTTTTTCAATAAGGAAGCCACACATTTAGAAAATTAAAAAAGTTTACTTGCAACACATTCACAAGTGCGTTTACAAACTTCTTGCCAAAACTGACAAGATCTTGGTTCTTTACAACATTGTTTACAAACATTCCGCATTTGGTAAAACCAGGCATGGAGCAAAACAGAACATAGGAACTAGGAAAGTTCAACTTTCTAAAGTGAAGACAAGATCAGACATGACTATATGTTTAAAGTGTGTTTGATCTTGCCTTCATCACATGGGGGGTCACCCCTGGAAACTGGAAATTTAGAACATGCACACAATTTGGGTCTGAAAATGGTCATTAGATGGTAAAACACATGCCTAGAATCTTCAAAAGTGCCATTTTCCATCATGGGGATGAATTGACGTTTTTTGGGGGTGCAACCCCTTCACCACAACCACTTTAGTAGTTCGTAAAGTGGTTGCACCCCCAAAAAAACGTTTTCATTCATCCACCATGATGGGAGCTAGCACATGTGGACACAATGTGTGCATGTTCCAAATTTCACACAGTTCTTAAGTTGCAAATGTGTTCAGAAACAGTCACAAATGTGTGTTAATTACTTGGTGCGTTTTCAGATTTTTCCTAAAACATCAATGATGTTCTTCAATTTTTGTTGAACATCATTTATGTTTTGCTTTATGTCATCTAGATCTCGATTGCAGACCATTATCTCCCCAATGAGTACGTGGGCACTCTCTGTGGTAAAGTGCGATTCTTCTTCCACAACATCCACGTCACCTAAAAACAACCAAAAAAAACTAAAATGTGTTGTGGAAATGAGGCAGGCATACATTGATTAGCTTACCAGTAGCTGTGTTCTCCCACACTCACCTGTTGGGGTGACAAGTTCTCCAAATTCTATGATCTCTCCTTCCTCCTCCTCCTCCTCTGCTTCTGGTCTTTCCCCTTCTTTGGGAGGTGTTGGTTTTGTGGTTTCCTCAGACGTACCGAGTTTTCGCTCCCCTATGAGAATGTACAAAAGGAAGATTTAGCAACACAATCTATTAAGGGCAGAAATAGGAAATGACAAACATTGCTTGAAAGTGAGGGACAATATTTTTGTTAGGCCAGTTACAAATGACAACAACATGAATGTAGTCACTTTGTAAAGGTGCTAAACGTACTAGCTTTTTGGTAGAAGTTTGTCTGATGGAGACCCCCCTCTAGTATCCACTGGAGCACATGTGTGGAAAAGCCTAATAAAAAGTGGGTTTGGGTGGCCCAGCACTAGTGCTCTAGAGTCCAGATGGGTAAACAGCTACTGGGTGACCTCTCCTTTACATTGAATAAATTGGCTTTACATTCTTGATGACATTTCTAGTGAGAACAAACTTCCTTTCCCCAAAAAAAAAACACCAAACATCGTATTATAAGTGGCCGAACGATCGAGGTTGAGTACGATCGAATGGACACACACGAACATGACAGTGGCAGAAAGATCGAGGTTGAGTACGATCGAATGCACAGACGAACATGAAAGTGGCCATTTTCTAATGTACAACTTTGTAAAAATACAAACACATGGAGCAGTATGCAAGCCAAAAATCAAACACAAAACACAACTACTTACTTTTTTGAAGAACTCGCTTGATCTTTCTGTACTGATCGGGCTCCCTCAGTTTCAGGTCTGACCAGCGTTTCCTCAGTTGCTCCTTGGATCGTTGTACCCCAAAATGATTGTACAGCCTCCTCACAACTTTAGACATGATCTTGGCCTTGCGGACATTGGGGTTGAGGTAAGGCCCATACTTCCCATCATAGTCGCTCCTCTTTAATATGTCCACCATATCCAACATTTCTCCAAATGACATATTGGAGGCCTTGAATTTCAGGCTCCGGGATCGGGACGTTTCTGCCTCCGGCCTTTCCTCATCCTCCTCCTCGTTGCTGCAATATTTTGGGCGCACCTACTGTGTCCCCGCCATGTGCTCTCCCCACTGCGCCGTAAAGAGAAGGGGTGGGGAATAGACGAGAAAGATCGTCAGGGGCGGGCGGAGTTTGACGCATGTGCACTGTATATAAAACGTCACACGCCTGTGTCGTAGCCACGATCTGTGAGACGAGGGGAGAGAAAGCTCACGCACGAGATGATCGCTATAACGAAGGTACAATTTGACGTTGGTACATAACTAGCCTAGACTGATTAGACCTTGAGGCTTCTTTATGGAGAAGATTAGGAGAGTTTTGCCTGACATTATTTATAGTGTTTTTGTGTGGTGTTGTGTCTTGCAGAGATTATGGACGGCTTCAACGATGTGAGTTTTCTCCCCCTCTTCATTGATAAATATAGGGAAATGCCCCTATTATGGCAGGCAAAACACCGAGATTACAGCAACAGACCAAAGAGGTACGCAGCCATGAAGAAACTTGTGGCATTTGTAAAGCCAAGGTTCCCCACGGCATCCGTGGAGAAGTTAAGAATAAAAATTGGCAACCTGAGGAGTACCTATTTCAGGGAGCGCAATAAGGTCCTGAATTCCCAAGCATCTGGAGCTGGAGCAGATCAGGTCCATGTCCCCACGCTCTGGTACTATGAGAGGCTCCACTTTCTCAAAGACCAGGCTAATGTCAGGAAGTCACTCTCGACTCTTCCTTGCACGCGTCCTTCCATGCACGCCACCCCTGATGAGGCTTCCGAGGAACAACCTGGGCCTTCCAGTCTGGAAGATGTGGAGGAGCCCAGCTTGTGGCAGGTATAGTAGTTTTGTAACCATTTTTGGGAATAATGAATGATGTTCACTTAATTCAGGATCCCCAATTGCTTAGTTCCTAACGTGTTTGACATATCAACAGACAGTAGTGTTGTAGACATTTGGGGCAAGAATCTAAACTGCAGGGCTGAGAATTGTATGGTTTTCTATTTGTAAACATTTTGCAACAGTCACTAGATGAAAATTGTGTGTGTTTGATGAACAAATAACTCAAACTATGTCCCTTTTTCATACACAGGAAGACCTCAGCCAGGAGGTGGCTGTGGAATGTGGCAGTCAGGAGGAGGCAGGGGTTAGTGGCAGCCAAGAGGTGGGTAGTGGCAGCCAACAGGGGGGTAGGCGTAGGAGCCTGACTGTCTCCCAAGTCCCTCCCCTCCGCCTTCCCTACAGAAGGGCGAGAAGGATGGGGGAGGTGGGAGAGTCAGCGCTCCAGCTGATCAGAGATGCTTCAGCCTCCCTATATGCCACACCCACCTACGAGGAGGCCTTTGCCTCCTTGGTTGCCACTAAAATGAAGGGTATGGAGGTGGGGCAACGCAGCATGTGTGAGGGGGTCATCCTCAAGGTCCTAAATAAGGGTATGGCTGGGGAGATGACCCCACTCACACATGTTTGTGATAGTGACCATGCTCCGCCTCCTCCTCCTCCTTCTGCCACCCCACCAGCACCACAGCCACAGCGTGCAAGGAAGCGTGGAAGGAAGACCTGAGACTGATGACCTGGATTCAGTCTGGTCTGAGAGAAGATGGAGCCTCTCGTAGGACCAGAGCATGGGGACCTAGATGGCATCTGCTGCAGTTCCGGATGTTTTGGACTTCAGGACCAGATAGCACTCCCTTATTATTTAGATAGGTACTCCTCAGGCCCCCAATTTTAGACGCTTCAAAAATGATGGTTGCCGTGGGGGTCCAAGGCTTTGCAAATTCCCCAAGTTTCTTCATCGCTCCGTTCCTCTTTGGTTTGTTGCTGAGACCTAAATTGATTTGAAATAATCATTGCCTATGTGTTTTACTTTTCTACAATGACAGTTTATTTGTGAGTAGGCAGGTACATTTCACTAATCATAAAGTATAATTAACAAGGGGCACCAACAACAAACAAACTCCTAGTAAATTTAAGCAACAAATAGAAATGTTAATAATGTGGTTTTGCTAAGTTGAGACACACAACCCCCCTCAAAAAAAAAAAAAAAAAAATCTCCTTAAAATATGTATTCAAAAAAAAAATACAAAAATTACAAATCATCCAAAAATAATAACAAAGATTCTTTTACGATCTGAGTAAAAATAAACATGTAGTCTAGAAATCCTGAAAACGAATAAAGAACTAAGTTTGGGAGAAGTGCGGGTGAATAGGAGCAGCTAAAACATGTCATTCTTCTTGCATTGTAAAGAAAAAGAGAATGCGCTGCATTAAAAACATTTTAACATTGCAGTGTGACGAATGTGCTGTGTCGATTAGGAAAGGTAGTTTTACCTGACCGAGCGCTTCCGTCACAGAATTTCTTCTGAGCATGCGTAGCACTTTGTCCGTCGGACTACGCTACACACGATCGGATTGTCCGTCGGACTACGCTACACACGATCGGATTTGGTGTGATCGGACAGAATCCATCGGAAAATCCAACCGTGTGTATGGGGCTTTAGGCAGATGATAGCGGAAAATCTATCCAGCAGGAGATAGAATTTTGTCCGTCGGACAATCCGATGGAAATTGTCCGATGGTGCCTACACACGGTCTGAATTTCCCGACAACATTGTCCGATAGGACAGAATCCCATCGGAAAATCCGACCGTGTGTGTATGGGGCTTTAATATTTTGATATTTGCAGTACAGTATGATATGGTTTTCTTAATTTTTTCAGTCTTGCTTGTTGTTGATGATAAACTTTAACAATTTTGAAACTGTAATAAATAGCAAGGGAATTGGATTGGTAAATCTCAAAGAATCTAATAGTCCAGTTTCAATAATGGATTTTAGAATTTACTATTTACTTTTTCTGGGCCTATATTATTTCAGGGGTTTCAGGGGGTAAAAAAAGAATATATATATATACATATATATATATATATATATATATATATATATATATATATATATATATATATATATATATATAAAATCACCCTGGCAGGCCTTATTGAATCAACCCAAAAACACACAAAAAATTAATTTTGTTTATTATCTTAGCAGCCAGAATAGCAATAGCAAGGTCTTGAAAATCGTTGTCTATCTTATTTACATTGATAAATGCTAATCTATAATGGATATTAGTAAATTAAAAGTTACTGGCTACTTTGAATGACAAAATAAGTGTATTTGGAAAAGCATAGGACCTATGAATACATTATATCTCTTGTGAACAATAAATAGATCTATAACGTTGGACCTGCGGTACGAATGGAGAAGTTTGGTGCATTTCATTTCATGACACTCCCTTGTTTTGTTTATTTTTCCTTTCTTTTGCCTCTCTTTCTCTCTTCTTCTTCCCCTGAGGTAGATTTACTAAAACTGGAGCTCTCAGAATCTGGTGTAGTTGTGCATGGTAGCCAATCAGCTTCTAACCTCAGCTTTTTTAATTAAAGTGGTGTTTCCACCAAAAAAAAAAATAGCTTAAAATTCATAAAAAATAAATAAATAAAATAATTGGAAAAAAAAAAAAAATACTCACCTCTAAATGCCTGTTGCTAGGGGGGGTCCCTCGTAGTCTGCCTCCTTCAGTGCCCGGGCATTGACATCACTTCCCCTTGCTGCTGTCAGACATCTGGGACATGTGACAGGTTCCAGATGACTGCGTGGAGGAAGGGGGGGCTTCGATCCCCCGCATCGCTGGACCCTGGGACAGGTAAGTGTCCGATTATTAAAAGTCAGAAGCTGCAGTATTTGTAGCTGCTGACTTTAAAAAAATTAAACTTTAAGCTTTGGCAATACAACCTGGAAGCTGATTGGTTTCTATGCAGAGTTACACCACATGTTGCACTCTTCAGTTTTAGTAAATAACCCGCCCTGTGTTGTATCTGATGGTGAATACTTGGGTTTACAGTGTGTACAGTAAAACATGGGATTCCAGTAGATTGAGACCTACTACTTGCTTGAGGGCAAGGAAAACTTTTGGACTGTAATTACACATTTTATATTAACGCACTGGTTGTACATAAAGAAAAGCACAAAGGATTACTGGATCAGGATCTGTACTGTATGGGAGTATTCATATTCTGTTTTTTAAAGATTATATATTTGGTACAGCTCTCCCCACTAGTACTGCATAGTAAAATACACTGATAATGTATAATACGAAACACAAGGAGCACACTACAAGTGAGGTCCTATACATCATTAGAACCAAATATATTGTGTGTGATATATAAATAATAAACAACAAAAGACACTTTAAATAAAACACCACTGTGATGCCTAAACAAGTGATAATCAGTGATAGGCGTTTCCAGTGATATAAAGTAAGCTTGAAACACAAAAAGTCAAATATAGTGAAGAGGCTAGTCAATAGGTCCCATAAAAAGGTTCACAGCAATTTCCAGTGCCCGCCATCCTCCAAACTTCTGATCTTCCACAGATCAATATGCTCTTTCCCCTTTAGGGGCTTAAGAAACCTCTGGTGGGTGGTTGGATCCTTAGTAATACGTAAATCCTCTATCACCTGCAACAATCCTTTTAAGTAGTACTCATAAAGAAGTCAGAAAACTGACATAAAAACCACTATAAAAACCATAATACATGACAACTCACATGTTTCAGTGCACTGGCTCTGGTGCACTCAGATAGAATGTGTAGTATAATAAGGGTGTGCAGCCCCCTTTAAAGATGTAGTACTGGCAAACACCAAATACGGTGCAATTTTGCTCTTAAGCCCCATACACACGGTCGGATTTTCCGATGGATTCTGTCCTATCGGACAATGTTGTCGGAAATTCCGACCGTGTGTAGGCACCATCGGACATTTTCCATCGGATTGTCCTACGGACAAAGTTGTATCTCCTGCTCTAAAAATTTTCCGACAACAAAGTCCGATCACACCAATTCCGATCGTGTGTAGCGAATTCCGACGGACAAAGTGCCACGCATGCTCAGATCACATTACAAGACCAAAGCTATTGGCTACTAGCCTCTACGTAGTCCCGTCGTAGGCAACAAACGTCACCACGTTCAGAATGATCGGATTTTCCGACAACTTTGTCCGACCGTGTGTATGCAACACCAGTGTCGGACTAAATCCGTCGGACCAAATCCGATGGATTTGGTGGTCGGATTTTCCGACCATGTGTATGGGGCTTAAGAGTGCACGGACGTCACCAGGCCTTTCCTCCGACTAGTTTTGTTACACTCCACATAACTTTATCGAGGAGAATAGAAAATACTGTGTTTGTTACAAGTGCATCATTGCTACTTTTTTTCCAACATTAACAATTATTCAAAAAGGGTCATTGAGCAATTTAAATAGAGATGTTGAAATCCAGAGAAGCACCAATTCGTCCTCTCTTTTATTCTCCTGAGTATTTGCACGTACAATTGTGTGGTCTGCAAAGAATTAAACAACCTATGAATTTATCTACATCATGAAATTTAAAGTCCAGTGACCCACCTGATTTGCTCCTGTCAGATCAAATTTATGTTTAAAGGTAATCCTAGCACTCTGTAAATGGTAAGGCAAAAGTCAAGTATCAGCCATTGAGAGTTTTGTACATCGTAGATAATAGCATGATATTTGGCAGCACATGATAAATCTGGGCACAAAGAACAGAGAAATTGAACCTAAATAGAGGAAAATACAAAAGAAATGTCTGCACTGGAAGTGCTAATATAAGCTATTCTCCTCGAAAAGATTCTTCCACCTGTGTATTGTCTTGTATAGGAATTCATTTTTACACAACTTAGAGCTGATCTGTGCATACCATTCTGGCCAGAATGTGTTAATTAGATAGGAAAATAATAAAACTCTGCAATAATACTTGTGCTGCAGAAAAACATTTCTTTCCCTTGGCTGATCATGAGACTATTATTCATACTACATTCATATATACACCCAGTGCTAAGACCCCTTTCACACTGGGGCACTTTGCAGGCGCTACAGCGCTAAAAATAGCGCCTGCAAAGCACCCTGAAACAGCCACTGCTGTGTCTCCAGTGTAAAAGCCCCAAGGGCTTTCACACTGGAGCGGTGCACTTGCAGGACATTAAAAAAAACTCCTGCAAACAGCATCTTTGGAGTGGTGAAGGAGGGGTCATTACGATGCGGACAAGCTGGATGAAATGGTCTCATCCAGCTTGTCTGCATTGTAATGACGCCGAACGTTGGTGAGGTAGAGTCTCAGATGTTCTGAATGGAGTTTTTGCTGACATGCTTATTTAACTGGTTTTAATGTAAGTGCGATCTGTAGTGTGGGCGAGTTTTTTCCATAATAAAAGGTATAACACTATGCAAGCGGGTTGTTTGTATCTTTTTATGTTGACGCCCCTGCTTTTGAGATCATGAGTCTATGAGGAGTAAGAGTCCGAGGATGTGCATTAAGTGAGATCCAGGTTAAGACTTCATATTGATTTAGCTCTGGTAAGCATCCATCTACTGGGGAGTGCCCAGGCTGCAATCGGTGCTGGTGTAGGATCTAATTTACTGCAGTCTGTTCCATTCCTGTGGTGGACTTCACTTCACTTCTGACAACACTTTTTCTCCTCTTGCTGGCTGTGTGTTCATTTTATTTTATTTTAATCTGGACATTTATGGACTGTTTTTTTTCATGTCATTTATTTTTTGCATGAGTTTCCTGTATACACATATGGGTAGAAACAGCTGCAGCTTCATTTGTTTTATGTATCATTATTCACACACCATCATTGGTTGAATGGTGGTTATGATTATTATTATTGTTTTTATTCTGATTATTATTTTTTTATTTTTGTATTTGTATTTTTTTATTTTAATATTTATTTTTATTTTTATTTTTATTTACTGCCGATTGATTTAATTAATTCTATTAAGCGCTGTTAATGTTTGGTTCATATGAATTGAATATCTTTTTTATCGATTGTTACCTATCTTAGGTGTATAACAGCAGCTATTGGTCTTTGCATTTGTACTATTATTATTTTGTTTGTTTGTTTATTTATTTTTATTTTTATTTTTACTTTGAGCGCTGGGTTCAGGAATAATTACTACTATTATTTTTGAGCTATTGTATAAACAGTGAAATAAGTGATAAAAGTTCAAAATATCCAAAAGTAGTAAAACAATTCTTCTAAGAGATCTAAACACGTTCTTCTTAACAGAATCTTCGTGTCTTGACAAAAGCTTAATGCTCCCAGAGCTCTTATCTCGGTAAGAAGTATAATCAACCTTATGGATCTCCTATGATGAGAACAGGCTTACAACTGCGAATCTCCAATTTGCAAATGTGTCGAGGGTTCCGATTCTGGGTGGTGGCCGTACACACAGTCGGAATTTCCGACGGAAAATGTCCGATCGGAACATGTGTGTGGGCTCCATCTGACTTTTTCTGACTCTGACTTTTTCTGTCGGAATTTCCGACGGAAAAAAAATTTGAGATCCTGCTCTCAAATTTTCCAACAACAAAATCCAATCTGACTTTTTCCGATCGTGTGTAGAGAATTCCGACGAAAAATGCCACGCATACTCAGATCAAACTATGAGACCAAAGCTATTGGCTACTAGCCTCTACGTAGTTCCGTCGTACGCAACAAACGCCACCACGTTCGGAATGATTGGATTTTCCAACAACTTTGTCCGACCGTGTGTATGCAACACCAGTTTCGGACAAAATCCGTCGGAAGAAATCCAACGGATTTTGTGGTCGGAAAAAATCCAACGGATTTTGTGGTCGGAAAAAATCCAACGGATTTTGTGGTCGGAAATTCCGACCGTATGTATGGGGGCTTAGACTGGGCTCAAACCTCCCTATGGTGATGTTAAGCTTCTCCTTCGGGGCTCCCAATTACACAATCAACTCGCAGTTCCAAACATTAAATTAAAACAAAAAATGGCTTCCCATAATGTAGTACGTATAAAAAGTACAGGTTTATTCAAAGGCCAAATGGATTCTTACATTAAAAACAGGTTAAAAAAGCTTGTACAGTGCAAACACACTTTTTTAACCTGTTTTTAATGTAAGGATTCAAAGTCCAAAAGATTACACTATGGGGGGCAATTTTTTGTTTTCATTTAATGTTTGGAAACGCGAGTTGACCGTGTAATTGGGAGCCCCATTTTACATGTTTTTACAGCTATACCTGCGAAAAAGGCCAGCCTGAAGTGATCTAGAATGACTTAATTTTCTGACTAAAGTTCCACTTTAAGGAACTAATATTGCCATAAATCTAGCCAAGTACTGAAACCGATACCTAGGAATTTGGTCACATAACCAGTTGCCATAAGGCTTCTGACACAGCAGAAACTCTGTGCGTTCCATCCTGCTGTTCCTTAGTGATGACATCCCCCCGCCCAGGACACAAAGCTAAGTCTTCTCGGGGTGTCTCAAAGTTCACAGCCTGACATGGAAGGAGTGACTACACAGGCATGAAAATGTATCAATTCACCAAGCCATTCTTCCAAATGTTCGGTGCTGAAAATGGCAAATGCGTGCTTCACAGTTTTTGTGTGCTCCTTGCAAACAGCTGACACCCCCATAGTTTAGTTGAAAATAAAGAAAGTGGAAGGAGAAGGCTCAGAGTTAGAGTGTTCTATCAGTGGGCACAGTGATGGCAACAGTCTTCTGGTATTCCGAGGGCCTTCTTCTTCACTTTCTCTAGCTTCAACTCGACTACTGGGAGTGCCAACTGTTTGCAAAGAGCGCTCAAAATATGTATAGTGTGCATGTGCCATTTTCAGCACCAAACATCTCAAAGAGTGGCTTGATTCAGGTAAATAGTTTCATCTCTGTGTGGTCACTCTTATGTGTTGGGCCACGTACCTTTCTATTAGTTTATGAATCAGCAGTGACAATGCTGATAGCCATGCCCCCTACAACATCTTTTCATTCCCCATGCAGATGCACGTGCACATTTTTTTATGAGGCCATAGTTCTAATTTAAAGAAGTATGTTATTAAAATCGTTGGTGACTACTCAGTAATTAGGTGAAAAAATAAAAACTTTGGTCAGGAGTATATCACATACAACACCATGCATACTGTACATAATATATAGCATTGCAGACAGAGTGCAGGGGTCAGAGCTATGTAACATATAGTGAAAAGATCAGTGGTCAGTAGTATGTACTATACAGCCCGGAAGACAGAGTGCAGCAAACAGAAGTATGTAATGTACAGCATCCAGACCACAGTAGTCAAAACTATGTAATGTAGTGATCAGGAGTATCTGGAGTGATCAGAAGTATGTACCATACACTGTACATTACATACTCCTGACAGCTGTACTCCAAGCATACAGCATGTACCCAAAGCACCCTCCCCATGTTGAGGGCATGGGGTCTGGGATGGTTCAGGGGGGGGTGCTCTCTCACCCCCCCCTTTTCCTGAGGCCTTCTAGGTTGCATGCACAGATAAGGGTCTGGTATGGATTTGGGGGGGGGGGGGGCCCACACCATTTTTTTTTTATTTGGCACAAGGTTCTCCATAAAAGTGCAGAGTATATACTAGGCTGTGTATATATGTATCAAATACACTGCCTGTACTGACTGAATCTAATCTACACTAAATGCAGAGTGTGTATGTATATATATATATATATATATATATATATATATATATCAAATACACTGCCTGCACGCCACTAAGCTGACTAATCTATCTTCATGCATTACACTATATACGGCCGCATGGTAAGCAGCAGCCTTATATAGTGCAGGTCGTGGACTTAGCCCCCTGAGCCATGATTGGCCAAAGGCACCCTGTCTTTGGCCAATTATGGCTCTCACAGCAGAGCGCGCTGTGATTGGTCAAAGCATGCAGGTCAGGTGCATGCTTTGACCAATTATAAGATGCCAATTGCCCTGTGATCTCACAGTGCATTATGGAGCGTTCCGTGGCACTCAAATTTGCTGCGAACGCCCCATAATGTTCTAAATTCGGCGAACGGGCGAATACCCAATGTACTGCCAATATGGGGGAACAACTTCTAATGTCATAGAAGATTCTGAATGGTGTGATATATAGACATGTGCATTCGTTTTCGTCCGAATGCATTTTCGTCCGAATTTCAGGTATTATAAAGTGCAGAATCCGAAAAACGAAAGATCCGACATAAACAAATGCTTTATTTTCGTTGTGACAACAGTTCGATATAGATAGGAGATTCGACGCTGACAATAACAATCTGTGTCCATTGAACCTGTGGTCGAATGTGCCTAACCTTAACTCTATTACTCCAAGATTATTCTACATAGAGAGAAAAGATTCGACGTAGAAAGGAAAGATTCGACGTAGAAAGGAAAGATTCGACGTAGAAAGGAAAGATTCGACGTAGAGAGGAAAGATTGCTGCTGGAATTGGGTGGAATTGCAGCTAAACTATACAGAGTCATACAGTTTAGCTGCTCCGTCGAATCTTCTTTGAACTTTCGACAGACACCATGAGCCTTCAATGACAGTTTCGACCTTAATTCATTTGGATTTTCGGACGAATGCAATTTTTAACGAAAAACAAAATAAATAAAAACGAATTTCGGGAGTAACTAAATAAATTCATTTTTCGGACGAAAACGAAATTCCAAAACGAAATATTTCAGTTTGCACATGTCTAGTGATATATGGCTGCTGCCAAAAAAGGTGATACCGGTTTTATGATTTGGGAATGTCATAAGCCAATTGGATATCGGATTTACCAGTTGGATTTGTTTTGGAAGAGGAGTTGGATGTCAGTTTGCCCTGAGATACTGCCACAGTACACACCATCCATTGAGCCTGATGTTGGAGTTGGTGACAGAATTGTTATATGCGCTTATACGTTCACTTTCTGGTAAGGAGTTCAATTTGTCACTGTGGTATGGTGTGCTACATATTTCACACTGAAGTTGATGCAGGGAACTCATCTCTTCCTTCACATAATAGACTGTTCATATATTTTTTACATCAGCACCGCATGTGGACTTTTTAAAGTACATGGACTGTTCTATGTCTTGGAGCGTCTGAGAGGTGAATGCCAGGCTGGGCAGGGTGACAGTTGGACCACAATACTCAGCAGCTCCTATGGGGGTACCGCTACAGTAATTTCCGTCGTGATATATGGGGAATTGATTGCTATATCTTTGGACAGGTATGTTTTGTTATCATTCTCTGATGTTCTTGAAAGTGTCACTCTGGTATCCATCTGTCAAACCTTCAAATTGATGACAACCCTCTCCTAATAGCTCAAGTTCCACATCTTTGTAAGAATACTTGTCTATTCCTAATGCCATTCTGTCTTGAGATATTTGCACCAAAGATATCTCTAAAATAATTGTGAAAAAATTCAAGTATTTCCACTACATATGACATATGTTCTAACAAGGGATTAGCCAGGGGTCTCAAACTGGTGGCCCTCCAGCTGTTGCGAAACTACAAGTCCCATGAGGCATTGCAAGGCTGACAGTTACAAGCATGACTCCCACAGGCAGAGGCATGATGGGACTTGTAGTTTCGCAAAAGCTGGAGGGCCGCCAGTTTGAGACCCCTGGATTAGACCATGTAGATTGTATTATGTTTGGAGTGATTGGGAGGTTTATGCAGCAAATTATGTATATGTTTGTATATTCCAAAAAAAGTCTCTGAAAATCTTACGAAACCACAGGAGAAAATAGATATATTTTACTACATGTAATTGGGTGGATTTACTAAAGCCAAATAGACTGTGCACTTTCCAAGTGCAGTTGCATAGTTACATAGTAGGTGAGGTTGGAAAAAGGCACAAGTCCATCAAGTCCAACCTATGTGTGTGATTATATGTCAGTATTGCATTGTATGTCCCTGTATGTTGTGGTCGCTCAATTGCTCCAGTGCATAGTAAATGATGGGGGGGGGGGGGGGGCTCTGCTGACTCCCATCATCCAATCATGTGCAGCCAAAAATGCATTTTTTTTTCCTTGCATGTGATTGAGTATATCTCTGCAACAACTTGCAAAGTGCACAGTCTGTTTCCCTTTAGTAAATCCACCCCATTGTTTCTGTGTTTTTCCATATTTAGGTTTCTATGCATTGATGTTGAGAGAATTGATCCAAGAAGGTAGAGACTTTTTAAAACTGACTATTATATTTTTATATTCCTTAACCACCTCAATACTGGGCACTTTCGCCCCCTTCCTTCCCAGATGAATTTTCAGCTTTCAGCGCTCTCGCACTTTCAATGACAATTGCATGGTCATGCTATGCATGACCCAAAATACATTTTTATAATTTTGTTCGCACAAATAGAGCTTTCTTTTGGTGGTATTTATTCACTACTCCGTTTTTAATTTTTTGCGATATAAGCGAAAAAACTGCGGAAATTTGGAAAAAAATATATTTTCTTCTTTCTATTTTAAAAGAAATCCAATAAAATCAAATTTTTGTCAAAAAGCCAAAATGTATTCTGCTACATGTTTTGGTAAAATAAAATTCCATTAGAGCCGGTTCACACCAGGACGACTCAGGGTCCGACTTCAGGTCGCCCCGAGACGCCCCAAGTCGTCCCAAGTCGCGCTGTAATGTTAATCTATGGAGCCGTCTCAATGCACACTACTGAAGTCTCTCCGACTTCAAAAAAGGTTCCTGTACTACTTCAATCCGACTTATAGGTGACTTGTACCCATTGATTTCAATGGAAGTCGCCTCCAAGTCGGATCTCCATCTATTTTGAAGCGACTTTACAGGAAAATAAATTTGTTTACTCAGGCAAACCCCACCCTCCCAGAGAGCTGATTATCCTGTGATTGGCCACAGCCAAAGTCGCCTGGCCTGGGGGCGACTTGAAGTTGGGTTGTAAATAACTCAAAGTCACGTTGAAGTTGCTTCCAAGTCACGTTGAAGTTGCTTCCAAGTTGCTTCCAAGTTGCCTTGCTAAGTCGTGCTGTAAGTCGTGTTGCCCCAGTGTGAACCGGCACTTAAGTGTATAATAATTGGTTTGTGTGATCACGGACATATGTATGCAAATGATCATGTACAGATGTGTGCAGATGATCATGGACATATGTGTGCAAATGATCATTGGGACATGTGATTTTAGTGGGACACATGTGGGGAACAGGTGTTTTTGGGATCATTACTATGTGGGGACGTGTTTTGGGGACACTATTTTGGGGACATTGTGTGGGGATCTGTGTGTTTTACAAGTGTGGGGACACTAGACTGGTGATCAGTGAGTAAAAAGCTGTAAAAAAACAGCTCATACTCACTGATCACCAGCCGGCTGCAGCGATCCCCTCTCCTCTCCTCACCGACAACATCTGTGTGAGGAGAGGAGAGCCGATCACCTAGAAACCGGCTCTCTGTTTACATCACATGACGGCTGTGATTGGACACTGTCGTCATGTGATCAGGAGGGCCAATCACAGAGCCCTCCTGCCGATCTGAGATGCGCGTGTCCGGGTGATATGGGCGCATCAGGATCGCACCACTGCGCGGGAACGCGCACGTGCTATCCCCCTCCTTCTGAGGGACGTTCCTGAATGTCCACTCAGGAGGAGAGAGCGCCCACCCGGTCGTGCATATATAGTGGCCAGGTAGGAAGTGGTTAAATAGCGCATTCTTGAACCGCTACTTATTTAGCTCATGCATTCATTTATTTATTTTACTAAGCATTTTCACTTTTTGACGTAAATACCGCATAAGGTGATAGTGAATTGACATTTTCATTATCTCATGAGATATTTGGGAAAAATGTCTCAGATCACCTTAATACCTCATGTGATATTCTTTAGTGAATGGAGACCATAGTGCTTTGTTGTAGACTTGCTGAAGTGGGAGTTTTTTTGACCCCCTGAAACACATTGGCAGTTTTTAGTACAAACGAATACATTCATTTGGATGCTTTTATCATTTGGTCTGGCGCTCTTTCTTTTGTGTTTTTTTTTTATGTTAACAAAATGACTACAGTGATCACATTAGCTAAAATAATAAAAATAACTGACTTTTCCTAGACATCAGAGGCATGAGTTCCCAACTACAATTTCTGACAAAATATGAGCAGAAAACATGTGTAGAGCTCAAGCTGTACCAAAATGGCCTCCACTGTTATCAGAAAGTATGTTGTACTATAAAAGATGCCTCTGTTTTGTTTGTAAAATTACTATATCAGAGGGAAAGGAAGGGTCAGAACTCTGAACTAATCAGGACATTGTGACCAAACTTGAGACTGACCTCCTCAGTGAGTTGCTGGTCCTTTATCCAGTTAGCTGTCTATGGCAGACAAAGACAAAGAAAGCAAAACTTCATCAGGTTGGTGAGTAAAATGACAATGTTTTTGGGGGGAAGGTTGATGAATGGTATATTGTTAAGCCTAGTACGCACGGGCCGAATGTCGTGGGAACATCAGTTGGTTCAATAACAATTGTCTGACATTTGGCCCGTGCGTATGGCAGCTGGTCCTACAGAAGCCAGCCGTTCGGCCAGCTTCTGTCAGATGAGCATGCTGGAAAACCAGCGGCTGGCCAGCTCCCAATCAGTGCTCTCAACCAATGGCTGAGAGCGCTGACCGGAGTGTACTGGCAGGGGAGAATTTCCTTTGTCAGAGCACAATAGCTCAGCGGGGGAGATCACTGTACTAACGGTGGATCGTTAGTACAGCCGCTCCGACCCGAGCTGTCAGTTTATTTCTGTTCAACCTGCCAGGTTAAACAAAAAAAAAAACTGAGTGTGTACTAGGCTTTAACCACTTGCTGACCAGCCACAGTACATACACTGCAGCAGGTCGGCTCTATTGTGCAAAATTATTTACCTGTATGTCGTTTCATGCAATAGATAGTGTGGGCATGGAAGGACGAGCCGATGCACGTGCTCGGCGGACCTGATGTCCGCCAGCCACCCACAGAGAGGCAATACGGGGAACTGCCTATGTAAACAAGGCGGATCCCCGTTCTGACAGGAGACAACACTGAGATTTGCTGTTTCTAGTGATCAGGAACATCGATTTCTGTCTTGTCCCAGTGAGCTCATCCCCCACACAGTTAGAACACACCCAGGGAACACAGTTAACCTCTTGATCGCCCCCTAGTCTTAACCCCTTCCCTGCCAGTGTCATTTATACATTGATCAGTGCATTTTTTTTAGCACTGATCACTGTAATAATGTCACTGGTTCCCAAATAAGTGTCCCCAAAAAAGTGTCACTTAGGCTCGGTTCACACTGCAGCGATGCGGGAACCTTGCAAATCCACTGCGGGCTCCCGCATTGCATGTCTCCCGGCGGCAGTTCACACTGCACTATGCAAACTGCTGGGAGTGTCAATTAAAAGTTATTGACACCCCCAAATCAGTTCACATATCGCAGTGCGAACTGCAAATTCGGACAGGAATTGGATTGCATGGGTGTGAACACCCATGCGATCCGATTCTGCTGTGGACCAAAAAAAGGTCCTGTGCAAGTTTGGTCCGTATGTGATGCAAATTTAGCCATACTATCTGTATGGCTGAAATCGCATTGCACAGACATTGCATGTGATTTTTACTGCAGTGCGGTGCGAATAACATCCCATTTCAGACATCGCACCAGTTGGAACTGGCCCTTAGGGTCAGATTTGTCCACCGCAATGTTGCATTCCTGCTAAAAATCGCAGATCGACACCATTACCAGTAAAATCAATCAATAAAAAAACTCTTTTTTTATTTATAGCGCAAAAAATAAAAACCATAGAGATGATCAAATACCACTCTATTTGTGGGAAAGCTCTATTTGTGGGAAAAAAGGACATCATTTTTGTTTGGGTACAACGTAGCACGAACGCACAATTGTCAGTTAAAACGACAAATCCTTCGGGGGCTGAAGTGGTAAAGATGCTCATAGCTGTAAGGGTAAAAACAGGACACATACAGTATAGTACTATATGTGAGGCATATAACTGGGATTCGGAGAATGTCATTTTAGTCTAGTGTTTTCCTTTACATTATTTTCAGAGATGTGTGTTTTATTGCTTGGAGAGTTTTAACACTTTTTGCACAAATCTCACCTGCCAATTGTATCCTGTTATTCTTGCTGTAGGTGAAGATATGCTATAAGAAACGACTGTTGGAGAAAGAGGGAGGCTGAAGAAAGTCAAAAACCGATACAGAACCGATACAGAGGACAGTCAGCTGGCCTGTGAGCTGAAATGGGATCTGGGTACATGTATGCTCATCAGCCTGTACCAGTATCTCTTATGCCACATACACACGAGCGGATTTTCCGTCGGAAATATCTTGAATGTTTTTTCAGACGGAATTCCGCTCAAGCTTGGCTTGCATACACACGGTCACACAAAAGTTTGCTGAACTTTCGACTGTAAAGAACGCGGTGATGTACAACACTACGACGTGACGAGAAAATGAAGTTCAATGCTTCCGAGCATGCGTCAAATTGTTTCCGAGCATGCGTAGGAATTTTGCGTGTCGAAATTGGTACAGACAATGGGAAATTTCCGATCAAAACTTTTTCCGACCGAAAAATTGAGAACCTGCTCTCAATCTTTTGCTGGCTGGAATTCTACCAGCAAAAGTCTGATGGAGAATACACACGGTCGCATTTTTCTACCAAAAGCTCTCATCAGACTTTTGCTGGCGGAATTCCGATCATGTGTACGCGGTATTAGCTTACTTCATATGAACTGCTAACTTCATTTTTAGAAAAATCATTGAAAATCAACTTTCTATTTCTGCCTCAGTTTATTTTTACTCCCTACACATCCCTGGCATTATGCCAGCAATCAATGTCAGATGAAATGTAGATGTCAAATTATTTTGATCTATATTTAATGTTTTATTATGTTCTATTGCACTGGAACTAACACTGCTTTTCATGTTGTTATTTTTCCAGAAAAGTCTGAATGGCTTGGCTTGTTACCTAATATGTGCTTCCAAGGAAAGGCTTTTGCCATGCACTGAGCTCGCTCATGTATGAGTTTACTGATAACATTTAATCAATAAAATTATGTTATGTTTAGCTTACACCGAATGATTCCTCTAATCTTGCATGGTGAAAACTTTTTCCTTTCGTACATTCTTTTGTCTGAGCAATAAAACTGATGTTATTCAGCGTGCTGCTGCAGTAAATAAATTAACACTCCACTGATCAAGTTAAGCTTTCCGCTTTCAGTGAGTCTTATTAAAAGAGAAGGATTTTATCATAAATCACAAGTTTAAACTGTGTGCTTACCCTGTCAAAATCCCCCTGAAAGGTTCAGTTCTACTCAAACCTAAATCAGTGATAACAATCCAAGCATTTGTGAAACGAAAAAGGGTATACGCCCTAACAAGGATTATTTATTGATCCCCAGTGATGTCTGATCAGAGTGATTTTTGATCTAGGCTAATTTATGTCTTGAGTTAAAGTTATTGTAAACCCTCACCATGTAAAACAATCCATTCCGTTTACAATAGAAATGAAAGGCAAAACATTTGTGTATATACCATATTTATCGGCATATAACATGCACAGGCATATAACACAGACCTTAATTTTAAGAGGGAAATTTTAGGAAAAAAAATAAATTAAAAAAAAAGAATTTTGAAGCAAAATAGGGTCAGTGCCCATCTGCAGCCTCGCCGTTGCCCATTAATGAAGCCAGATCAGTGCCCATCTGCAGCCTTGCCATTGCCCGTCATGGCAGCCTAATCAGTGCCCATCTGGAGCCTTGCCCATCATTGCAGCCTGATCAGTGCCCATCTGCATCCTTGCCCATCATTGCAGCCTGATCAGTGCCCATCTGCAGCCTTGCCATTGCCCGTCATGGCAGCCTAACCAGTGCCCATCTGCAGCCTTGCCCATCATTGCAGCCTGATCAGTGCCCATCTGCAGCCTTGCCCATCATTGCAGCCTAATTACTGCCCATCTGCAGCCTTGCTCATAATTACAGCCTAATCAGTGCCCATCTGCAGCCTTTGCCATCATTGCAACCTGAACAGTGCCCATCTGCAGCCTTGCCCTTCATTGCAGCCTAATCAGTGCCCATCTCCATCTGCAGCCTTGCTCATCATTACAGCCTAATCAGTGACCATCTGCAGCCTTTTCCATAATTGCAGGCTGGTCCGTGCCCATCTGCAGCCTTGTCTATGCTGGGATAGACAGAGTCGGATCACCTGTGTACTCGGCTCGACTCACAGTCACGCCCAATCCCGCAATCCCGCCCCTTGGCTCCTATGATGGACATAACAGCGGTCCAATGCCGGGACATCAACGCTAGGAGCCATCCAGGGGGCGGGATTGGGTGTGACTGCAAGCCGAGCAGAGCTGAGTACACAGGAGATGGTGGCTCTGTATTTCAACGGCGCTCGTTCTCTCCTTTCCCTCCGAGGCAGCCTATATTGACGTATAACACGCACACACGATTTTCCCCCTATTTTAAGGGGAGAAAAGTGTGCGTTATACGCCGATAAATACGGTATATAAAAAAACATTATAAATACCCTTTTTTATAAGTGATCACATTCCACATTCTACATAAGAGCTGAGGGGAGGAGAAGCAACACCCCTCTGAGCTGCCCAGTGAAAGGCTGTGCAGGGTGGGGGGTGTCAGGACAAGTCTGATCATTGGAGGAGAGTACACTAAATTCCCCAAAAAGCTAGAGAACTGTCGGTGGTGTGTTCTCCTGTTAAGAGCGGTCAGTTTTTAATAGTAAAGCAGAGGGACTGGCAGGAACACCAGGGACGTCGAACAAAGGAAGCAATACAATAAGAATAGGAGATTTTCTCATACAAATACATGGTACAGCAGGCACATATCAGGTATATGAAATGTTGGATTTACAAACACTTTAGCTATAGACATGAGATGACAATTGACTGATCTGGTGGTTTACAAATGGATATAGAAACAACTAATGTATACAGTAGGTTGCAGACCCTGTTGGAAACCTGTCTCGACCATCATTATTAGAGATAAGTGCTTTCAACGGTGTGTGCCAGGACTACTCTGTTCCTCTCTTCACTGATATAAGCACAAGCATTCAACCAGCCACATGTTCATGTTTATTGTCCTGACAGACAAGAAGGATGTGTTTGGGTGGTTGGATTGTGAATGCAACTCTCATCATCCTCAGTAGTCTTTGGGTACCTCTACAGTGGATTTCAAGAAAATTCCAGCCTGCATATCCAGATCACCTATGTAGCATTTGCCTTTGTGTGCACGTCTTGCAGCATGTGCATAGGTTCATACTGGTATCAAGAAGCCCATTTAAAGCTGAGCCCTATCAGGTCTCAGGGCTGAAAGTTCTTCAGATGTACACCTGTTCTCAGCGATTTTGTAATCCAATCCTGTTTTCTGTTATCAGCCTGGTTTGTTCCTTTACCTATCTGCAACTCCAACATATTTGCTCATCTACTCCTGTACTTATCCTGGTTAGTCTACTGGCTATGTCTCCTGCCTTGGACTTTGGTACCTCATTGCCTGCAAGTTGCTGACCCAGCCTGTTTTGCTTCAATCTTTTACTGCTAGAGGAACAAAAAAGCAGAGGAATCCTTTGTCTAGAGGAAAAGAGATTTCATCTCCAAATACGGAAAGGTTTCTTCACAGTAATGCCACGTACACACGACTGGACTTTCCGGCAAACTAGGTCCAACGGTCTTCCTGACGGACTTTTGGTGAAATTCCTACGGACTTTCAGAACGAATGGACTTGCCCACAAACGAGCTGACTAAGTCCGTTCGTAAGTCCGTTCGTTTTGAACGTGATGACGTAAACGGGACTAAACAAGGAAGTTCAATAGCCAGTAGCCAATAGCTTCCCTTGCGTCTTATTTGGTCCATTGGACCAGCACACAGACGAACGTTTTTCCCGAATTAAGTCTGTCGGAATTGAGTCCGTCGGACAGATTTGAAACATGTTCTATCTCTAGGTCCGTCGGATTTTCACACACGTTCGGATTGTCCGACGGACTAATCCCTTCGGAACTAGTCTGCTGGAAAGTTCGGTCGTGTGTGGAATAGACTCCCTCCAGAGGTGGTTCTGGCCAGCTCAGTAGATTGCTTTAAGAAAGGCCTGGATTATTTCCTAATTGTACATAATATAACTGGACACTGACAGTTATAGGTAAAGTTGATCCAGGGAAAATCTGATTGCCTCTCTGGGATCAGGAAGGAATTTTTTCCTCTGCTGTAGCAAATTGGATCCTGCTTTTCTGGGGGGGGGGGGTTTCACCTTCCTCTGGATCAACTGTGGGTATATGGGATTGTATGATATTTTTTATTTTATTTGTTTATTTTTTTATAGTTGGACTGGATGGACCTGTGTCTTTTTTCAACCTGACTAACTATGTAACTATGCTAATCCTCCCACAAGCCATGATCTGCTTGCATCACGTAAGGAAGCACAGATACCCAGTGATAACATCACTGTGACTAAAATATGGTAGCATATTACATGAAAAAAGTATTATTTAAAAATCATATTAAAAAGGAACTTCACTCGCTCCTCTCCCATTTTTTTCCCCACTTTCCCATTTCCCAGGTTTGATTCAGATACTCAAAGGCCCAATTGATCCAATGTTGCCATGCTGTAAGCTGCTAATCAGGTGCAGCAGATGGGGTCGTTTGCCACCATCTTGGTACTATTCAGTCATTGGAAGCTGGCTGCCTATTCTGGGTTCAGGCAGTTGGCCTCTGATGACGTGTGCGCCTCCTCCCACCAGCCGCTGTCAGTCCCTACTCAGGCAGACTGCTGGGATGTGAATTCCAGGAGGCTGAGGCAGCAGGGACATGTCATTCTTGCCTTGATGTGAATAGCATTGGGGGGTTAGGCCAGGCATAAAATTATGAAAAGCAGTAATTAAACAATAAATGTAAAAAACAAAAAAACAAAACACTTCTTCATATTGCGGAGGGGGTGGGAGTGCAGGTCATAGGGGATCTTGAAGGTGAAGGTCTACTTTACCATGTTAATCAGGGAGAGAGGGAAGGGGGAAGGGAAGAAGGGAGGGAGGGAAGGCAAAATATAAGCAGATTAAACCTATATCTTTAAGGAGAGCAGAAATATACTGATTATTTTAGACTGAACACATTGTATATTAGTAGGAACCATGCAAAATGCATCATTGTGTTCTTTGAAAATGTCAAGGACCCGCGATCTGCTTCTGTTTGTGTGTTTTAACATCTATTTTAGTTAAGAGTAAGACTTGAGCAAACAATCATTAATGATTGGAAATACAAGTGGAGAACAATGCTACATTTGAAATGGCCCACATATAGCTATATGGCATTTGTATTTTAAGATGAAATCTTTCCATACCTGCTAGGTAACTGATTATTGTTCTCAGTAGAAATGGTAAAAGCTAAACTCCAAGAAAGGAAAGTCCCTAAGTACATGAATTTTAACACGTGCAAAATAGCTATAAAAATTATATATTGCTGATAAACAGGATAATCAATAGAAGCAATAGGCAGGTAACCCTTCGGGCATTGGATCCACTAAATATAAAGAAAATGAGGTACTTGATCGAAGGAAACAAGAAAAATTCTTGAAACGGCAATCCCCTCCAAAAACCCCACTCACCAGAAGTAGTAGACCCACGGCTTTTCAGTCCTAGGGTCAGGATAGCGTTATGTGGGGATTGGTTGTTGTATGCAAAAGTTCCTTTCTTGTTGATTACAAATGAATACTCCAAATAGAACAGAGAAGGCTCCAGAGGATTAGAATACCGGAAAAATAAAAAAGAGAATCTATCATGTGAAGTATCGCTATCACAAGCTGTAATACCGCTGTTAAATGACAAACTCACTGCACAGAAAACAGGTATCAGCGTGTTCTGGGTGCACAAAGATGGCGTACGTTCCACAGAAACAGGAAGCAGCGTCACTGGCTCTCAACACCGGAAATAGGAGGACTGAGCAGAGTGATAACCTCATCAGGGATTCCCTGATGAAGTCACGTGTTGTGACGTAATGCATAGGGAAGTGACCGGAATAAGAGACAACCGGAAGTGACACAAAGAGGCGCCTGTAACGCCGTTTTTACAGATCTGCTGTTTTTATTTATTCATGTTGTAAGTCGCCATCTCTTATTTTATCAATAAACAAGTCAAAGTTTACTGCACTATAGGATATTCCTGTTTATTCCTCACTTTTATATGCTGTGAATAAACGGCCGAACGGACCAATTGGAAGCCAGGATAGGAATACAAGACTCTGAGGGATACCATCTGCTGTTACGATACCCAGGAAGGCCCTGTAATAAACAGATCTCAGTGGCGTTTTGTTACCCACTTGGAGGTAAGAGCATAGAGAGCACTGAGTGGGGCACATGAAGATCGCACTGCGGATGTTATTTGAAGAGTCTGCTTGTCACATCGCTGCACATCAGCACTTTTTGCACTTTTTGCACGTTTATTTTACTTTATTTGATTTATTAGGACTATATCTATACACCACCAGGTGTTTACAAAGGACTACTTTGCACAACTAAGTGTTTATACAGCAATATTTTGCACAGCAACTCATTACTAGGAATGTTTGCACAGTAATCTCCACCATATATTTATTTGCATATTTGCTTGCACAGTTCTACTTTTTGCATAGGAATTTAGTAGTCAGCACCTTTTGCACAGCATTTGTTTATTATATGCACATTTGCACTTTATTATTTTGAATAATCTTGATTGCATAACAATAATACAGGTACTTGTTCCCTGTATGACTATAGGGTATATAAGTTGCGCTGACCATTATTTTTTTTATATAACCTCATCAGTTTGCTGCTGCTCCTTAACTGTCCAGTCACAGGTTGTGGAGTGGAAGGCCTCAATGGAGTATTGCTTAACTGCACTAGAGAAAAGTCAAGTCTTGAACTTGGATGTGCTGTCTGGCAAGAATGCGTAAATCTCAGGTATGGCTGAACAACATTACAAACCCTTGGCTCCAGTACATGTATTTTGCTGTTTCACCTGCTTCAACTTTACCTTCTTGGGCAAGAGGTAATAAAGCATGCAGTAGTCATAAACATACTGGAAAGTCAGTAAATAGAAAAAAACGTTTCTTCTTTGTAAATTGTAACTGCTAGTTTAGTATGTCAGCTATTGGCTTTTCAAGAAGGGAATGTGATTTATTATGTATTTGTGAAGTTCACAGCCCCTAGTGTCTAATCATCAAACAATAATTAGAATTTTTTATGCAATGCAAATTTGCCAGTAGAGATAAGCAAACAGTAAAAAAAAATCTACTCTGTGGTCAATCCACCTAAATCGAAGCTGAAATCTAGTTAGCATGCTTGATATGCCAACTGACCGGATTTATTTTTTATTTTTTATAGTTTTGTAATCAAAAGAAAAAACACACCCTGCCCCTCTGAACACTGCTATAATGCCAATACAGGAATATAAATTAGTATTTTCTCAGCTGTTGTCTTTTTTTTAAGAAAAATTACAAATCAATTTTGAAATCACTACTGAATGAGATTTTTACATTCTTCCTTAAATATAGGTTTTCTTTTATTATTTTTTTTGTTTTATTGTTTTTACATTTGTATTGTATTAGCTTTTGTAATCCACTTTTAGTTCTATTGTACTAAAGGGTTGGAGGGGCTATTTTCAGGTTGAGATGGTGGTATGGAGCTACTGTGATTGGACCCAGCTTCATACTTATATTCAGGGCTTTCTTTCACAGAAAATAGGTGCAGGAACTCAACCATGACCGACCAAAACCCCTTTGACCCCCACACACACCCTCAAAACAGCATCAAATACTGGGTGTGGTCATATTTCACTAACAGTGGGAAGGTCTTAAAGGGGTATTGAATACCAGCAGTGCATTATGTACAGAGTTCATGGGTGTGCTACGTGCAGAGTTTGGGGGTGCGCTGCATACAGGGGGCAGAGTTCAGGTGTGCACTACACACATTGTGCAGCATTGAGCCTTCTTCCACAGCTGTTTGCCTCTGCACCCCCCATCCACATCTTACTTTCTCCCCTCATCCCAGCCGGCTCTAGAATCTCCCGAACACTGTAAATGGCTCTGCCTCTCTAACTTGGGAGATCATCCAGTGGGGGTGTCGGCATATGCACTGCACCCCAGGAACCCACATCTCCCTTGCCCCCACCCTGCACTCAGTGGGAGCCACTCAGGAGTAGGGATGGGCCGAACACCCCCGGGTTCGGCTCGCACCAGAAACCGCGAACGGACCTAAAGTTCGTGCGAGCATTTATAACCCTATTAGTTACAATGGATGCGAACGTTCGAAATCAAAAGTGCTAATTTTAAAGGCTAATATGCATGTTATTGTCATAAAAAAGTGTTTGGGGACCTGGGTCCTGCCCCAGGGGACATGTATCAATGCAAATTTTTTTAAAAAAAACGTTTGTTTTTTCAGGAGCAGTGGTTTTAATAATGTTTAAATTGAAACAATAAAAGTGTAATATTCCTTTAAATTTCGTGTGTCTATAGTATGCCTGTGAAGGGGCGCATGTTTGCTGTGCTTAGAACTGTCCCTGCAAAAAGTGTCATTTTGCAGGAAAAAAAGCTATTTAAAATCACTCGCGCCTAATGTATTGACGGCTCCCGTAACACAGAGAACAGTCATTCACTGAAAGCCATTCATAAAAAAAAATAATTGATAAAAAATAAAAAAAAATTTAAAAAAAAAGCGTGGGGGTCCCCCCAAATTCAATAACCAGGCCCTTCAGGTCTGCTATGGATATTAAGGGGGACCCCAGCCAAAAAAAAATAAAAAATGGCGTGGGGTCCCCCTCAAAATCCATACCAGACCCTTGAGGTCTGGGATGGATTTTAAGGGGAACCCCAGCCAAAAAAAATGGTGTGGGGTCCTCCTCAAAATCCATACCAGACCCTTATTCGAGCACGCAACCTGGCAGGCCGCAGGAAAAGAGGGGGGGACGAGAGCGGCCCCCCTCCCTCCTGAACCATACCAGGCCACATGCCCTTAACATTGGGAGGATGCTTTGGGGGTCTGAGACCCCCAAAGCACCTTGTCCCCATGTTGATGAGGACAAGGGCCTCTTCCCCACAACCCTGGCCATTGGTTGTGGGGGTCTGCAGGCAGGGGGCTTATCGGAATCTGGAAGCCCCCTTTACAAGGGGACCCCCAGATCCCGGCCCCCCCTGTGTCAAATGGTAATGGGGTACAAAAGTACCCCTACCATTTCACCAAAAAAGTGTCAAAAATTGTAAAAATGACAGAAGATGGTCTTTGATAATTCCTTTATTAAAATCTTCTTTCTTCTTTCTTCTGGTCTTCCTTTCTTCATCCTTCGGTTTCTTCATCTTCTCCTTCCGGCATCTTCTTCCATCTTCTTCTTCCATCTTCTTCTTCCTCCGATCCGCTTCTTCTTGCGCTGGTCTTCTCGTCCTTCTCGTTCGGCATCTTCTTCCATGGTGTCGGCGTCTCTTCTGGGCCGCTTCGCGCAATGGGAAATTTTGACAAAAGTACCCCTACCATTTCACCAAAAAAGTGTTAAAAATTGTAAAAATGACAGGAGACGGTCTTTGACAATTCCTTTACTAAAATCTTCTTTCTTCTGGTCTTCTTCCTTCTTCCTCTCTTTATCCTTCGGTTTCTTCATCTTCTCCTTCCGGCATCTTCTTCCATCTTCTTCTTCCATCATCTTCTTCCTCCGATCCGCTTCTTCTTGCTCTGGTCTTCTCGTCCGGCATCTTCTTCCACGGCGTCCGGGTCTCTTCTTGGGCCGCTCCGCGCAATGGGAGGCTCCCGCTGTGTGAGGCTTCGCTGCGTCTGACAGGTCTTTTATAACGGAGGGCGGGGCCACCCGGTGACCCCGCCCCCCTCTGACATCATGGGGAAAGCCATAGGAAATTCCCCATGACGTCTCAGTGCGTCAGAGGGGGGCGGGGTTACCAGGTGGCCCCGCCCTCCGTTATAAAAGACCTGTCAGACGCAGCGAAGCCTCACACAGCGGGAGCCTCCCATTGCGCGGAGCGGCCCAGAAGAGATGGCGACGCCATGGAAGAAGATGCCGGACGAGAAGACCAGAGCAAGAAGAAGCGGATCGGAGGAAGAAGATGATGGAAAAAGAAGATGGAAGAAGATGCCGGAAGGAGAAGATGAAGAAACCGAAGGATGAAGAAAGGAAGAAGGAAGACCAGAAGAAAGAAGATTTTAATAAAGGAATTGTCAAAGGCCGTCTCCTGTCATTTTTACCATTTTTGACACTTTTTTGGTGAAATGGTAGGGGTACAGTACCCCCTTACCATTTCACACAGGGGGGGGCGGGATCTGGGGGTCCCCTTGTTAAAAAAAAAAAAAGCCCCCCGCCCGCTGACCCCCACAACCAATGGCCAGGGTTGTGGGGAAGAGGCCCTTGTCCTCATCAACATGGGGACAAGGTGCTTTGGGGGTCTCAGAACCCCAAAGCATCCTCCCAATGTTGAGGGCATGTGGCCTGGTACGGTTCAGGAGGGAGGGGGGGCGCTCTCGTCCCCCCCTCTTTTCCTGCGGCCTGCCAGGTTGCGTGCTCGGATAAGGGTCTGGTATGGATTTTGAGGGGGGCCCCACGCCATTTTTTTTTTGGCTGGGGTCCCCCTTAATATCCATAGCAGACCTGAAGGGCCTGGTTATTGAATTTGGGGGGACCCCCACGCTTTTTTTTTTTTATCAATGACTTTTTTTTTTATGAATGGCTTTCAATGAATGACTGTTCTCTGTGTTACGGGAGCCGTCAATACATTAGCCGCGAGTGATTTTAAATAGCTTTTTTTCCTGCAAAAATGACACTTTTTGCAGGGACAGTTCTAAGCACAGCAAACATGCCCCCCTTCACAGGCATACTAAAGACACCCCCCAGATGTGATACTGCAATGTTGTACTAACAGCACACACACACAAATCCCCAGAATCATAGCACATAATGTCAGCAGTCAGCAGCACATAACACTGACACGGACGCTGGAACACAACACAATATGCAAGGCCACTGGCACGGCGGCCTTTTATACTGTGGGGCGTGTATTAAACCCCCTGAGCTATAATTGGCCACAGGCATCCTGCCTGTGGCCAATTATTGCTCTCCTCGCCGCTGGCTCTTTGATTGGCCAAGTTCCAGCTAAAAGAAAGCCCTGCTTATATTCAATGTTGAAGTTGTATAAAACTATAAAAGAGTTTGTGTTATGACTATGTAGTGGTGGAAGTCCCGAATGAAATTATATTTTTATTTTCCTAAACATTCTACATCCTTTCTATACTTCAAAAGGCTAAACAATGAAGATGATAAAATTGGGAGGTGATGGGATCACATTGCAGGTAGAGGTCGACCGATATATTGGCCGATATTTGGCGTTTTTTATTTAATCGGCATCAGCAGATTGTGCTGATAAAAAAGGCCGATTATAACTTCAGTGCAACTTGCAAATGACTTCTGTAATAGAAGTCAATGTAAGTTGCCTGAGTCTTCCCCTGGAGCGACTTATCTCCTCTCTGGGCAGTCTGCCAAGAAAAGACCAAAAAGATACAATGTTTCTTCTTATCAATAGACTGAACTCAGTTTAACCATTTAAAGAGTAAATCTTTTCTGACACTTGTTGCTTACAAGTAAAAACTCTGTATTTTCTGCTAGAAAATCACTTAGAACCCCCAAAAATTATATATATATTTTTAGCAGAGACCCTAGGGAATAAAATAGCGGTTGTTGCAATATTTTATGTCACATGGTATTTGCGCAGCGGTCTTTCAAACGCAATTTTTTTGGGAAAAATACACTAATGATTTTTTTTAAAAAAACAGTAACGTTAGCCCATTTTTTTTTGTCCAAAAGTTTTGATTACCTGTTTTTGTGTATTTAATATTTAAGATATCAATTATATATAATATAAATTATACATACTAGTGAACTGATTGGAGGTTTGTTTTTTTTAATAAAATGTAAGAAATTTTCTGTATCACTTATTACTTAAGGCTGCTTACACACTGGAGCAGGCAGGCATTGACGGTAAAACACTGCTAGTTTTAGTAGCGATTTACCGTAATTTTAGCGGCACTATTCAGCCACTAGCAGGGCGCTTATAACCCAGCTAGCGGCCAAGGAGGGGGTTAAATGCGCCTGTGAAGCGCATTTAAAATCGCATTGCAGTCGCTTCGGCAGTGGTGTCTATTCATTTCAATGTGCCGGAGTGGCGTAGGAGCGGTATACACCTCTCCAAAGATGCTGCTCGCAGGACTTTTTTTTTCTGCCAGCGCATCGCCTCAGTGTGAAAGCCCGAGTGCTTTCACACTGAGACTGCAGGGGAGCCGTTTTGCAGGCGCTATTTTTAGCCCAAAAGCGCCTAAAAAACGCCCCAGTGTGAAAGGTTTTAACTGTTAGATTTTATGAGATGAAGACAAAAAAAGACAAAAAATAAATAAAAAATCGGCCTAACATATCGGCCCAAAAAAATGGGCATCATATATCGGCCATCGGCCGCCGCAATTTCTAAATATCAGCATCGGCATCGGCCAGAGAAAAACCGATATCGGTCGACCTCTAATTGCGGGTATTGCGTTGCAGCAGGAATAGGCTATGAAAGGAGGTTGATGGGAAACATAGCAGCAAGTGGAAGTACTGGCAGTGCTAGTGGCAATGAAGGTTATAGATTTTTCCTGATAACTGATAAGTCTTTCCCCAGGTAAAAATCTACCTGTGTTCATTTCACATACACACATAAATTAAGACAATTATAAAGTAGATTGTAGAGAATTGGCTACTGGATGAGATTTTAGAAACTTTTTAAAGGTAGCTTAAGTTGTTGCTGAAGACGAATAATGTGGAAGATAAAGCCTGTACTTTCTTTGTGCATGAGAAATTATATTACCAAGCAGTTAGAGAAAAGAAAAAAAAAACACTCTTGGCTTAAATGTGCAATATACAGATTATGGCAACATTTCAGTGACCTCTATATGCAAAACCTATAGCCTTCCCTAGAAGCTTTATTCCATTACTGTAATTACTTATCCCTGGTCTGTAAAATTATCTAACAGTGCAGCCCCTACTTCCAACACCCAGTAGGTTATAGATGCCTTTTATGAATGTACAGAAGTAAGATCCCTTTGGAGTATGAAATTATACTGCTGCATAAAGATGTGATTCTTCAGTGAGCAGGGTGGTGGAATCAGTGCCCGAAGTGAAAACTGTGGCCTTCCTTAGGCTGTATTTCCTACCTTTAATTAAATATCCTTTGTTTAAAACAGATCTAATAGTGCAATCCTTACCTGCAGGGCCGTCTTAAAGTGAATTTAAATAACAAACAAGTTATACTTACCTGCTCTGTGCAGTTGGTTTTGCACAGAGCAGCCTGGATCCTCTTCTTCTCGGGTCCCTCTTTGCTGCTCCTGGCCCCTCCCTCCTTTGAGTGCTCCTCAGCCAGCAGCTTGCTACAGGGGGCACTCAAGCCAAGTCAGAGCTCTGTGTATCCTTTCAGACACAGAGCCTGACCTGGCCCCGCCCCCTCTCTCCCCTGATTGGCTGGCTGACTTTGATTGACAGCCACTGGTTTTTAATGGCGCCGCTGCTCTGTCTCAGCCAATCAGGGGGAGTGTCCTGGATGGCTGAGGGGATCGTGGACATCGCTGGAGAGAGAAGGGGCTCTGGTAGGTAATTAGAGGGGTGCTGGGCGGGCTGCTACATACAGAAGTAATGCATCTTAATGCATTAAGATAAAAAACCTTCTGCCGTTAAAACTCTTTTTAATAGCATCATGGGCCCTGGGCAAAGTAATGCAGTGTGGTCCTTGCCCCAATTTACGCACCTACTTTCAAGAATTAAAGTATAAATAGTTGATAGAATTAAACATATTTAATAGTACTTTCAATAAAATAGATTTTAAACAATAGGGAAACATGCCATAAATAAAAGACTGATCAACAAAAAGGGCACAGTGGGGGGAGCAGAAGGGCACAGTACAGTGAGGGGGGGCAGGAGGGTAAAATACTGGGATCAAGAGGGCATAGTACAGGTTCCGGAACGCTGCTCGGGACACGGTCATTCCGGGACAGCTTCTAAACTGTAACTGTCACAGAAAATAAGGGACAGTTGGCAAGTATGATGTAGCACAAGATTATCATGGGGCCCCCATTCACCTGGGACCCCTGGGCAGTGCCCAGGCATGCCCATGCATTAAGACAGCCCTGCTTACCTCCAATAACAAAGGGGTTATGGTGGTCTTTTATGAATGCACATGTGACTTACAGTTGGGATGTACATTTTTAATAGTAAACAAAGGTAGGTAGGAATTTTGGTGGCTGGGATTGTATAAGCAGTAGTTGAAGAAAAACCTACAGCCTATAGTATACCCTATATCTAATAGTACAGCTTTTATACAAGAAAAAGTTGACAAGCTGTCCCCAAGGAGCGTGGGATAGGCAGTTCAGAGCTCTCTTTAACCGCTTCAGCCCTGGAAGATTTTATCGCCTTCCTGACAAGAGCACTTTTTGCACTTGGCACTGCATCGCTTTAACTGACAATTGCACGGTCATGCGACGTTGTACCCAAACAAAATTGACGTCCTTTTTTTTACACAAATAGAGCTTTCTTTTGGTGGTATTTGATCACCTCTGAGGTTTTAATTTTTTGCGCTATAAACAAAAAAAGAGCAACAATTTTGAAAAAAAACACAATATTTTTTACTTTTTGCTATAATAAATATCCCTCAAAAATATATAAAAAAACTATTTTTTTCTTCAGTTTAGGCCAGTATGTATTCTTCTACATATTTTTGGTAAAAAAATCACAATAAGCGCATATTGATTGGTTTGCGCAAAAGTTATAGCGTCTACAAATAGGGGATAGTTTTATGGCATTTTTATTATTATTTTTTTTTACTACTAATGGTGGCGATCTGCATTTTTTTTATGGAGACTGCGACATTATGGCGGACAAGTCGGACAATTTTGACACATTTTTGGGACCAATGGCATTTAAACAGTGATCAGTGCTATAGAAAATGCATTGATTACTGTAAAAATGTCACTGCCAGTGAATGGGTTAACACTAGGGGGCGATCAAGGGGCTAACTGTGTTACCTAGTGTGTGTTCTAACTGAAGGGGGGATGGGACTGTGCAGGGGAGATGACAGATCACTGTTCGTACTCTGTACGAACAGACGATCTGTCAGTTCTCCCCTCAGAGAACCAGAAACTGTGTGTTTACACACACAGATCCCGGTTCTCGGTGTGCCCGAGTAATCGCAGGAGCCCGGCAGGCACTCGCATCGGCTTAATGCGCGAGCAGGGGGGCTCGCGCCCCTCCAGAGAGGCGCGCGTGCCCCTAGTGGCCGTATCTGGAAGCAACGTAACATGACGGCGATTCGCGCAGCCAAGCCATGTTGCCGCAGTATAACTGCGTTGGCTGGTCGGCAAGGGGTTAAAGCCTCCTCAGGTCAGGTCACATGGCCCAGCAGAGGGATGATTTCTCATTCTGAACTTCCTGGTTAGGTGACTGGATCATGATGGGGTGGGGGAGATTTGTACTGCAGTGTGTAAATCTGTACTGCAGAGAGAGCTATACTGGGTAAGATCTGTAGTTCAGGGGATTTGTACTGGGGGAAGAGAGATCTATAATGTTGGGCGTGGTCTATACTGGGGGGGAGGTTGATGTTTACATATGGGTAAATTTGCACTGGGAGAGAGCTGTACTAAAGGAAAAGCTCTGTACTTGAGGGGAGTCTGTACTTGGGGGGAGATCTATACATAGGGGAAGATTTATACAGGGAGGACAATCTATACTGGGGAGAGGTGTACTGGGTAAGCTCTGTATTGGAGGGATATCTGTACAGGGGGAAGAGATCTGTACTGGGGGAGGAGAGATCTGTAATGATGGGAGAGATCTGCACTTGGCCAAAATCTTTAGGGGGATCTGTACTGCGAAAGAGATCTGTACTGGAGAAAGAATTGTATTGGAGAATAACTATACTGCATGAGATCTGTACTGGGGGTGGGGGGTAGATCTGTACTGTGGGGAAAACATCTGTAGTTGGGGTAGATCTGTACTGGAGAACGATCTGTACGGAGGGAGATCTGAAATGGGGGTAAATCTGTATTTGGGGGGAGATCTTTAATTCGGGGTGGTCTGTACTGTGGGAGCATTATACATAGTGGGAGAGCTGTACTGGGGTGGATTTCTACTAGTTGTATTAATGGAGAGATCTTTACTTAGGCAAAGATCTGTATTGGGAAGGAATTTGTACTGGGGGAGAGATCTGTACAGAGAGATATTTCTACTTGGTGAGAGATGTATAGAGATCTGCACTGGAGGGAGATCTGTATGAGGGTAGGAGAGTTCTGTACTTGAGGGAGATATGTACTGAGGAAGGTCTTTACTGGAGAGAGAGATCTGTACTGGGGGAGGGATCTGTACAGAGAGATATTTCTACTTGGTGAGAGATGTATAGAGATCTGCACTGGAGGAAGATCTGTATAAGGGTGGGAGAGTTCTGTACTTGAGGGAGATATGTACTGAGGAAGGTCTTTACTGGAGAGAGAGATCTGTACTGGAGGAGATCTTTAATGGGGGGGGGGTCTATCCTTAAGGGAGATCTTTACTTAGTGGAAGATCTGTACTGGGGTAGATGTGTACTGGGGAGAATTCTTTTTTTTTGGGGGGGGGGGGGGGGGGTCTTCACTGGGGAGATCTGTACTTACTTCAGGTCTGGTATGGATTTTAAGGTAAACCCTGCGGCAAAGCGTAAAAAAAAAGTAGGGGTCCCCCCCCAAAATCCATACCAGACCCTTATCCAAGCATGCAACCTGGCACAGTGCAGGAAAAGAGGGGACAAGAGAGAGCGACCCCCCTCCCCCCAAACCGTACCAGGCCACATGCCCTCAACATGGGGAGGGTGCTTTGGCGTATAGCCATACATAAGCCAGTTTTCATTTGTGGGTTGTATGTGGATGCAGGAGTCCTCCTCACTATGTCATTGTTTCTGTGTCAAAATACACTGATCAGCACTGTTTGTTGCAAATGCTGATCGAATTAAAATTTGCAAGCAGGACCATTCATGAGAAGTCAATCGACTTCTCGCAAACATGAACAGCCATATGGATTGGAATTCAATTGGTTCCTGTTGATCCAATCCATGTTTGAGGACAGGGACTGATGTGAATGTACAATGTACTGTACATACAGTAGGTGTGTGTAGCCTATTGCATTAGGGTGTGCACCCCAAAGCTCAAGCACACATGCATGCGTGTGTATGTATGTGTACTGACTACACTGTGCTCAGCCCAGCTTACCCTCTCTTGGTAGGCTGAAGTTTGTCCCACATTGCAGGCTGTGTTCCCTCTCCTACCCCGCTCCAGCTGCGGGCATCTTCTGTTGCAAAGTCAAATAAGGCATGTTGGGGTCTACAGTGAAGTGTCCATTGGCTAAGGATGCAGCTGAGACGTAGCCTATGGCTTTTTACAGACACTGCATGGTTGGCAAGCTTGGTGACGCCTATGGTACTGTATATGTAAAGTGCTACTTAAAACTGGCAGCTCAATATAAGTACCTGGAACAAATAAATAAATAAAATGTATGGTTTACAGGCTGGATCATTAAATAAAAATAACAGAAGGAAAGCCTAAAAAAGGAAAAGAACGCAGCCACACAGCCATCACATCTAGGAATTGGTAAGCTGCAAATAAATATAAATATTTATTGCTAATAAATATAAATATTTATTTTATATAAATAAATAAATATATATATATATATATATATATATATATATATATATATATATATATATATATATATATATATATATATATATATATGTATATATATATATATATATAAATATATATATAAATAAATATATAATACATGTATATAAAATATATAAAAATAAATACAAATATATAAATAAATAATTAAATTTTTTCCTTTGGGTTTAATATGGCTTTAATTTCTGAGCTTTCAATTTACAGATTTTGCATGAGTGGCTCATGCAAATGATTTTTTTTTTTTTTTCTTTAAGAGATATATGCTTGATGCATTTGATCGTCTTCCCTGCAATTTTAAGGAAGCAGAGTTGTTGATTACAGGGTAATTATAATTATGAAGATAATGAATAGAAAAATAATTACCAGCTAATTATAGCTAATGACACTCCTAGGGACTTGACTGCATTACCACTGCCATAACCCCCTGCTCTCTATCTGATGTAGTGAAGGAAGCTCTTAATTACATTGCTCAGTTCCCTATACAAGGAGGAAGAAGAGGAAATTTGGCACATCCTCCCTCCAGAAGTAGATAATGTGTAGTGGAAGGGGTGAGGGATGCTGAGCCAGGGCACAGGTGCAGCTGGGGAGGGGCACAGCTGGGGCACAGCTGGCCTGGAGCTTGTGCCATCCTCCTGAGCACCTTCTTGCTGTGGTCAGCAGTAGTCGCTAGGACCCCGCAGTTGTCTATGACAGCAGTGAAGGGCAGCACTGAGCATGTGCGGACTTAGGCTTCTAGCTTGCTGCTCGGTTAGTTACTGATATAAACAGCTGGAGGTAGTGAGACACACAGAATGCATGCAGGCAGGGAGCTGTGCGCTTCCATTGGAGCTCTGCAAAGCTGGACATCGCCGGCTCTCATCACAATCCCCCGACTATTGGATCTATGCTCTCATTCCTACTAACCTATGGCAAGGCTCAGCTCTGACTTTCTCTCCCCCTCCTGTTGATGACAGGTAAGTTGCTCCCAGCTCTGTGCTGGTACAGATGGCTCCATGTCCTCTTATCGGGGAACTTACAGGCGATGCATCAGGCTGTTGCTGCTGCTAGTCAGGGGATGATGGAGCTGATAGGGATGGGGGTCCAGCATGGCTCTTGGACACTTCGGGATCTTGTTGCTTCGTGCTTAGTTTTATTATGGACCTGGATGGGGGTTAGGACGTGAAATCCTATTCATTCGTATGTGTTTTATTCTGCACTTGTCATAGTTGTATGCTGGACTGAAAGGTGCCAGGAGCTGCCCATTAACACCCTGTCCATCATCTGTGCTGATGGCAGCAGATCATTAGATGAGTCTTGGTCGTCTGGTCCTGAGGACAGCAAGGCAGGAAAGTTCCTGGATCACAATGTGGAACTTGGAACATTTGTATCTTCTCCTGCATGGCAGATTGGAATCATAGTTACACTTGGTGGGGCTTCCATTCCAATGTTGTATTTTATGGGAGGTGGGCTCTGTGAACAATAGCAAAATAACACTAATTCATTCTATACTGGATGTATAGAAAAGCAGACAAAGTGGCAGAACACACTGCAAAGAGTGGCAACCCTTCTTAACCAGTCACTTATCAGTTCGGGTGCCATGGGGTGGTGCATACATTGTTTGTCTTTGAGTATATATGCATAGAGTATGGAGTATGAAGGCATATGTACATCTGTTAGTATTTTCTTATGTGCTTCTGTTTCTCACCTCTCTCCCTTCTCTCAATCTCTCCTAATTTCCCTTTATGATTAATAGATTATTCTAAATCTTTCTTTCTTTCTTTCTTTCTTTCTTTCTTTCTTTCTTTCTTTCTCTTTCTTTCTCTTTCTTTCTTTTCCCCTCTCTCTCCTTGTCTCTCTCTTTCTCTCTTCTCTGGCTCTTTCTCTATTCTCTCTCTCTCTCTATTCTCTCTCTCTTCTGTTTGTCGGTCTCTCTCTCTCTTATATATGTCTTTATTCGCTCTATTCTATCTCTATTTTCTTTTCTCTCTATCTATATTCTCCCTTCTCTTCTCCTCTCCCCTCTCTCTCTTTCTTTCTACCCTCCCTCTTTTTTTACTTCTCTCCCTCTTTCTCTCTTCTCTCTCTTTCTTTCTTATATTTCTCTATTCTCTCTCTCTCTTTCTCTCTTTCTATCTCTCTCTCTCTCTCTCTCTCTCTCTCTCTCTCTCTCTCTCTCTCTCTCTCTCTCTCTCTCTCTCTATATATATATATATATATATATATATATATATATATATATATATATATATATATTCTTATGTCTCTCTATTCTCTTTTACACCCTCTCTCATCTCTCTCTAGCCCCCTCTCTCTCTCTCTCTCTCTCTCTCTCTCTTTTTCTCCTTCTATTCTCTCTCTATTCTCTCTATATTCTCTATTTCTATATCCTCTCTAGACCCCACTCTCTGTCTCTCTCTTTCACTTTTCCCTCTCCCCCTTCTTTTATTCACTTCCCCTCTCTTTTCCCTCCTCCCCATTTCTCTTTATCTACCCCCCCCCTCTTTCTCTCTTTCTCTCTTTCTCTCTTTCTCTCTCTCTCTCCTTCTCTCCCTCCCTCCTCTCACAAACATGTGTTTCTCTTTTTCTTCCCTTCTATCTTTCTCTTATCTATCTATCTATCTATCTATCTATCTATCTATCTATCTATCTCTCCCTCCACTCTTTCTTGCTTTCTCTCTCCCTCTCCTCTCTTTTTTTCTCACCCCTTCTCTTTGTTTTTCTCCCCCTTTCTCTCCCCTGTATATATTTTATAAATGGGGAAACTAATTTATTTACTAATTTATCTTAACTCTGTTAACTCTGTAAACACAAATGCTCTATTGGGTAGCATTCATATTTATACTGTCCTGTGAATGTGAATTAAAGGAGTCTCCAAAGTTCAGTGTATACTGAGTACTCCTATACTGTTTCCCTGTTGAATTAGCTAATTGTAATTGTATTCAGACTCAAAAAACGTCACTGTCATTAGGAGTATGCCAGTTCTGCCCACTCACTGGCAGGCACAGTTAGCTCCTTTTTATTTACTATTCCCATCCAGTGCACTCAATACCTTGAAGTATTCCCAGGTTTCGAATGTGTGGCTGTTTATTATGGATATATGTGGTGCATATGTTATGCCACTGACACTATACAAATAGAATGCAAATTGTAATAGCAGATCATGAACACACTGTGAAAATAAAATCGACTTGGGGGGAAAAAAATAAATAAATTGGTTAAATGCGTCTCTTATGTTCCACTGGGAATAATAAATGTTGCTCGTTTGCTATCACTTGTTCTTTGACTGCTCTCTGTGTCTTTAAGGAGCCCAGGGGGCGGGAAGAGCCTTACAATAACATTGAATGGATTATAGCATTCAATGGTTTTAACTCTTTAAATGCTGCCTAATGGCTTTTAACTCTTTAAATGCTCCCAACAATGCCAACAGTTTCAGAACATCGCATGTCAAGCAGGCCTTTTCATTGTCAGCATTTTAACTTAATTTGTTTACTGGTTGTTCTCTTTTGTGAGTCTTTACATTATTTCTAGCTTTGAGATTTAAAAAAAAATAGTTTTGGATCACTTTTAATTCAGGGATGATTGTATTATTTCTCCATTTATTTGTATCAGCAAAAAGAAAAGAAAACAAGAGTATTGGCTAAAATAATTGGAGGTGTTGCCTCTAGTAGCCAGTTAGGTGCTTACTTTTATGTGGAGCCTGCCCTAGAAATCTTACTGTTGCAACCTGTTAAGGGCAACAGCTCTATTCTTTTCCTCCAGATTAATTGCATACCGTCTTAGTATATTTGAAAGACTTAATCACTGTTCTTGCTAAAAGACCAGGGCAAAAATCTATAACTTGAGAAAAACATTGACTAACAAAAAAAGGGCATCCATTAAAGTGTTCTTCTAAATCATGTTTAATCCCTCTATTACGTGCATATTTTGATTTATTGGTTCTGGGCAAGACTGTAAATTAACCTTCTTATACTGTATATATAAAAAATGATTTGGCAAAAATGAATTATAGCAGAAGAAATATGTTACCAATATATAATGAGCTCAATGTGCCAGTTTGAAATTGCCTTACGGAAAGTTCCAGAATGGGAAATGATAATGATATGCATTAATTTGCTTTTCGCCCTGAGAAAAAGAAACAGTGGCTCATGATGTTGCAGTGACTAAAAACTGAACAGGATTCTGGGAAAGAGATTTTCCTACCTCGTATTGTATTTTTCTCTTGATGACGGTTAATAAAGCGGAAAACCAGACAAACAGTTTATCTATCTATCTATCTATCTATATATCTATCTATCTGTCTATATATTTATCTATTTATCTATCTATCTATCCACTATCTATAAGTCTTTAATGTGCACTTCAGCTCCCGTTTGCAATTATTATACACATATTCAGATAGGAGTGCTGATTGGCATTTTTAAGTAAGCTGCTAGCAGGCTTTTATTTAATAAGCTTCAAGTAGTACTGAAGCCTGCTAGCAGCTTGTCTAAAGTGACAATCATCACTCCCATTAGGATCTGTGTTCAGCATTTAAAAACTGGAGCTGAAGGCCACTTTAAAATCTTCAACAAAGCTTGCTAAATGCTCTGCAAATGCTTTGTAAAAGCTTGCTATTCACACTACTCTTATATAATCCGAAGCCCATGTGAAACAGGCCGTAGTGAGCTTCACTGACCCTGCCTGGCACTGCACACTGAGAACATGCCTATAAGTTGCCCTTCTTAGTGCACATGCACCAAGTACACACATTCTTCATTCCTATGGGTACTCCACATGATGGCTAGAATATGGCTCACCAATATGAATTAATGGAGCTGCCGCACTCATGAGTACTGAGAAGAGGAATTGGTAGGAGCATACAGTGAAGTTCATTAGAATGGGTCAGAAGGTAAATACTTACCATGGCAAGTTGCCCTCTAAATACATCCCACCCTAGCCCCTATTGCCAGACATATGACAATACACCAGCCCTATACAAAGTCAGAGAGGTTTGTTTTCTTAAACGGAACCTTTGCAAATGAGAAAAATAGCATCACTTTAAGGTAACCCACCCCAGGCACATATACCATAGCATTGCTCCCCTACTGCTATGTTCAGCTACCAAGTGTAAAGGGAAATCCTTTGGAAGTTACAGGTTGCCAGGGTTGTAGTTTATGCAAGGCTATGGACCCCTTATGTGATATCACTAACTGGCCCAGCACTGTCACATGGAGTGAATCACATGTTCCTCCATACCCAGAAGTATCAGGTATTTCCTTCAGTTCCAAATGCTGAACAGAGTGAAGGAACGAGACTGGATGGGAGGGAGAATTGGGACCCATAGAGGATGAAGAATGGAGTGAAGCTCTCGATACATGTAAACCGGTCTCTCCCAAACTATCTGACCGCCTCACCCAGATCTTAATATTACACAGATCATATCTTACACCACTTAAAATAGCCAGGTACAGGCTCAACCAGGTCACTAGCTGCCCAATGTGTAGACAGGCCACGGGTTCTTTTTATCCCTTTCTTTTTGCATTGCTCTAAAATACAGACATATTGGACACAGATGGTACGATTCCTGTATATCACTATGGGCTCCCCTATAACAGTGCAGCCCAAATCTTGCCTACTAGAGCAATAAATAGATACGTTTACCAAAATATTTCTACATGAAACCCTATTCTCAGCAAGGAAGGTCATCGCCAGGGTATGGATGAGACCCACCCCACCAGAGCTCTCACACTGGATAGCGGAAGTAAATAACCCATTACCATACAAGAATCTTGTCTATTCCAATAGAGGCTGTCCCTTCAAGTATGATAAAATATGGGAAAGGTGGCTTAAGGCCTCTGAAACCATAGTATGATCCCAAAAGGATGTAGCATGATACTTCTAATGATAACTATACAGCACTCACCAAAGTAAAAAAAACTGTTTGTTCTAGCTAGCAGTCATGTAGTTTTATGTTTATGTATATGTCTCTAAGAAATGCTGACATGTAATAGGTTAAACAAGGAAAAATAATATTTTTTTTCACAACATATTACCCATTATGCCGCATACACACGACCGGACTTTTTAATCATTCTTTTTACTTAAAAAAAGTCCAACGGACCTAGAAATAGAACATGTTTAAAATCTTTCCGACAGACTTAATTCCTATCGGGAAAACCGTTCCTATTGAGAAAACCATTCGTTCGACGGACCAAATACAACGCAAGGGCAGCTATTGGCTACTGGCTATTGAACTTCCTTTTCTAGTCCCATCTTACGTCATCACATTCAAAATGAACGGACTTTAGAAAAGACTTTAGTCCGTTCGTGTGTGGGCAAGTCCGTTCGTTCGGAAGTCCGTCGGAACTCCGTCGGGAAGACTGTCGGACCTATTCTGTCAGAAAGTCCGGCCTTGTGTATGCGGAATTACTTGTCTTGTATGCTCTTGTCTCAATGTATGATTTCTTCTGTTCAATAAAACTTTTTTTCAAGTAAAAAAAAAGGTCCCAAAGTGCTTTAATGCTTAGATACCCATAATATTTTATGGTGCCTGTTCACATCTGAGCACCGTGCCGCCTGAAGCTTGTCACTCAAAGCCCAAAAAAGTACATGAGCTTCCTTAGCACAGAGTCATGCATTTTTTAAAACACACATATTGCATATTTTTTCATGTGTTTTATGCCTCTCCTGCTCCTAACATCTAGCTATCCAGTGGCTAAAAAAAAATGCTGAAGCCTGAAAAGCACCAAAAATGTGTGTACAAATGCTCAAAAATCAGCAAAAAAAAGCTCACACAAAAGTGTAATTCGGGCTGTATGCTGGGGAGGGATGTGAGGGAAAAAGCAAACTCATCACATTTTTTTCTGTCCTCCCTTCCTTTTGTTTTTGCGCTTGTTGTTTTGGCCAAAATAAAACATTGCTCTATAAGCAGAGATATTTATAGATAGGCAACTCCTATCTCATATTGATTAGTGGTTCCAAATTAATAATAACTACTGCAGTAGGGAACAGACACAAAAGATACGCTCAGCATCTTTCCAAATAACCGTTCTCCTTTATTATGACGCAATTCAGGGGTTTTATACACATGATTACGTAGGTATCACATTAATATTACAATTGTTCATTTATGGTAACAAGGGGCGTATCATAGGCAGGCTTATTCTAATCAGGACTCAAAAGAATGTAAACATGTACTGAAAACATTATTAGTGCCGTGTGCACAGTGAGGGCAGTGTGCAATACATACAAAATAGAATACAATTATATACAGAACTTACAAATTTCCATTACAGTCTCCCCTCTTTTGATCAATATTTTGATCACTAACCATACCTGCTATCACCTTTAACCTGGAACCTCCACACACTTAGGTGGAGGTAGTCCTGGCCAAAGAGGCAAAAACTCCATTGTGGAGAAAATAATAGCTGAGCAGCTTTTTTCATTACAAAATGACTTTTCATTGTGAAAAACAAATGATTGATAAGACATATTTACAGAGTACTGGCTGTACACTCCTGTGGCCAGAATGGCCTTCTAGCTTAATGTTGGTATGCTGACTTATCAGCAATATGTAAACACAGACAATTCTACAAAAAATGGAAGAGGTACAAAAGACAAATATGACTTCAACATGGCTAAACTACTTTTCAAATATATATCCCTTACAATTAAGGTAATTGAATCAATAAAGTACCCTAGACTGTTATTGCAAGAGGGAAACAAATCAAACTCAGAGATTTCTTTAATTTAGTCATTTTTGCAGTGTCTGGTGTGGATCCAGGTGACTTTTCCTTCAAGTTTTGCAAAACTGTACATGAAATAGATGCTGTATTGAGTCTCCAAACATTTCCTTATATATATAAATGTCTCTTAACAATCCACAAGTCACCTGGCTTTAGTTTTAGATCCTTCCAAACTTTTAGGATCTGGAATTGGGGAGAAAAACACATAAATGAGTTTGTCAAAAACCTTAAAAGATCAGCAACATTCTCTGTGAGATCCGAATGGAGGACTTCAGCTGCTGAGACAAAATATAAGCAAGTGAATAACACACTCCCAAACCAAATCCCATAGGGAGAGAGTCCATCATCCCCTTAGGGGCTTGATAAATTATAAGAAAACACTTAGGCAAAAGTTTCTTACTCTACTTTGTCCGCTACATTGTAGACAGTAGGGAGTGTAAAAATAAAACCTCAAAACTTCTAGTAAGGACTCTCCTATAAAAAATGATTTCCTCTGTTACTCTCTGTACTTACAAACTACTTCTGATAACACTTTTTACTTCGGCCTTTGCAGTAGCATTGGCCACTGGACATCCAAAAAACATGTCCATACAGACAAAATGCATACTCATAAGATCCTGACTTGGGAAACTGGATATATCTTTTTGTAATCTCTGGAAGGGATGTTCAGCTTTTGGTAACACCTTTGGTAACAGGTAAAACAAGAAGTGGTATGTTATAAAAAAAACAACTGTGGTGAACCCTGGCTCTATCCCACGCTCATTTACTAAGGCAGCCATAACTGCTTGTGACTGATGACACGGTCCATGTGTCAAGCTGGAGGGAAAAGAGTGGCTGGCAGACATAAATGATCACCTTTTCCAATGTCCTGTTTCATAAGAAGTTGCCCACTGTGGACCACTTGTTCTTCTCGTTCTGGGGTCCTTAAAGTTGAATTATTAATCCCAGCTATACTGGGCCAGAACTAGGGTGGAATCTGTGAGTTGCACAGACCCAGCAAGTGTCCGGGGCTGTAAATGCAGCATCCTTAGTCGGTCTGCTTCCATGTGTGAGTTTTAATGTTAGTATGGCTACCTCAGCAAGAACCGGGAAGGCTAAAAACAGCCGATCAAATTAACTTAGCATGCTTGATTGGTTTACCTGCCGAAGTAAAAACAAACTTCTGGCCCTTCAAATGGAACCAAAAGCTCTCTAATTCTCTACTATCTATATAAATATATACTCTTTTTATAGCTCACAGGCTTTGCTAAAACATGGAGCTCTGCTTCTTGAGCTGGGGAAAAGGATCCAATGACTCTAAATACAGAGTATCCTTCTGGGTGATAAACTGCATACTCAGTATAAAACCGGGAAAAACGCTACAAAAAATATAAATATCTGGGTCTTCAGGGAGTGTGTTCTGCACTGGGCTCACAGCAGCTGATTCCTACGTCATAAATTTAACACATGTGGTCTCCCCCATCTACAGCCTCCTCCAATAGGGGCAATAAGGTGGCTGGATTAAAATGTACACATTTTTCATTGTTAGATTTGTACACAAACAAACAAAACAAACTCCTATTTTAAACCTTTCATTAGACAAGCATTTAGTTGGCTGTATATTTGCTGCGCAAAATGTGGGACCATTAAAAATTTAATATTTGACCAAAATAATGTCTAACTTTGTCTAATAGCACCTTTGCATAAAGGTACAGCTCTGATATATCGGGGTGAACCCTTCATTACTGGGTCCAGCTTGCATAAATACATTACAGTGGCTTGTTTTCTATCATGCTGTTTGTGTAAGAACTCCAGGTCAAGTTCATGTTTCAAAAAGACAACTTTTTCCTGGCAATATTATAATAAATGATAACAATACCCTGCGGTCATGCAGAGATGTCCATAAATCCAAAATATTCTTCTGCTTATACCCACTGCACTTACAAGGAAAAGGGGCACATCATTTCACAATCCACACATTCTGCTTTGGATTCAAAAAAAAAAATAAAATAAAAACAAACAGAAAGCGCTCAGCCACATCAAAAACTATAAAACAACTGGCTGCAGGTGGGATCTATCCTAACAGGGTGTGTGGACTTGATGTGATGGGTCTGTCATATTTAAATATTATTTATTATTACTCTCACATCATGGACCGCACATCAATTTATTATCAGACTTTAAGATTTCATTTTTGTAGAAAAACTTCTTATGTATCCCATCCATCTTGGCTTTGTTAAACATTATGGCAGCTGTATTCCAATTAACAACCTCATCTTAATCTTTTTTTCTTTCCACTCAATAAATGTAAAATTACAAAATTGTTATCTTAAACTAAACTAATACCATTTTTATAAATTCCCCATTAACCTGGATTTCATTTCCAATCAAAGGTTGTCTAAACCAGTTTCAATATATCTATATTATTAATAAAAATTTTAAACTCCAATTAGAAATTAATACTCAAATGATAATTTCAATATCACACCCTAATAATATATATCCACAGATAACGTTCCTTAAAGGGGGACATATTACTTAATTTTACTTAATTCCCTATTAAATGCACTCTTTCCACTATCAAAGGATATTCAATTTGTGTAATACACGGTTAAATGTAACCTTCATTTTACCATGTTTGGAAAACAGATTCAAAAATAATTGTGATCACATTGTTTATCATTAGATTCGTTAACCCGGCACATAAAGTTATAAATGTTTTGTCTAAAAAACTGAAATTGGCATGGTGTCCTTATAGCTTATCACCAACCTCTCATCCCAGCTACATTCTTTCAGGAGAGCACAAAGGAGGGGGTCACATCTGCGTACATGACACACACAAGCGATAGAACTAAAGGTTCCAGCATTCACACACACACACAAATATCTCTCTAAAATCGCTTACATTTTTCCCATTTGTACACAACACATGCATATCATTCTCTCACATTCTTTTAACTCTTTTAAATACTTCCTTGCTAAATTTCTGCTTTCCTTATTTTGTTCTGATATCCTTTGCATCCAATGTATTGTAATACCATACTTCACATACTGTACCTTCTATGATCAGACGGGCAGCCATAGTGCTCATCCCATCTTTCCTCTCTGACAACATATAAAATATTTTGTTTTAACTCTCATGTCTCTATTTCTTGGCTTTACTAGTTGTTGTGCCTGACCCCAAATTCATCCCACAACTTAACATGAAAATGTCCCTTTCTGTCTAGTGTTAATTGTCACCCTTGATCCATCCTGCTCACATAGATAGCTGTTTCTCTAGCTGTGTACTCTGCATGATTCTTAGTCCCTGTGGACTTCGGTGGTAACCCAGTTACCCATTGTGGATCCATGTCCACTTTAACCATTAATCTAGGGGCTCAGTATAGGCGGAACCGCACCTTCGGTTCATATATAGCGCTCCTCTTGCGCTGGGCATTTTTGAGGGTCTCTTACCCTTCATTCCCTTACTTAATTTAATGCCCATAATGACTGGCCAGTCTTCTCTACCTGTGCCTATACCCTCTTGCCTCTAAACTACTTTTTCTAGCAGATGTACTACATATACCTGTGAACAGCACTATTCTTCCCTTTCTTATCTATAACACTCCGATGGACAGTAGACAGTGACAACATAACATATAACCACCAATCAATACAGTTCGATTAAGGGGAGTAAGATAGGTACCCTTTGTCCCGAAAATGCCTTACCGATCAAGGAAGTCTGATAACTCAAATGTAAGCAAAAGGCTTACCTCAGCCGGCTGATTATCAGAAATTCCCGGATCGTCTCAAGCTCCTCGTTTCGGATACTCAGGGTCACCTTTTAACCCCTCCTGGGAAAAGCTCGCCACCTGTCCTGGAAATTTATAGATAGGCAACTCCTATCCTCATATTGATTAGTGGTTCCAAATTAATAATAACTACTGCAGTAGGGAACAGACACAAAAGATACGCTCAGCATCTTTCCAAATAACCGTTCTCCTTTATTATGACGCAATTCAGGGGTTTTATACACATGATTACGTAGGTATCACATTAATATTACAATTGTTCATTTATGGTAACAAGGGGCGTATCATAGGCAGGCTTATTCTAATCAGGACTCAAAAGAATGTAAACATGTACTGAAAACATTATTAGTGCCGTGTGCACAGTGAGGGCAGTGTGCAATACATACAAAATAGAATACAATTATATACAGAACTTACAAATTTCCATTACATTTTCATTTTTGGAAAGCATTGCAGGAAAAATCTCAAATAGAATTTGTTTTGTTTTTAACTGAAAACCTTTTTCGTGTAGCATACAGATTGTTTAGTAATTTTAAGCCCTGTGGAGACCAGAGATAGATTTACCAATTGGAACAGTAGAGCTATAGGGGGCAGAGGCACACAAGGTAGCTTTTCTATATACAGTTAGCAACAACACAATTTTTTAACATCATCATTAGAAACATTGTCATCTCAGATATGATTATTTGCACATTGCCACAATATACTGAATCCGTTTGGGATCAAACAAAAAATGTACTTTGTAAAAGCAGTGGTTTAAGCAGAGGGTATTGTTAAGTTTGCAGGCAACTGTGACTACAGGCCGCAGTGATAAAAATCCAGCCCTATTCGTGACCATTCACTCCCAGACAGTTGTTAGATGGTCAAGTATTGGCTGCCAAAAAGTGTAGAGCAGCCAATACATCCTTGCCCTTAACAATATAATTCCTAAGCAGTGGTGTATTTTGGTTTTGTGCAGCCGTCCTAATTTAAATATGACACACCCCTTCCTGTCAAGGCCACACCCCTTGCTGTTTAAGACCTGCCCTGAATTCGAGTGGGGACACTAATTCTGAGGGCCTGGGGGGGGGGGGGGGAGCAATGGATTCCCTTAATTTGCATAGATTTCCTCTCACTTCCTGTATAATAAACTAACAGGGGCTATAACCCTCCCTTACTCTATCCAATCCATTCTGTTCATTTTATGGAGAAGACTAAGAAGCTATAACCATGCCAATGGTGCAGCAGAAAACATAGCACAGTGAGGAAGTTTGTGGTCCAAGATGATAGGACAGTCAAAATTAGAAGCGGCGCCCCCCCCCCCCAGTTGCGGAATGCCAGCGGAAGCAGTGCGGCCGCTTTATGGGGGCGCTAGACTAATTTAGCCTCTCAGCCCAGACTGCCCCATAAGACTGGTGCTGCATTAACAGTGTAGCACAAGCTGGCGGGAAATCTTTACGTGCTGCCCCCCTGCAAAGTGCTGCCCTAGGCCTGGGCTCTTTCGGCCTAGGCCAGGATACAGCATTGTTCATAAGTCAGTTTCATTTTCACAGCACAGTTTCACTTTCCCATTGAGCATAATGCCGGATTCATTCTTATTTTGCCGCTTGAAGATTTTGCCTCTTCCTGGTCCTTCCCTGGTGATATCACATCTCCAGCGCACAAACTGGTCTTTTCTCAGTGAGATCCCAACTCCAGTGAACAGATTGGTCTTTCCCCATTGAGATCCCACCTTCAGCACACAGTATTGGTCTTTCCCCATTGAGATCCCACCTTCAGCACACAGTATTGGTCTTTCCCCATTGAGATCCCACCTCCAGCACACAGATTAGTCTTTCCAAAGCGAGACCCCCAACTCTAGCACACAGACTGCTCTTTCCTCGGTGAGATCCTACCTCAAGCACACAGATTGACTTGTCCCCAGTGAGATCTCACCATCAGTCTTTCCTCTGTATTCCTCCTCTAGTACACACACAGATTGGTAAGATCCCACCTCCAGCACACACACATTGGTCTTTCCCCTGTATTCATATATACAGGCATCATTTCTTGGCATCTATACCAGCAGTGAGATGCCCCTCCAAAAACAGATCCAGTTTTACAATACAGATTATGTGCATTAACTCATCAGTGACCAAATTAGGATAAGGCTTATTTTATATTTGTTACATGTGATCATTCCCTTACAAAATACAAAATGGCAGCTTACCAGTTTGACATGTCTTTTTCTGGAACTTCTAGCACTGTAAAATCCTACTAGTTCTCTTTGTTTATGAGGGGGATGGGCAGCTGTGTTTTTCATAATTAACCCTGTCTGTATTGTTCAGGCAGATCTTTATTATCAATGAAAACTAGATTTAAACACTACACTCTCCCCCAAATACAGCACTAGATGTCAGCACAGACAGAAAAAAGAAAATCTAAGCAATGTTGCCACGTTACCAACTCAAAAATAAACAATGTGCTACAAATAATCAATATTTAAAACATATGATCTTGTATTAACCGCTTGCCGACGTGTGCAAATGGCCATACCTGTATGTCCCCTTTAAGATGCGGCATTGTGGAGAGCAGTGATCACTGTCATGTCAGTGGTAGACCATCCCCCCACAGTTGGAATCACTCCCTAGGACACACTTAACCCCTTGATCGCCCCCCTAGAGTTCAACCTCTTCCCTGCCAGTGTCATTTATATAGCATTTTTATAGTACTGATCGCTGTATAAATGATAATGGTCCCAAAATAGTGTCAAAAGTGTCCGATGTGTCTGCCATAATGTCGCAGTCACAATAAAAATCTCAGATTGCCGCCATTACTAATAAAAAAAAAAATAATAAAAATGCCATAAATCTATCCCCTATTTTGTAGACGCTATAACTTTTGCGCAAACCAATCAATATACACTTATTGCGATTTTTTTTTTTTTTAACCAAAAATATGTAGAAGACTACATATCAGCCTAAACTGAGAAATAAATTTGTTTTTTAAATATTTTTTTATATTTATTATAGCAAAAAATATTGCTTTTTAAAAAAACATTTTTGCTCTTTTTTGTTTATATTTATATTTTATATTTATATAAAAACTGCAGAGGGGATCAAATACCACCAAAAGAAAGCTCTATTTGTGGGGAAAAAAGGACATCCATTTTGTTTGGGTGCAACACCGCATGACTGCGCAATAGTCAGTTAAAGTGGCCCAGTGCCATATCGCAAAAAGTGCTCTGGTCAGGAAGGGGGTAAATTCTTCCGGGGCTGAAGTGGTTAAAAAAATAAATGTTCATAAATAAAAAAACATTGAACTACTGTGTTATTAAAAGTTTGGAAAACTCCTAAAGCAAGTTCACAAAAAAACTTTAATCCCAGACAACACCCAGTGGGTCTTCAATAAATGGTGGTTTTAATGATCCCTTTACCAGACATTTGGAATTGCACTCACCACAAATTGTTAGCCTATCTTTTTACAGATTAGGCTAACATGACTTGTATCTCCTTCTCCATCCACCAACAAAGCTTCTGAAGCAGCGGCAATCCTCGACAACTCCATAAAACCCCAGATGGATAAATGGATGGATTGAACCATAAAAGGAGACTTCCATCACGTAATACTGTCACCACAATTTTAATTAGGCATAAAAAGGCAAAATCACAGCATTATCTCTTGATGTGACCCCAAAGACACCCTGTGACATAAAGCCGGCAATAGACAGGAACAAGCATATACCACCATCCGCTCTGCTCCTCACCGCTCCCACTGTTTACATACTGAACTCTTTCCAGTTTGGCTAGAAAGGTGTAAGCTCTGCCCCTATGTTGTGGTTCAACCTCTATGGACTTTGTCAATGGGGATTTTCCCTATCTTTATAGATTTACACATTGTGTGGGGTTATTGTATTACAGCTGCTGAAGAGTTGATTTGCACTTTCTGGTATGATATAGGGCCCTAATAAAGGGTTATAGGTTGAGGGGCTGAACATTGTATTTTATTGAGAGAAAACTCAATCTGTCCCAGTGTTGCCAACCTTCAGTATTTTTACTGGCAGCCAGTAAAAAAATGGGCACTTTTCTCCTGCCAGTAAATGCCAGTGACAGGAAAAGTTTGCCAGTAAAAATTATGTCAGCTCCGATCCAAAGCCGGCTGAGACCATCCCAGTGCCTGCTACAGTGTGTAGCAGCTGCGTTGGTGGGGGTGTTGCCTGAGAATGTCTTGTAATGTTATGGTGCCAGGGAGCCAGAGTGACTTGAGCCTTGTGTGTGGGTCTGTGGGACAGTCAGTGCTGTTAGGCACTCGAGTGGACAGAAGGGACCACCTGCCCTGGGGAGAGACTGTCACTGTGACTCAGGAGGCGACATGTCCTGTTGGTGAGATGTCATCATCATCTGTGCTGCTGCACACTGCTGTCAGAGAGTAAATTTCATGTGTGTGTGCCGCCCATTCTAATTTCCAGAGTCCTGTCCCTGAGATACTTACTTACTGTATTGAAAATAAAATAAGATATATCAATTTTTTGCCTTAATATCTACTTTAAACCACATTGCTAATTGTATATTGTGCTTGTTTTTAGCCTAAATACTGAAATTTGCACTTAAAACTGTAATTTTGTAACTTTTGGAAATGCCAGTAAAAGCTTGGCTGTTCAGAAATGTTGTAGTCAGCCATGAGGCCTTCTACTGAAACACTAAAAGATAAGAAGTATTTTAAAACAAAATGCTATGCTATACCAAACATATAGTAAGATTTTCTCAAATTTGACTGCAAAAGTGGAAATACACTTTCAGTCACCAAAACACAGCTTAAATGCATAAGGCCTACAGTGACCTGTCTGCAGTTTATGTGATGTGCTGTGCATCAACCCCTCGGTGACCAATATTACGTTTGTGTACATTAACCCCTCAGTAAACTGTCCCCAGCATATACGTATTAACCCCTTAAAGTGGTTGTATACCCCGCTTGGTCATTTTTACCTACAGGTAGGGGTGCAACGGATCAAAAAACTCACGGATCGGATCGATCCTCGGATCAGGAGTCACGGATCGGATCATTTTTCGGATCAGCAAATAATAATTGAATTTGCAAAAACCTGTGAAAATTCCGCCACCATATAGTCCCCACTGTAATATCCACGTCATCTCCCCCACTGTAATATCCACGTCATCTCCCCACTGTAATATTGGCTGGGTATCGCAGAGTATTGGCTGGGTATCGCAGAGTATTGGCTGGGTATCGCAGAGTATTGGCTGGGTAATGTAGAGTATCGCAGAGTATTGGCTGGGTAATGCAGAGTATCGCAGAGTATTGGCTGGGTAATGCAGAGTATAGCAGAGTATTGGCTGGGTAATGCAGAGTATCGCAGAGTATTGGCTGGGTAATGCAGAGTATTGTGTTTTAGTGCATTAAAATAAAATGAAAAAAGGTAACAAAAAATGCAGGGGAAAAAAAAAAATAATGCAACAATATATAATGCAGAGTATATGCAGGGTAATGCAGAGTATATGCAGAGTATATGCAGGGTAATGCAGAGTAAATGCAGGGTAATGCAGAGTAAATGCAGGGTAATGCAGGATATTGGCTGGGTAATGCAGGGTATGTTTACAAGTGATCGCTCCGTCATTTGACGGAGCGATCACATTGTAAACAGTGGCCGGGTGTACCAAGATGGCCGCCGCTCCGGAGCTAGGCCGAAGCCGCGGCCTTTCCTAAGGCCGCCGGGTGTACAAAGATGGCCGCCGCCGCTCCGGAGCTAGGCCGAGGCCGCGGAGCGCTCCGCGGATCGCGGGGTGTGCCAATCCAAACGGGGTGGCCCGTTCGGATCACGGATCGGCGACGATCCGTTGCACCCCTACCTACAGGCCTATAACAGCCTATAATAAGTCTTACCTGTAGGTAAAATGAATATCTTCTAAACCTGTACGGTTTAGGAGATATTCACCCTGCTTGAAGCCACTGACATCAGCTCTGAAGGTCCAGCGGATCATGCTGGAACTTGCCGCAATGAAGGACTCCTAAGCGCATGCGCGGGAGTGATGTCATTACGGCTTCAGCCACTCACAGCGCCAGAGCCTGCAAACCCAGAAGGAACGCTGAGGGAACATGTCAGCCCCCTCAGCGGTGACCGGGCGCGCTGCCATTGTTTCATTCTAAGGTAAGTATTTCATAATGTGCTATTATGCGACACAACCTTCACAGTCTGTGGACCATCTCAGTGGAGGTGGTGGGGAACGTGTCAGCAGTTTTGCCAACCACAGTACTGCTGAAATGCTCCCTACCACCTCCACTGTTCTAGAATGACCTGCTTTAAATTTAGCAAGCCGTTTGATGGATGCTGATTTTGAGCTCTATTCCTCCTCTGTAAAACCCTCTGTGTGAAGAGCTTGACATTCATTCTACTACTTTACTATTAGCCAATTTTTTTTAATGACTGCTTAAATATATTATGCAGAACACTTTGCAGTCCCTGTCATTTACCCGTGTCCATATCCTTTAATGATTTTGTTGCTAATTATGTAAATATCAGTAACCACCTTTTGCGAGTCAAAATATGAACTGTTCTGCTGATTGTGATACCCTCCCAATCTTCTTCTGCGCAGATTTGCCCCATCATACCAAACACCATCCTCTCTTGTACATAGAGACTACAGTCATACCCTTTTCACTCTTCTCTTACACATACTGTAACCAACCATAAAACGCAAATATATATATATATATACACTAATTTTTATTAAAAAAATAAATTCAAGAATAGAATGCACTCCAGATGTCTTGTTACAAATTCACCTTTTTTTATTTGTGCAATATACAATATACATAGGCCATGGGCAGCTTCCAGCAGGAATCACAGGCCATGGGCAGCTCCCACTTCCAGCAGGAATCACAGGCCATGATGGGCAAGGTAGATGAGGTGTATGGGGGGGATTGATCCTGTGGGGTTGTCAGGGTCTCTCACCTTGCTCGGCAGACTCAGAGCTCAGCACTGTCAGCAGGACAGGACGGATCCTCTCTCTTCCACCTTCTCCTTCCTTGCACTGCTGCTTCCTCCAGTCGTGGGGGTCAGTCAGTGATGTTGCACCTGGGGTCTCCACTCCACAGTACTCTGTACTGTCTGCAGCCACCAGGCGTGCCCAGGCCAGCCACTTGACGTGGTGACTCCACCCCCCTGGAGCAGGGAGCTTGAGCATGCAGCCACCACGGACTACAACTCCCATAAACAACAGCAGCAGCCGGCATCTGACATGCAACGTCACCTGGGCTAGCCCTGCTTACTGGCTCAGAGACTGACAGTCATAGTGAGTCATTCAAGCGGGCGGACTGCACTCGGACAGACGTGGCGCCGGCCAGTGGCCATTATTCGATTATTACAGTGACATTCAGTACTTAACTTGGGGGGGCACACAGGAAAATTGGGGGGGGGGGCGTGGCCCCCTCAGGCCCCACCCTGGTGATGCTGTTAACTGCACATACTGCCACTAGCATACCCTCCACACTCCTCTCCTGTAAATACCTCCCAGTTATACCCTCTGCACTCCTCTTCTGTGCATACTGTTACTGTCTAATTCCCCATACCTCTCTATTATACATCCTTCCCTCTGTCATACCCTCTGCACTCCTGCACATACCTCCCCCGTTTTACTGTCTGCACCTCTCTATTATACATACTATCCACTGTCATACCCTCCATACTACTCTCCTGTACATCCTGCCCTGTATAACACCCTCTACACACATCTCATGCACATACTGCCCATTGCCATACCCTTTGTTTTTCTCTCCTAATGCCTACTTTCCTGATCATACCACCCACCTGCTGCACTCCTCTCCAGTGCACATTGCCTGTTTCATTCCATTCACATTAATCTCCAAAATATATTGCCCCCCAAGGACACTTCTTTAGAATGTTCCAATTCTAGAATGCGCATTCTTTTGCTAATACGTATTAAAAAGTCCTTGTTAATGGCTTAGTAGCTTGTTAACAGCTTAGTAGGAGGATGCAAAATAGGCTAAGGTTATTATTTGACTGGTTCACTTTGAGAGCATTGTACAGTTCTTTATATACAATGCAGGATACAATATTGTGTTTTGGATACTTTTTTTTTTTGGCAGCTAGAACCGCGAACGGCAGCCCAGTAGCACATGACATTAGATGCTGAAAGTAAAAGTTGGGGGGGGGGGGACATATTCAGCAGGGCAACATTACAGTTTTACTAAACCCACAACAGTAAAATCAGTCTTTATATGCAGTAAAGCATGCTTGTTATACTCACTGTGTAACCTAAGGGGTTAATCCTCCTCATTGTGCAAAAAGGCTTTTTGATCCTGTCTTCTCTAAACACATGGTGTGACCATGTGTAGGCAAAACAGTTTGAATTCCGTCGGAAAACCCATCAGAGCTTTTTCCGACGAGAATTCCGATCGTGTGTACACGGCATAAGAGTTTTAATACCATGCTGGTATGTAGGGATTGCTAGAGAGCTGTGCTATGAGAGAGCTTACAACAGGTACTATTAGATGGCATAAGAGAACTTCAGGCAATATACAACTACAAATACATATTCAGAATGGGCACTGCAAAAGGCTTTGTAATTCTGGTCAGCAACAATTGTGATCCAGGCACATCTGATCAGAAAGAACAGACAAATTCAGAAAGTCTTTTCCAACTATATTACAGTCAAGCAGATCAGCTTGGCACATTATTTGCTCCAGCCTGATAATGAAGGATCAGCAGCACAGTGATGAAGTCATCCCTGTGCTCTCCCTTTACGTATGCATGGGGAGATAGAATAACAGCAATATTCAAAGCAGCTCAGTCCTCATTGGTCCACTGTATTGGCACTTCCCCTTCTAGTCGAAGTGTTGCTATTTAGTATATAACAGGAGACCAATCTCGGGCACTTTCCATAAGTCCATGCAGAAATGCCCCATTTCTGAATATAAGAACCGACTGGAACCATTAGTTGAATAAAATTGAATGAGATGGTCCGCTATTCCCTTGAGAATAGGCATACTTGTCTGCCACCATTGGCAACCACTGGACATAGAAATTACAATTGACTGGGCAAGGGCTACCTATGACCATGCATACCTTATGCAGTGTCAGATGTGTTGGAAAAGTAAGATTACACATCAGATTCCAAGGCTATGTTCAGCCTAGTCAACTTGCTTTTTACATTCAAAAGATGCACCACCCTCCTATAGTATCTTATCTGGCGCTCTGTCTATGTTAATGTTTAGTCCACTTATTTAAAAACCCCCACCTCATCTGCTAGATGTATCTATTGTGTACCTTTTCCACATTCTCTAAAAAGTTTATCTTTGTAAACCAACAGCCTCTTTATTAGGCTAGGTGTATATGTTGGATTTCCAGCAACACTTTTCGTAGATGTGTTTTTCAGCTGGTCTATTAATTCCCTTGATATATGTAAAAGGTTCTGTAGCATCATTGCTTCTTTCTCTCCATTAACCCTCCCTTGTGAGAAGATCAATCAAAGGATTAATGCAACACTCTAATGAAGTGTTAGATGGCAGCTCATGCACTACTAAAAATATTCATAAGTGCATTTATTTACTGTAGTCAATGTACAGTATTAAACACTGCAACAATCTAAGTATAAAAATGTATATGAGATTCTCTGCTAGTGCTTTGAATGCTATGAAATATTCTGTATTCATGTTGCATGTTCTTTCCCACAATTTAACTATTTCATGATCAGTGTTTTCTTGAGCTTAGATACCCAGAAGAAGTTAAGTTGCATGAGTATGCGTCAGTTAACTTGACTATGTTTCTATGACTAATATTCCATTTTGACATTGTTCCTGAGAACTAAGAAAACAGTTGCACAGTCATAGTTTTCTGATACATGGATAATAAATGTTCTCATGCCAAGTTGCTTTTTTATGTGGACTTAAAAAGGCGTATTGTAGTCACAAAAGGTTTAAAGAAAATCATTGTTTTGCAGCAGAGTATGGAGCTAGATGATAAAAACGTGTTATACTGATTTACAGTTTTCAACAATTTAAGTATTCAACAGTGCATGAATAAAACTCTACTCCAGCCAAAATGTTTTATGTTTTTGGTTTTAAATGACAAGAGTAAAGATTAGAACTTTTGTCAAGAAGTAGTAGTAGTAGTAGTTTTTCTTTTATTACTAAATCAACATTTTCTATATTATATTTATTTAATCATGTTTCTGTAGCCCTGATGAAGGGGGCCTTCATTACCCCTGAAATGTGTTGCCTCTTCCTTTTACTATTTTATGCTTAAACAACTTCTTCATGGTTTCTCAGTACTTGATATGGCACTAATATTTCAGTACCTTTCTGGTTTTATTGCAGTCTGGGATTCTGTTGTAGAGATTTCTGCCAAATAATTAATAATTTGATAACAGGACAAGAAATGTGGGGAACAGAAATCTTCAGTAGGGATGAGCCAAACACCCCCCGGTACGGTTCACAGCAGAACATTGGAGTTGCAGATAGGTAAAGGAACAAACCAGGCTGATAACAGAAAACAGGATTGGATTACAAAATCGCTGAGAACAGGTGTACATCTGAAGAACTTTCAGCCCTGAGACCTGATAGGGCTCAGCTTTAAATGGGCTTCTTGATACCAGTATGAACCTATGCACATGCTGCAAGACGTGCACACAAAGGCAAATGCTACATAGGTGATCTGGATATGCAGGCTGGAATTTTCTTGAAATCCACTGTAGAGGTACCCAAAGACTACTGAGGATAATGAGAGTTGCATTCACAATCCAACCACCCAAACACATCCTTCTTGTCTGTCAGGACAATAAACATGAACATGTGGCTGGTTGAATGCTTGTGCTTATATCAGTGAAGAGAGGAACAGAGTAGTCCTGGCACACACCGTTGAAAGCACTTATCTCTAATAATGATGGTCGAGACAGGTTTCTAACAGGGTCTGCAACCTACTGTATACATTAGTTGTTTCTATATCCATTTGTAAACCACCAGATCAGTCAATTGTCATCTCATGTCTATAGCTAAAGTGTTTGTAAATCCAACATTTCATATACCTGATATGTGCCTGCTGTACCATGTATTTGTATGAGAAAATCTCCTATTCTTATTGTATTGCTTCCTTTGTTCGACGTCCCTGGTGTTCCTGCCAGTCCCTCTGCTTTACTATTAAAAACTGACCGCTCTAAACAGGAGAACACACCACCGACAGTTCTCTAGCTTTTTGGGGAATTTAGTGTACTCTCCTCCAATGATCAGACTTGTCCTGACACCCCCCACCCTGCACAGCCTTTCACTGGGCAGCTCAGAGGGGTGTTGCTTCTCCTCCCCTCAGCTCTTATGTAGCTGAGAACAGAGGGAATGTGATCACTTATAAAAAAGGGTATTTATAATGTTTTTTTATATACCGTATTTATCGGCGTATAACGCACACTTTTCCCCCCTTAAAATAGGGGGAAAATCGTGTGTGCGTGTTATACGTCAATATAGGCTGCCTCGGAGGGAAAGGAGAGAACGAGCGCCGTCGAAATACAGAGCCACCATCTCCTGTGTACTCAGCTCTGCTCAGCGTGCAGTCACACCCAATCCCGCCCCCTGGATGGCTCCTAGCGTTGATGTCCCGGCATTGGACCGCTGTTATGTCCATCATAGGAGCCAAGGGGCGGGATTGCGGGATTGGGCGTGACTGTGAGTCGAGCCGAGTACACAGGTGATCCGACTCTGTCTATCCCGGCATAGACAAGGCTGCAGATGGGCACGGACCAGCCTGCAATTATGGAAAAGGCTGCAGATGGTCACTGATTAGGCTGTAATGATGAGCAAGGCTGCAGATGGAGATGGGCACTGATTAGGCTGCAATGAAGGGCAAGGCTGCAGATGGGCACTGTTCAGGTTGCAATGATGGCAAAGGCTGCAGATGGGCACTGATCAGGCTGTAATTATGAGCAAGGCTGCAGATGGGCAGTGATTAGGCTGCAATGATGGGCAAGGCTGCAGATGGGCACTGATCAGGCTGCAATGATGGGCAAGGCCGCAGATGGGCACTGATCAGGCTGCAATGATGGGCAAGGCTCCAGATGGGCACTGATTAGGCTGCCATGACGGGCAATGGAAAGGCTGCAGATGGACACTGATCTGGCTTCATTAATGGGCAACGTCGAGGCTGCAGATGGGCACTGACCCTATTTTGCTTCAAAATTCTTTATGTAAAATTTTATTTTTTCCTAAAACTTCCCTCTTAAAATTAAGGTCTGTGTTATATGACTGTGCATGTTATACGCCGATAAATATGGTATATAAACAAATGTTTTGCCTTTCATTTCTATTGTAAACGGAATGGATTGTTTTACATGGTGAGGGTTTACAATAACTTTAACGCAAGACATAAATTAGCCTAGTTTAAAAATCACTCTGATCAGACATCACTGGGGATCAATAAATAATCCTAGTTAGGGCGTATACCCTTTTTCGTTTCGCAAATGCTTGGATTGTTATCACTGATTTAGGTTTGAGTAGAACTGAACATTTCAGGGGGATTTTGACAGGGTAAGCACACAGTTTAAACTTGTGATTTATGATAAAATCCTTCTCTTTTAATAAGACTCACTGAAAGCGGAAAGCTTAACTTGATCAGTGGAGTGTTAATTTATTTACTGCAGCAGCACGCTGAATAACATCAGTTTTATTGCTCAGACAAAAGAATGTACGAAAGGAAAAAGTTTTCACCATGCAAGATTAGAGGAATCATTCGGTGTAAGCTAAACATAACATAATTTTATTGATTAAATGTTATCAGTAAACTCATACATGAGCGAGCTCAGTGCATGGCAAAAGCCTTTCCTTGGAAGCACATATTAGGAAACAAGCCAAGCCATTCAGACTTTTCTGGAAAAAAAAACAACATGAAAAGCAGTGTTAGTTGCAGTGCAATAGAACATAATAAAACATTAGATATAGATCAAAATAATTTGACATCTACATTTCATCTGACATTGATTGCTGGCATAATGCCAGGGATGTGTAGGGAGTAAAAATAAACTGAGGCAGAAATAGAAAGTTGATTTTCAATGATTTTTCCAAAAATGAAGTTAGCAGTTCATATGAAGTAAGCTAATACCGCGTACACATGATCGGAATTCCGCCAGAAAAAGTCTGATGAGAGCTTTTGGTAGAAAAATGCGACCGTGTGTATGCTCCATCAGACTTTTGCTGGTCGAATTCCAGCCAGCAAAAGATTGAGAGCAGGTTCTCAATTTTTCGGTCGGAAAAAGTTTTGATCGGAAATTTCCCATTGTCTGTACCAATTTCGACACGCAAAATTCCTACGCATGCTCGGAAACAATTTGACGCATGCTCAGAAGCATTGAACTTCATTTTCTCGTCACATCGTAGTGTTGTACATCACCGCGTTCTTTACAGTCGAAAGTTCAGCAAACTTTTGTGTGACCGTGTGTATGCAAGCCAAGCTTGAGCGGAATTCCGTCTGAAAAAACATTCAAGATATTTCCGACGGAAAATCCGCTCGTGTGTATGGGGCATAAGAGATACTGGTACAGGCTGATGAGCATACATGTACCCAGATCCCATTTCAGCTCACAGGCCAGCTGACTGTCCTCTGTATCGGTTCTGTATCGGTTTTTGACTTTCTTCAGCCTCCCTCTTTCTCCGCCAGTCATTTCTTATAGCATATCTTCACCTACAGCAAGAATAACAGGATACAATTGGCAGGTGAGATTTGTGCAAAAAGTGTTAAAACTCTCCAAGCAATAAAACACACATCTCTGAAAATAATGTAAAGGAAAACACTAGACTAAAATGACATTCTCCGAATCCCAGTTATATGCCTCACATATAGTACTATACTGTATGTGTCCTGTTTTTACCCTTACAGCTATGAGCATCTTTACCACTTCAGCCCCCGAAGGATTTGTCGTTTTAACTGACAATTGTGCGTTCGTGCTACGTTGTACCCAAACAAAAATGATGTCCTTTTTTCCCACAAATAGAGCTTTCCCACAAATAGAGTGGTATTTGATCATCTCTATGGTTTTTATTTTTTGCGCTATAAATAAAAAAAAGTTTTTTTATTGATTGATTTTACTGGTAATGGTGTCGATCTGCGATTTTTAGCAGGAATGCAACATTGCGGTGGACAAATCTGACCCTAAGGGCCAGTTCCAACTGGTGCGATGTCTGAAATGGGATGTTATTCGCACCGCACTGCAGTAAAAATCACATGCAATGTCTGTGCAATGCGATTTCAGCCATACAGATAGTATGGCTAAATTTGCATCACATACGGACCAAACTTGCACAGGACCTTTTTTTGGTCCACAGCAGAATCGGATCGCATGGGTGTTCACACCCATGCAATCCAATTCCTGTCCGAATTTGCAGTTCGCACTGCGATATGTGAACTGATTTGGGGGTGTCAATAACTTTTAATTGACACTCCCAGCAGTTTGCATAGTGCAGTGTGAACTGCCGCCGGGAGACATGCGATGCGGGAGCCCGCAGTGGATTTGCAAGGTTCCCGCATCGCTGCAGTGTGAACCGAGCCTAAGTGACACTTTTTTGGGGACACTTATTTGGGAACCAGTGACATTATTACAGTGATCAGTGCTAAAAAAAATGCACTGATCAATGTATAAATGACACTGGCAGGGAAGGGGTTAAGACTAGGGGGCGATCAAGAGGTTAACTGTGTTCCCTGGGTGTGTTCTAACTGTGTGGGGGATGAGCTCACTGGGACAAGACAGAAATCGATGTTCCTGATCACTAGAAACAGCAAATCTCAGTGTTGTCTCCTGTCAGAACGGGGATCCGACTTGTTTACATAGGCAGTTCCCCGTATTGCCTCTCTGTGGGTGGCTGGCGGACATCAGGTCCGCCGAGCACGTGCATCGGCTCGTCCTTCCATGCCCACACTATCTATTGCATGAAACGACATACAGGTAAATAATTTTGCACAATAGAGCCGACCTGCCGCAGTGTATGTACTGTGGCTGGTCAGCAAGTGGTTAAAGCCTAGTACACACTCAGTTTTTTTTTTGTTTAACCTGGCAGGTTGAACAGAAATAAACTGACAGCTCGGGTCGGAGCGGCTGTACTAACGATCCACCGTTAGTACAGTGATCTCCCCCGCTGAGCTATTGTGCTCTGACAAAGGAAATTCTCCCCTGCCAGTACACTCCGGTCAGCGCTCTCAGCCATTGGTTGAGAGCACTGATTGGGAGCTGGCCAGCCGCTGGTTTTCCAGCATGCTCGTCTGACAGAAGCTGGCCGAACGGCTGGCTTCTGTAGGACCAGCTGCCATACGCACGGGCCAAATGTCAGACAATTGTTATTGAACCAACTGATGTTCCCACGACATTCGGCCCGTGCGTACTAGGCTTAACAATATACCATTCATCAACCTTCCCCCCAAAAACATTGTCATTTTACTCACCAACCTGATGAAGTTTTGCTTTCTTTGTCTTTGTCTGCCATAGACAGCTAACTGGATAAAGGACCAGCAACTCACTGAGGAGGTCAGTCTCAAGTTTGGTCACAATGTCCTGATTAGTTCAGAGTTCTGACCCTTCCTTTCCCTCTGATATAGTAATTTTACAAACAAAACAGAGGCATCTTTTATAGTACAACATACTTTCTGATAACAGTGGAGGCCATTTTGGTACAGCTTGAGCTCTACACATGTTTTCTGCTCATATTTTGTCAGAAATTGTAGTTGGGAACTCATGCCTCTGATGTCTAGGAAAAGTCCGTTATTTTTATTATTTTAGCTAATGTGATCACTGTAGTCATTTTGTTAACATAAAAAAAAAAACACAAAAGAAAGAGCGCCAGACCAAATGATAAAAGCATCCAAATGAATGTATTCGTTTGTACTAAAAACTGCCAATGTGTTTCAGGGGGTCAAAAAAACTCCCACTTCAGCAAGTCTACAACAAAGCACTATGGTCTCCATTCACTAAAGAATATCACATGAGGTATTAAGGTGATCTGAGACATTTTTCCCAAATATCTCATGAGATAATGAAAATGTCAATTCACTATCACCTTATGCGGTATTTACGTCAAAAAGTGAAAATGCTTAGTAAAATAAATAAATGAATGCATGAGCTAAATAAGTAGCGGTTCAAGAATGCGCTATTTAACCACTTCCTACCTGGCCACTATATATGCACGACCGGGTGGGCGCTCTCTCCTCCTGAGTGGACATTCAGGAACGTCCCTCAGAAGGAGGGGGATAGCACGTGCGCGTTCCCGCGCAGTGGTGCGATCCTGATGCGCCCATATCACCCGGACACGGCGCATCTCAGATCGGCAGGAGGGCTCTGTGATTGGCCCTCCTGATCACATGACGGCAGTGTCCAATCACAGCCGTCATGTGATGTAAACAGAGAGCCGGTTTCTAGGTGATCGGCTCTCCTCTCCTCACACAGATGTTGTCGGTGAGGAGAGGAGAGGGGATCGCTGCAGCCGGCTGGTGATCAGTGAGTATGAGCTGTTTTTTTACAGCTTTTTACTCACTGATCACCAGTCTAGTGTCCCCACACTTGTAAAACACACAGATCCCCACACAATGTCCCCAAAATAGTGTCCCCAAAACACGTCCCCACATAGTAATGATCCCAAAAACACCTGTCCCCCACATGTGTCCCACTAAAAATCACATGTCCCAATGATCATTTGCACACATATGTCCATGATCATCTGCACACATCTGTACATGATCATTTGCATACATATGTCCGTGATCACACAAACCAATTATTATACACTTAAGTGCCGGTTCACACTGGGGCAACACGACTTACAGCACGACTTAGCAAGGCAACTTGGAAGCAACTTCAACGTGACTTGGAAGCAACTTCAACTTGACTTTGAGTTATTTACAACCCAACTTCAAGTCGCCCCCAGGCCAGGCGACTTTGGCTGTGGCCAATCACAGAATAATCAGCTCTCTGGGAGGGTGGGGTTTGCCTGAGTAAACAAATTTCTTTTCCTGTAAAGTCGCTTCAAAATAGATGGAGATCCGACTTGGAGGCGACTTCCATTGAAATCAATGGGTACAAGTCACCTATAAGTCGGATTGAAGTAGTACAGGAACCTTTTTTGAAGTCGGAGAGACTTCAGTAGTGTGCATTGAGACGGCTCCATAGATTAACATTACAGCGCGACTTGGGACGACTTGGGGCGTCTCGGGGCCTGAGTCGTCCTGGTGTGAACCGGCTCTAATGGAATTTTATTTTACCAAAACATGTAGCAGAATACATTTTGGCTTTTTGACAAAAATTTGATTTTATTGGATTTCTTTTATAATAGAAAGAAGAAAATATTTATTTTTCCAAATTTCCGCAGTTTTTTCGCTTATATCGCAAAAAATTAAAAACGGAGTAGTGAATAAATACCACCAAAAGAAAGCTCTATTTGTGCGAACAAAATTATAAAAATGTATTTTGGGTCATGCATAGCATGACCATGCAATTGTCATTGAAAGTGCGAGAGCGCTGAAAGCTGAAAATTCATCTGGGAAGGAAGGGGGCGAAAGTGCCCAGTATTGAGGTGGTTAAGGAATATAAAAATATAATAGTCAGTTTTAAAAAGTCTCTACCTTCTTGCATCAATTCTCTCAACATCAATGCATAGAAACCTAAATATGGAAAAACACAGAAACAATGAGGTGGATTTACTAAAGGGAAACAGACTGTGCACTTTGCAAGTTGTTGCAGAGATATACTCAATCACATGCAAGGAAAAAAAAAATGCATTTTTGGCTGCACATGATTGGATGATGGGAGTCAGCAGAGCCCCCCCCCCCCCCCCCCCCCATCATTTACTATGCACTGGAGCAATTGAGCGACCACAACATACAGGGACATACAATGCAATACTGACATATAATCACACACATAGGTTGGACTTGATGGACTTGTGCCTTTTTCCAACCTCACCTACTATGTAACTATGCAACTGCACTTGGAAAGTGCACAGTCTATTTGGCTTTAGTAAATCCACCCAATTACATGTAGTAAAATATATCTATTTTCTCCTGTGGTTTCGTAAGATTTTCAGAGACTTTTTTTGGAATATACAAACATATACATAATTTGCTGCATAAACCTCCCAATCACTCCAAACATAATACAATCTACATGGTCTAATCCAGGGGTCTCAAACTGGCGGCCCTCCAGCTTTTGCGAAACTACAAGTCCCATCATGCCTCTGCCTGTGGGAGTCATGCTTGTAACTGTCAGCCTTGCAATGCCTCATGGGACTTGTAGTTTCGCAACAGCTGGAGGGCCACCAGTTTGAGACCCCTGGCTAATCCCTTGTTAGAACATATGTCATATGTAGTGGAAATACTTGAATTTTTTCACAATTATTTTAGAGATATCTTTGGTGCAAATATCTCAAGACAGAATGGCATTAGGAATAGACAAGTATTCTTACAAAGATGTGGAACTTGAGCTATTAGGAGAGGGTTGTCATCAATTTGAAGGTTTGACAGATAGATACCAGAGTGACACTTTCAAGAACATCAGAGAATGATAACAAAACATACCTGTCCAAAGATATAGCAATCAATTCCCCATATATCACGACGGAAATTACTGTAGCGGTACCCCCATAGGAGCTGCTGAGTATTGTGGTCCAACTGTCACCCTGCCCAGCCTGGCATTCACCTCTCAGACGCTCCAAGACATAGAACAGTCCATGTACTTTAAAAAGTCCACATGCGGTGCTGATGTAAAAAATATATGAACAGTCTATTATGTGAAGGAAGAGATGAGGTCCCTGCATCAACTTCAGTGTGAAATATGTAGCACACCATACCACAGTGACAAATTGAACTCCTTACCAGAAAGTGAACGTATAAGCGCATATAACAATTCTGTCACCAACTCCAACATCAGGCTCAATGGATGGTGTGTACTGTGGCAGTATCTCAGGGCAAACTGACATCCAACTCCTCTTCCAAAACAAATCCAACTGGTAAATCCGATATCCAATTGGCTTATGACATTCCCAAATCATAAAACCGGTATCACCTTTTTTGGCAGCAGCCATATATCACTAGACATGTGCAAACTGAAATATTTCGTTTTGGAATTTCGTTTTCGTCCGAAAAATGAATTTATTTAGTTACTCCCGAAATTCGTTTTTATTTATTTTGTTTTTCGTTAAAAATTGCATTCGTCCGAAAATCCAAATGAATTAAGGTCGAAACTGTCATTGAAGGCTCATGGTGTCTGTCGAAAGTTCAAAGAAGATTCGACGGAGCAGCTAAACTGTATGACTCTATAGTTTAGCTGCAATTCCACCCAATTCCAGCAGCAATCTTTCCTCTCTACGTCGAATCTTTCCTTTCTACGTCGAATCTTTCCTTTCTACGTCGAATCTTTCCTTTCTACGTCGAATCTTTTCTCTCTATGTAGAATAATCTTAGAGTAATAGAGTTAAGGTTAGGCACATTCGACCACAGGTTCAATGGACACAGATTGTTATTGTCAGCGTCGAATCTCCTATCTATATCGAACTGTTGTCACAACGAAAATAAAGCATTTGTTTATGTCGGATCTTTCGTTTTTCGGATTCTGCACTTTATAATACCTGAAATTCGGACGAAAATGCATTCGGACGAAAACGAATGCACATGTCTATATATCACACCATTCAGAATCTTCTATGACATTAGAAGTTGTTCCCCCATATTGGCAGTACATTGGGTGTTCGCCCGTTCGCCGAATTTAGAACATTATGGGGCGTTCGCAGCAAATTTGAGTGCCACGGAACGCTCCATAATGCACTGTGAGATCATAGGGCAATTGGCATCTTATAATTGGTCAAAGCATGCACCTGACCTGCATGCTTTGACCAATCACAGCGCGCTCTGCTGTGAGAGCCATAATTGGCCAAAGACAGGGTGCCTTTGGCCAATCATGGCTCAGGGGGCTAAGTCCACGACCTGCACTATATAAGGCTGCTGCTTACCATGCGGCCGTATATAGTGTAATGCATGAAGATAGATTAGTCAGCTTAGTGGCGTGCAGGCAGTGTATTTGATATATATATATATATATATATATATATATATATATATATATATATACATACACACTCTGCATTTAGTGTAGATTAGATTCAGTCAGTACAGGCAGTGTATTTGATACATATATACACAGCCTAGTATATACTCTGCACTTTTATGGAGAACCTTGTGCCAAATAAAAAAAAAATGGTGTGGGCCCCCCCCCCCCAAATCCATACCAGACCCTTATCTGTGCATGCAACCTAGAAGGCCTCAGGAAAAGGGGGGGGGGGTGAGAGAGCGCCCCCCCTGAACCATCCCTGACCCCATGCCCTCAACATGGGGAGGGTGCTTTGGGTACATGCTGTATGCTTGGAGTACAGCTGTCAGGAGTATGTAATGTACAGTGTATGGTACATACTTCTGATCACTCCAGATACTCCTGATCACTACATTACATAGTTTTGACTACTGTGGTCTGGATGCTGTACATTACATACTTCTGTTTGCTGCACTCTGTCTTCCGGGCTGTATAGTACATACTACTGACCACTGATCTTTTCACTATATGTTACATAGCTCTGACCCCTGCACTCTGTCTGCAATGCTATATATTATGTACAGTATGCATGGTGTTGTATGTGATATACTCCTGACCAAAGTTTTTATTTTTTCACCTAATTACTGAGTAGTCACCAACGATTTTAATAACATACTTCTTTAAATTAGAACTATGGCCTCATAAAAAAATGTGCACGTGCATCTGCATGGGGAATGAAAAGATGTTGTAGGGGGCATGGCTATCAGCATTGTCACTGCTGATTCATAAACTAATAGAAAGGTACGTGGCCCAACACATAAGAGTGACCACACAGAGATGAAACTATTTACCTGAATCAAGCCACTCTTTGAGATGTTTGGTGCTGAAAATGGCACATGCACACTATACATATTTTGAGCGCTCTTTGCAAACAGTTGGCACTCCCAGTAGTCAAGTTGAAGCTAGAGAAAGTGAAGAAGAAGGCCCTCGGAATACCAGAAGACTGTTGCCATCACTGTGCCCACTGATAGAACACTCTAACTCTGAGCCTTCTCCTTCCGCTTTCTTTATTTTCAACTAAACTATGGGGGTGTCAGCTGTTTGCAAGGAGCACACAAAAACTGTGAAGCACGCATTTGCCATTTTCAGCACCGAACATTTGGAAGAATGGCTTGGTGAATTGATACATTTTCATGCCTGTGTAGTCACTCCTTCCATGTCAGGCTGTGAACTTTGAGACACCCCGAGAAGACTTAGCTTTGTGTCCTGGGCGGGGGATGTCATCACTAAGGAACAGCAGGATGGAACGCACAGAGTTTCTGCTGTGTCAGAAGCCTTATGGCAACTGGTTATGTGACCAAATTCCTAGGTATAGGTTTCAGTACTTGGCTAGATTTATGGCAATATTAGTTCCTTAAAGTGGAACTTTAGTCAGAAAATTAAGTCATTCTAGATCACTTCAGGCTGGCCTTTTTCGCAGGTATAGCTGTAAAAACATGTAAAATGGGGCTCCCAATTACACGGTCAACTCGCGTTTCCAAACATTAAATGAAAACAAAAAATTGCCCCCCATAGTGTAATCTTTTGGACTTTGGATCCTTACATTAAAAACAGGTTAAAAAAGTGTGTTTGCACTGTACAAGCTTTTTTAACCTGTTTTTAATGTAAGAATCCATTTGGCCTTTGAATAAACCTGTACTTTTTATACGTACTACATTATGGGAAGCCATTTTTTGTTTTAATTTAATGTTTGGAACTGCGAGTTGATTGTGTAATTGGGAGCCCCGAAGGAGAAGCTTAACATCACCATAGGGAGGTTTGAGCCCAGTCTAAGCCCCCATACATATGGTCGGAATTTCCGACCACAAAATCCGTTGGATTTTTTCCGACCACAAAATCCGTTGGATTTCTTCCGACGGATTTTGTCCGAAACTGGTGTTGCATACACACGGTCGGACAAAGTTGTTGGAAAATCCAATCATTCCGAACGTGGTGGCGTTTGTTGCGTACGACGGAACTACGTAGAGGCTAGTAGCCAATAGCTTTGGTCTCATAGTTTGATCTGAGTATGCGTGGCATTTTTCGTCGGAATTCTCTACACACGATCGGAAAAAGTCAGATTGGATTTTGTTGTTGGAAAATTTGAGAGCAGGATCTCAAATTTTTTCCGTCGGAAATTCCGACAGAAAAAGTCAGAGTCAGAAAAAGTCAGATGGAGCCCACACACATGTTCCGATCGGACATTTTCCGTCGGAAATTCCGACTGTGTGTACGGCCACCACCCAGAATCGGAACCCTCGACACATTTGCAAATTGGAGATTCGCAGTTGTAAGCCTGTTCTCATCATAGGAGATCCATAAGGTTGATTATACTTCTTACCGAGATAAGAGCTCTGGAAGCATTAAGCTTTTGTCAAGACACGAAGATTCTGTTAAGAAGAACGTGTTTAGATCTCTTAGAAGAATTGTTTTACTACTTTTGGATATGTTGAACTTTTATCACTTATTTCACTGTTTATACAATAGCTCAAAAATAATAGTAGTAATTATTCCTGAACCCAGCGCTCAAAGTAAAAATAAAAATAAAAATAAATAAACAAACAAACAAAATAATAATAGTACAAATGCAAAGACCAATAGCTGCTGTTATACACCTAAGATAGGTAACAATCGATAAAAAAGATATTCAATTCATATGAACCAAACATTAACAGCGCTTAATAGAATTAATTAAATCAATCGGCAGTAAATAAAAATAAAAATAAAAATAAATATTAAAATAAAAAAATACAAATACAAAAATAAAAAAATAATAATCAGAATAAAAACAATAATAATAATCATAACCACCATTCAACCAATGATGGTGTGTGAATAATGATACATAAAACAAATGAAGCTAAAGCCCCATACACACGCTCGGACAATCCGCGGACCAGGTCGGTCGGACTTTGTCCGACGTACTTTGTCCGATGTTGGCGTTGCGTACACACGGTCGGACTACGTTGTCGGAATATCCGGTCCGGAAGAACGTCGTGACGTAAGTCGTCGTCCACGAGATTACAAAAGGGAAGTTCAGCACCACGTCAGGCACCCGTTGGGCTCCTTCTGCTGATCCCGTGTTTATCGAGAGTTAGTGGAAGTTTGGTGACTTAAGATTCGCGCTTCTCAGTTTTCTGACTCAGATCGTTACTGCTCTTCAGTTTGTGCTTGTCGTGCGTATCTGTTTATTAGTGCGTGTAGTCAGTTCGCATTTGTTGGTCATTGCGGCCTATATCTTGATATAGGACGCTTTGATTTGCACTGCTTATTGTCTGCTCGTTGCTGGTATTCACTTCGTTCTTTCAGGCCTTGCTGTTTATCGGTGCTTTCTGTTTGTCCGTTCTGACCAGCCGACCTTTTGTGACCTTCTGAGCGATGTTTCCCGTGCGTACTCGTCGCCGAGTTCGTGCTGTACGCGGAATTGGTGTCGGGCTTTTAGCTTTGAGCCAAGACCCGTCCATGAACAGAGTGACGAGGAGTATGTGGACCAAGAATTGGTTGCTTCAGCGTGACCAGTTCTCGCACATGCCTTTGCTTCGTGAGATCCGGGAGAATAATCCTGATGATTTCAGGAACTTTCTCAGGATGACGGACCCCGATTTTCACCGTCTTTTGGCTTTGCTGACCCCCTTTATCAGCCGGCAGGATACCTGCATGAGACAAGCCATTACTCCGGAGCAGAGGCTTGTTGCCACGTTGAGGTACTTGGCGACAGGGAGAAGTCTTCAGGATTTGAAGTTCTCTTCAGGTATCTCTCCCCAGGCCCTGGGAATCATTATTCCAGAGACCTGTTCTGCCATCATTCAGGTCCTGCAGGAGGACTATATTAAGGTAACATTTCTACTTTACTATTCCCTTCTATGTATGCTCTGTTTGCTAATGTCTTCTATTTTTGACCTCCTTCCCTAATTACCATGATTGCAATATGTTCTAATATGCTGTGCCCCTTTTCTCCTTCATGCATTTTTCCCTTCACTTACCTCCCCAGCATGCTCTTCTGCCCCAATAGACACCTATGGCCTAGTCACTTAAGCAATGTCTTTTGTCTGCTGCATAGTATTGTTTGCCCCAAAACACCCCCTAAAATATGCACAAATGTTTGCTGTGTGGTTTACTTCATGTAGAGCCCCCTTTTTTTTTTTTTTTGGGGGGGGGGGGGCAAACTCATTAGGAACCCCCTCCCCCAACTGCTCTGTCAGATGGTACCAATCCTTTATCTGCTGGCTTTCCCAAGGTCCATACACACTATATACCTACCTCTTTATAGTGGGCATCTTTAGGGATGAATTCAGCAAAGCATGTAGTGCAAGGGGCTGCCTCCATACATTCCATTTCCTATTTTTTTGTCTTCTTTCCCTCCTATTAGCTTGCTTGGTAATTTAATAATGTCACACTGTGCCTGCCTTTTTTGGGGGGGGGGGGGGGGGGGGGGGTTGAAATGTTATTTGATCTTTCCTGTGGCCTGCCAATAGTGTTAAGTACAGAGGGTCTGGCCAAACTAGCCCACATTATTGAGCCATTTGCCAATCAATGAAGTGCAGAGGGTTAGCTGTCCACCCCCCCCCCCCAAAACCCTAGTTATTGCCAATGTCCCATCAGAAGGGGGGGGATTGATGGGGGGGTGAGTAATCTGTGAAGGGGAGCCTCTACTTTTCTGTGCAAATACTTTCCAGCCTCCAATTTTATACAATGCTCTTGTTCCAAGATGTTGATTGTCTAATCTGCTTGCAATGTTTAGGTGCAAAGTGACTAATTTTTTTTTCTTGTTTCACTCCACAGTTCCCTTCCACGCCACAGGAATGGCAGACTGTGGCCTCCCACTTTGCCAGCCGTTGGGACTTTCCTAACTGCGGAGGGGCAATTGATGGGAAACACGTCCGCATCGTCCCACCGCCCAACTCGGGGTCCTACTATTATAATTATAAAGGGTTTAATAGTGTAGTGATGTTGGCGGTGGTGTCGGCAACATACGAGTTTATGTATGTGGACGTGGGGATGAACGGCCGGATATCGGATGGTGGGGCCATTACGCACACGGAGTTCTACTGGCGTCTCCAAAGTGGCAGTCTGTGCTTGCCACCTCCAGAGGAGAATGCCGAAGGACTCCCCTTCGTCTTTGTCGCAGATGAAGCGTTTGCGTTGACTCCCCATGTGATGAGGCCGTTCCCGATGAGGACCCTCACCCCGGACCAGAGGGTCTTCAACTACAGGCTGTCCAGAGCCAGAAGAGTTGTGGAGAACGCTTTTGGCATCCTGGCCAGCCGCTTCCGCCTGTTCCTGACGGCATTTAACTTGGCGGAATACAAACTGAACCACATAGTTCTTGCCTGTTGCATATTGCACAACTTCCTCAAAAGACATAACAGGAACTATGTGGTGCCCGTTGGCCCAGATGTGGAGGGCCCTCCAAATGCCGAACTCACAGCCCTTCGAGTGGCACGTCCAGGCTTGCCCCCTCTAAATGCCCGTGTGGTCCGGGACCAATATATGGAGTACTTTGTGGGTAGGGGGGCCATTGCTCTGCCTGACGATGTGTGAGAGGCATTTTTTAATAAATCTGATATTTTAACCAAACTATGATTTCTTGTCATTTCAGTGTTCTTTTTAGCTTATTTTACTTTGACATTTTTTCCCTTTGCCTTCGACAGTGGGAATGCACTTTCTGGGCAAAAGGAGGTAACAGTCTCTTCTTCCCAAAAAGATTATTCTCATGTTGTGTGTTTGCTACCTAATCTTTGGTCTAGAGAAGGTTTGTACTGCATAACTGACACCCAAAATACTCCTTTTCATCACCAGGTCTGACATGTGTGTATTCTCCAAAATGCTGTGCTCCGTGTTTTCGTACAAAGCACTGTGGGTGTCATTTACATAAGTCAAATCCGCTATGCTCTACAAGTGCATTGAAAAAGTTCCCAGGGAAAGAAAATTGGAGTGCAAAGTGGATTTGCCTTTAGTAAATAACACCCATTGCCCCCCATATCCTTTTCATTTTACATACATAATGCATTGTGTTTTTTAAATAAGGAAGCCACACATTTAGAAAAATAAAAGTTTACTAGGAAAACATGCACAAGTGCGTTTACAATCTTCACGCCAAAACTGACAACATCTTGGTTATTTACAACATTGTTTACAAACATTCCGCAATTGGTAAAACCAGGCATGGAGCAAAACAGAACCTAGGAACTTTGAAAGTTCAACTTTGTAAAGTGAAGACAAGATCAGACATGACTATATGTTCAAAGTGTGTTTGATCTTGCCTTCATCACATGGGGGGGTCACCCACGAAAAGTGTAAATTTGGAACATGCACACAATTTGGGTCTGAAAATGGTCATTAGATGGGAAAACACATGCCTAGAAGCTTCAAAAGTGCCATTTTCCATCATGGGGATGAATGGACGTTTTTTGGGGGTGCAACCCCTTCACCACAACCACTTTCGTAGTTCGTAAAGTGTTTGCACCCCCAAAAAAACGTTGCCATTCATCCACCATGGTGGGAGCTAGCACATGTGGACACAATGTGTGCATGTTCCAAATTTCACACAGTTTTTAAGTTGCAAATGTGTTCAGAAGCTGGCACAAATGTGTGTTAATTACTGCGTTTTCATATTTTTCCTAAAACATCAATGATGTTCTTCAATTTTTGTTGAACATCATTGATGTTTTGCTTTATGTAATCTAGATCTCGATTGCAGACCATTATCTCTCCGATGAGTACGTGGGCACTCTCTGTGGTAAAGTGCGATTTTTCTTCCACAACATCCACGTCACCTAAAAACCACAAACAAACAAAAATGGGGTGTTGGAAATGAGGCAGCCATACATGGATTAGCTTACCAGTAGCTGTGTTCTCCCACACTCACCTGTTGTGGTGACAATTTCTCCAAGTTCGATGATCTCTCCTTCCTCCTCCTCCTCCTCCTCTGCTTCTGCTCTTTCCCCTTTTTTGGGAGGTGTTGGTTTGGGGGTTTCCTCAGACGGCCCAAGTTTTCGCTCCCCTATGAGAATGTCCAAAAGGAAGATTTAGCAACACAAGCTATTGAGGGCAGAAATAGGAAATGACAAACATTGCTTGAAAGTGACGGACACTATTTTAGTTTGGCCAGTTACAAATGTCAACTACATGAATGAAGTCACTTTGTAAAGGTGCTAAACTGACTAGCTTTTTGGTAGAAGTTTGTGTGATGGAGACCCCCCTCTAGTATCCACTGGAGCACATGTGTGGAAAAGCATAATAAAAAGGGGGTTTGGGTGTCCCAGCACTAGTGCTCTAGAGTCCAGATGGGTAAACAGCTACTGAGTGACCTCTCCTTTACATTGAATAAATTGGCTTTACATTCTTGATGACATTTCTAGTGAGAACAAACTTCCTTTCCCCCAAAAAAAAACACCAAACATCGTATTATAAGTGGCCGAACGATCGAGGTTGCGTACGATCGAATGCACACACACACGACCATGACAGTGGCAGAAAGATCGAGGCTGAGTACGATCGAATGCACAGACGAACCTGAAAGTGGCCATTTTGGAATGTACAACTTGGTAAAAATCAAAACACAATGGAGCAGTATGCAAGCAAGAAATCAAACACAAAACACAACTACTTACTTTTTTGAAGAATTCTCTTGATCTTTCTGTACTGATCGGCCTCCCTCAGTTTCAGGTCTGACCAGCATTTCCTGAGTTGCTCCTTGGATCGTTGTACCCCAAAATTATTGTACAGCCTTCTCACAACTTTAGACATGATCTTGGCCTTGCGGACATTGGGGTTGAGGTAAGGCCCATACTTCCCATCATAGTCGCTCCTCTTTAATATGTCCACCATCTCCAACATTTCTCCAAATGACATATTGGAGGCCTTGAATTTCAGGCTCCGGGATCGGGACGTTTCTGCCTCCGGACTTTCCTCGTCCTCCTCCTCGTTGGTGGGATATTTGTGGCGCACCTGCTGTGTCCCCGCCATGTGCTCTCCCCACTACGCCGTAAAGAGAAGGGGTGGGGAATAGACGAGAAAGATCGTCAGGGGCGGGCGGAGTTTGAAGCATGCGCAGTGTATATAAAACGTCACACGCCTGTGTCGTAGCCACGATCTGGGAGACGAGGGGAGAGAAAACTCACACGAGACGATCGCTACAAACGAAGGTACAATTTAACGTTGGTACATAACTAGCCTAGACTGATTTGAACTTGAGGCTTCTTTATGGAGAAGATTAGGAGAGTTTAGCCTGACATAATTTATAGGGTTTGGTGTGTTGTTGTGTCTTGCAGAGATTGATATGAAGGGATTCAACGACATGAGTTTTCTCCCCCTCTTCATTGCCAAATACAGGGATTTTCCCATATTGTGGCAGGGTATACACCCACATTACACCAACAAACCAAAGAGGCACGCAGCCCTGGAGGAACTTGTGGAATTTGTCAAGCCAAGGTTCCCCACGGCAACTGTTGATGATATTAGAAAGAAAATTGGCAGCCTGAGGAGTGCGTATATCAGGGAGCGGAAGAAGGTCGTGAAGTCTGAGGAAACTGCAACTTCAGCAGATGAGGTCTATGTCCCCAAGCTCTGGTACTATCAGAGTCTCCATTTTCTGAAGGACCAGGCTGATGTCACGGAGCCAACCTCAACTCCTCCTTCCACGCTTCCTTGCGCGCAGCCCACCCCTGATGAGGCTTCCGAGGAGCAACCTGGGCCTTCCAGTCTGGAAGAGGTGGAGGAGCCCAGCTTGTTCCAGGTATAGTAGTTTTGTTACCATTTATGGGAATAATGAATGATGTTCACTTAATTCAGGATCGCCAATTGCTTAGTTCCTAACGTGTTTGACATATCAACAGACAGTGGTGTGGGAGACATTTGGGGCCAGAATCTAAACTGCAGGGCTGAGAATTGTATGGTTTTCTATTTGTAAACATTTTGCACCAGTCACTAGATGAGAATTGTGTGTGTTTGATGAACAAATAACTGAAACTATGTCCCTTTTTCCTACACAGGAAGACCTCAGCCAGGAGGTGGCTGTGGAAGGTGGCAGTCAGGAGGAGGCAGGGGTTAGTGGCAGCCACCAGCTGGGTAGTGGCAGCCAAGAGGGGGCTAGGCCTCGGAGCCTGACTGACACCCAAACCCCTCCCCTCCGCCCTCCGTACAAAAGGGCGAGAAGGGGGGGTTATGCGGCACAGTCAGCGCTCCGGATGATCAGAGAGGCTTCAGACTCCCTACATGCCACACCCGCCGACGAGGAGACCTTTGGCTCGGTGGTTGTCACAAAAATGATGGGTATGGAGGTGGGGCAACGCAACATGTGTGAGGGGCTCATCCTCCATGTCCTAAATAAGGGTAGGGCTGGGGAGATGACCCCAGTCACACATGTTTGCCATAGTTACCATGCTCCGCCTCCTCCTCCTCCTCCTCCTCCTTCTGCCACCCCACCAGCACGACAGCCACAGCGTGGAAGGAAGCGTGGAAGGAAGACCTGAGAGTGACGACCTGCAATCAGTCTGGTGTGAGAGAAGATGGAGCCTCTTGTAGTACCAGAGCCTGGGGACCTAGATGGCATCTGCTGCAGTTCCGGATACTTTGGACTTCACGACCAGATTGCACTCCCCTTAATATACGTACTCCTCAGGCCCCCAATTTTCTACGCTTGGACAATGATGGTTGCCGTGGGGGGCCAAGACTTTGCAAATTCCCCAAGTTTCACCATGGCTGCGTTCCTCTTTGGTTTGTTGGTGTGACCTAAATAAAGGTTTTTTTTGATTTGAAATAATCATTGACTATTGTGTTTTACTTTGCTACAATGGCAGTTTTTCTTTGAGTAGGCTGGTACATTTCACTAATCCTAAAGTAGAATTAACAAGGGGCAACAACAACAAACAACCTCCTAGTAAATTTAAGCAAGAAATACAAATGTAAATAATGTGTTTTTGGTAATTTGAGACACACAACCCCCCTCCAAAAAAAAAAAAAAAAAACATTCAAATATGTATTCCAAAAAAAAAAAAAAAAAAAAAAGACAAATCATGGTAAAAAAATAACAAAGATTCTTTTCCGTTCAGAGTAAAAATAAACATGTAGTGTATAAATGCTGCAAAGTAATAAAGAAGTAAGTTTGTGAGAAGTGCGGGTGAATAGGAGCAGCTAAAAGATGTCATTCTTGTTGCATTGTAAAGAAAAAGAGAATGCGCTGCATTAAAGACATTTTAACATTGCAGCGTGACGAATGTGCTGTGTCGATTAGGAAAGGTAGTTTTACCTGACCGAGCGCTTCCGTCACAGAATTTCTTCTGAGCATGCGTAGCACTTTGTCCGTCGGACAAGCGTACACACGCTCGGATTTGGTGTGATCGGACCGGGTTGACGGCAAATCTTTCCAGCAGGAGATAAGACTTTGTCCGACGGACAAACCGACGAACACTGTCCGATGGTGCATACACACGGTCTGATTTTTCAACAACCTTGTCCGATCGGACCAAATTGATGAAAAAGTCCGACCGTGTGTATGGGGCTTTAGTAATTCGCTACACACGATCGGAATTGGTGTGATCGGACTTTGTTGTCGGAAAATTTTTAGAGCAGGAGATACAACTTTGTCCGTCGGACAATCCGATGGAAATATGTCCGATGGTGCCTACACACGGTCGGAAAATTTCCGACAACATTGTCCGATAGGACAGAATCCATCGGAAAATCCGACCGTGTGTATGGGGCTTAAGAGCAAAATTGCACCGTATTTGGTGTTTGCCAGTACTACATATTTAAAGGGGGCTGCACACCCTTATTATACTACACATTCTATCTGAGTGCACCAGAGCCAGTGCACTGAAACATGTGAGATGTCATGTATTATGGTTTTTATAGTGGTTTTTATGTCAGTTTTCTGACTTCTTTATGAGTACTACTTAAAAGGATTGTTGCAGGTGATAGAGGATTTACGTATTACTAAGGATCCAACCACCCACCAGAGGTTTCTTAAGCCCCTAAAGGGGAAAGAGCATATTGATCTGTGGAAGATCAGAAGTTTGGAAGATGGCGGGCACTGGAAATTGCTGTGAACCTTTTTATGGGACCTATTGACTAGCCTCTTCACTATATTTGACTTTTTGTGTTTCAAGCTTACTTTAAATCACTGGAAACGCCTATCACTGATTATCACTGGTTTAGGCATCACAGTGGTGTTGTATTTAAAGTGTCTTTTGTTGTTTATTATTTATATATCACACACAATATATTTGGTTCTAATGATGTATAGGACCTCACTTGTAGTGTGCTCCTTGTGTTTCGTATTATACATTATCAGTGTATTTTACTATACAGTACTAGTGGGGAGCGCTGTACCAAATATATAATCTTTAAAAAACAGAATATGAATACTCCCATACAGTACAGATCCTGATCCAGCAATCCTTTGTGCTTTTCTTTATGTACAACCAGTGCGTTAATATAAAATGTGTAATTACAGTCCAAAAGTTTTCCTTGCCCTCAAGCAAGTACTAGGTCTCAATCTACTGGAATCCCATGTTTTACTTTACACACTGTAAACCCAATTATTCACCATCAGATACAACACAGGGCGGGTTATTTACTAAAACTGAAGAGTGCAACATGTGGTGTAACTCTGCATAGAAACCAATCAGCTTCCAGGTTGTATTGCCAAAGCTTAAAGTTTAATTTTTTTAAAGTTAGCAGCTACAAATACTGCAGCTTCTGACTTTTAATAATCGGACACTTACCTGTCCTAGGGTCCGGCGATGCGGGGGATCGAAGCCCCCCCTTTCCCCACGCAGTCATCTGGGACCTCTCACATGTCCCAGATGTCTGACTTCACCGAGGGGAAGTGATGTCAATGCCCGAGCACTGAAGGAGGCAGACTACGAGGGACCCCCCTAGCAACAGGCATTTAGAGGTGAGTACATTTTTTTTTCCAATTATTTTATTTATTTATTTTTTATTAATTTTAAGCTATTTTTTTTTTTGGTGGAAACACCACTTTAATTAAAAAAGCTGAGGTTAGAAGCTGATTGGCTACCATGCACAAATACACCAGATTCCGAGAGCTCCAGTTTTAGTAAATCTACCTCAGGGGAAGAAGAAGAGAGAAAGAGAGGCAAAAGAAAGGAAAAATAAACAAAACAAGGGAGTGTCATGAAATGAAATGCACCAAACTTCTCCATTCGTACCGCAGGTCCAACGTTATAGATCTATTTATTGTTCACTAGAGATATAGTGTATTCATAGGTCCTATGCTTTTCCAAATAAACTTATTTTGTCATTCAAAGTAGCCAGTAACTTTTAATTTACTAATATCCATTATAGATTAGCATTTATCAATGTAAATAAGATAGACAACGATTTTCAAGACCTTGCTATTGCTATTCTGGAATATAGATAAGATAATATATAAGATAATAAACAAAATACATTTTTTGTGTGTTCTTGGGTTGATTCAATAAGGCCTGCCAGGGTGATTTTATATATATATATATATATATATATATATATATATATATATATATATTATTTTTTTACCCCCTGAAATAATATTGGCCCAGAAAAAGTAAATAGTAAATTCTTAAATCCATTATTGAAACTGGACTATTAGATTCTTTGAGATTCACCAATCCAATTCCCTTGCTGTTTATTACAGTTTCAAAATTGTTAAAGTTTATCATCAACAACAAGCAAGACTGAAAAAATGAAGAAAACCATATCATACTGTACTGCAAATATCAAAATATTACAAACTGAGTTTGCGTACTATACTGTGTACTAGAAGTGTAACTAGAACCCTCAGGACCCCGGTGCAAAAAACCATGATGGGCCCCCCTGACCCACCTTCCATCCAAGCCCCGGGCTTCCAATTTTGGGAGGGCGTCAATGGACATCCTCCCAGAACCCTGCCTCCCACGTGTCCCCTGGGATGTGCATCCAGCACAATCACAGCGGCTCTTTACCATGTGATCAGCTGATCACATGTAAACAGACTTGATGGTTATCGGCAGCCTTTTACAGACAGGCTGTGTCTGTGTGAGGCAAGGCAAGGCAACAATGTCAGTAAATTGTTTACACTAATAATTAGTGCCCTGTTTATCAGTGTAGCCTATCAGTGCCACCTATCAGTGCTCATCAATGCTGCCTATTAGTGCCCATAAATACTGCCTATTAGTGCTCATCCATCCAACCCATCAGTGCCCAGCAATTCCACCTATCAGTGTCACCTATCATCGCTCATCAATGCTGCCTAACATTGCCCATTGGTGCTCATCAATGCCGCCTATCAGTGCCCATTGGTGCCACCTCAATGGTGTCTATCAGTGCCACCTAACAGTTCTGCCTATCCTATCAGTGCTCAATGCCCATCAGTGTTCATCAAGGCTGCCTATCAGTGTCACCTAACAGTGCTCATCAATGCCGCCCATCAGTGCCACCTAACAGTGCTCATCAGTGCTCATCAATGCCACCTATCAGTGCCCATCAGTGCAGCCTATGAGTACTGCTTATCAGTGCTCATCAATGCCGCCTATCAATACCCTGGTAGTTCCGCCACTGCTGTGTACAGTATTTTATTTAAACTATAAGTGAATGTAAAGTGTTATTTTTACTACAAATATGTATATGGCTAGGGACTATCCTGGACATATCCCCAATGGGGAAAAAAGTGGGAATGGACTATCTCGGTGCCCAGGAACTAACACAATTTATATGTTAAAAAAGTTTTTACATTTTATTGATACAAACTGATTAAAATCAAGACATATATCCATACACAAAAAGTTAAAATAAAAACAATGCTTGCAGTGACATGTAATGTTTTAAATCAGTACTACTGGTAGGACAGTAACCTCAGGTGTTCCTAAAGGGTACAGAGTAACTGATGTGCAGCAAATTCTCGACATGTTTTGCGGTGGCACCCGCTTCTTCAGGAGGAATCAATTACTACCATCTATAACAAAGACAGTACATCATAATAAAAAAAAAACTGGACATATACAATTTTAAGCTTAAATGGTGAGAGGGGAAAAAAAAGGAAAAAGGAAGAAGAAAGAGGTCATTTTGTTGCTTACCCAAGGAATTCAGCAGCAATGGCAGGGGCTACTCCGCCCCCCCCCCCACCCAACAGACAATCTAGAAATTATTCAGAGTAAGAAATTGTTGTACTCCATAGCTAACACATCTCTGATTGAGATTTACGCTTAAATATAAGGTATAAAAAGACAGAAGAAAAGGGCAGAAAGAAAAAATAAAAAGATAGTCCCTGACCATACACAATTTGCCATGACTATACCTTATACCTTATAGATATAATTTTGAGGCACATATTTCAATTACTACAAATACAATAAATAGTAGAGTAATAAGCATAGCAAAGGGTATAAAGAGAGAAAATAAAAAAATGGAGAGGTAAACCTAAATGTAATGAGGAGTAAAAAACAAGAGTATAGAGGAGTAGGTGAAAAAAGGTAAAGTAGGAGGATGAAGAGAATGAGAGAACTGCTTTAAACAGTCTTGAACATGTAGAGACTTTTACCCATGGAGCATAAGAGCCATGCATATGAAGGCTTTGTAAAGGAAAATAAAGGAAAATAAAACATTATATAAGGACTATTTAAGAATACACTTTATAAGAGTATAAAAGTTTTTTTTTTAACACCATCCATTAAAGCCAGGTGTTTCAGAACATTTCTGATTTTCCCTTCAGAGTCAAGGTTAGACATTCCATGTTCTTGATCTTATTTACTCCAGCCAAACACTGAGTAAACTAAAGTAGATGTTTGTTTTCTGCTTTTAAAGAAATGGTACGTAGAAGCAGATTGGTCAGATAGTTGGATATTAAAGTTTTATATAATTTACTGGGAACGATGCTTTGATAAAGAAATAAAAGAGCTGAGAGTGCCTCTATAGGGTAAAGCCTCTTAATTATTTAGGTACTGTATTTTCCCAACACCACTGTAGAATAATGTTAAAGGGGTTGTAAACCCTCAGGGTTTTTCACCTTAATGCATTCTATGCATTAAAGCGGTCCTGCACACATTTCATTTAGTAAATCTCTTTGCCTTCCAAATCAGGCAAATCAGGCATTTTTTTTTTCCACTTACCTTGTAATCGCTGACTTCCTTTCCTCTGTCTCTGCGGCGGTGGGCGGGGTCTCTGCGTCGATCGTCGTCACGCCGCACTGTCTCCTGGGATCTGGTGTCATTGATCCCAGGAGTCAGTGCGGACATCTTCCGAAATCTCGCGAGATTTCGGCCACATCTTCCGAAATCTCGCGAGATGTCGGCCACATCTTCCGAAATCTCGCGAGATGTCGGCCACATCTTCCAAAATCTCGCGAGATGTCGGCAGATGTGCCGACATCTCGCGAGATTTCGGAGAACGTAAGCTGCACTTCGCCGTTACTGCGCACACGCGAGATCGGCGCAGTAACGGCGGTGCATGCTGGGCCATCTGAAGTGCCTGTGGGGTTTCACATGCCCACAGGCAAGATGGCACCCAGCAGGAAGGATGTTTCTAAATTATTTTAAAGGACAAAAACCGGCAGCAATGACTTGGTGAACATGAACACGTGAGTACTTAAATAACATCTTGCAATCCATTGCATTGCACAAAAAAAAAAAAAAAATACAGACAGTGCAGAACCGCTTTAAGGTGAAAAGCCTTTTGTGCTGCAGCAGCCCCCCAGAGCCCCTCTTTTTCCTACCTGAACCTGATCGTTCTAGCGAGGGGGCCGAGCACAGCAGATCCAGCTGCCATCTTGTGTCCTCATTGGATAGATTGATAGCAGCAGGAGCCATTGGACTTACACTGTAACCATGTGACATTTTTATAATTTTCTTCACACAAATAGAGCTTTCGTTTGGTGGTATTTAATCACTCCTTGTTTTTTTATTTTTTCCTAAAAAAAAAGACCAAAAATGTTGAAAAAAAAAAGTATTTCTTAGTTTCTGTCAGTAAATTTTCTAAATAAGTAATTTTTCTCCTTCACTGATGGGCGCTGATGAGGCTGCACTGATGGGCACTGATAGGTGGCACTTATGGGCACTTATGAGGCGGCACTTATGGGCACTGATTAGGTGACACTGAAGAGGAGGCACGAATATGCCGCACTTATGGGCACTTATAGGTGGCACTGATATGTGGCACTGATGAGCACTGATAAGCGGCACTGATGAGTGGCACTGGTGGGCACTGGGCACAGATAGGCGGAACTGGTGGGCACAGATAGGTGGCACTGGTAGGCATGGATAGGCGGCACTGATAGGTAGCACTGATGGGCGGCACTGATGGGAATTGATGGGTGGTATTGATGAGCAGCGGTGATGAGCATTGATGGGCAGCAGTACTGCGCATTGATGGGCAGCTAATGGCCACTTGTTGCTGGCACTTGTGGGCACAGATTGGTGGCAATTGTGGGCACACATCGGAACTGATTTCTGGCAGTGGTGGGCACACAGTTCCTGCACTAGTGGCACTTAATTGTAATCAGGGCACTGATGATCACCGCCCTGATTACATTCCTAGATGTCCTCTGTGAGGAGATGCCGCTGATCATCTCTCCTCTCCTCACACTCTGTCAGTGTGAGGCGAGGAGCTCCGATTACCGGCATCTCCGTGTTTACATGAGACCGGCTGTGATTGGACACAGCCGATCACATGGTTAAAGAGCCATGTCCTAGCAACACATCGCTGCGTGCCCCCCGGGGGCGCGTGAGAGTGGTCATTCTGGGTACCTGTCATATGACGTCCACCCAGAACGAGAGTCACGCCGCCCTATTCTATTCTATTCTTTTATATTCTGTTCTATTCTTTTATCTTCTATTCCATTCTGTTCTGTTTTACTCTTTTATTTTTCATTCTATTTTATTTTCTATTCTATTCTATTTTATTCCATTATTTTATATTATATTTGATTCTAGTCTTCTATTTTCTATTCTATTCCGTTCTGTTTTACTCTATTTTATTCTTTTCTATTCTATTCTATTATTTTCTATTCTATTTCTTTGTTGTATATTATATTTGATTATAGTCTTTTATTTTCTATTCTATTCTGTTCTGTTTTACTCTATTCTATTCCTTTATTTTCTATACTATTTTATTTTATTCTTGATTTCATATTTGATTTGAATTCAATTTGAATTTGTTTTCATTTTTTTGGATTAGTTTAAATTATTTACTAGTGTAATTCGGACAATCCGATACATCCGAATTTCCAAATAATGAAAAATTTGTCTGAATTTCGATTCGGAACAAAATAGACTGCACATCTCCAGGCTCCACCTAAAATTAATTTAGCTATTTTATTAGATGACTTTATAATATCTTCACAACAGATTTACCTAAATGGATTATATTTTTATGGATGCTCAGTTCACATTTCCTCGCTAAGATATTCTGCAGTATATTACTCACTTTCATTTTACTTCCATAGCAAGGAAGTAACATATACAGTAGTCTTTCCTTGCATGGGATATACAGTTAGCCACACAAATGCCTCAGGCTAGTAGCATCACCCTAAGATATAGAAACTTCTTTTTTTTATGTTTTTGCTATAACTCACAGCAACTGCCCTAGGATCTCTGGCTGGGACCTTCTTTGCAGCTCATTATATCACCTCTGACAAGGGCACAGCAGAGCTTAGTTAACACTAATAAGGTATCCAGACCCTATGCAGTCTGTATACTGAGAGCACTGAGCTCGGCTGAACCCCTCTATTTTTAGTCATGTTTCTCCAAGTCATTACTTGTGGGCACAGATAGGCGGCACTAGATGTTAAGGGCCAACCCTACACAAAAAAAAGAATTGTGGCGTTCTCCTTAAAAATGCATACATACCATACTCTTATCCATGATGAGGGTCTGGTCTGTAAAGGTGAACCCCTGAGAAAAAAAGGGCACAGGGTCCCCCCAAATTCCATACCAGCATTCAGCCTGACTGGCCAGGGAAGCCAGCGGACATGAGTATGTGCCCCCCAAACCATATCAGTTCACATGCCTTCAGTCCTCCTGATAAAGCACCTTGTCCCAATGTTGATGAGGACCAGGGCCTTCCTTTTCTCCACAACCCGGTCCTAGTGGTAGTGGGAGTCTGTGGAAGGGGACTTATTGGAAACTGGAAGCTCAGTTTAATATAGGAGGTCTGCTAGATATTCTCCCCGATCCCATGTAAATCAATACCCCTACTTATTCACAAAAAAAAAGGAAAGAAAAAATAAAGACACCACAATTTTTGGCAGGTCCTTTATTAAAAAATAAAAAACCCTATAAAAGTGTACATGAGACAGGAGGGGATATGAAGTCCCTTCTTTATCACTACAGACGTATTTGGGATATTGCATCCACTAAATTCGGGATACACCAACATAACGATTACACGCCAATATGGCATAATAAAGACCTGGTGGAATTTCTACATATTCAGGGATCCGAGCTATGGGCAACACAGTTTGTACACTATCTACATCACCTATTCTCGGATGGAAACCTCAAAACCTTTAATTTGCTTAAAGAAGAGTTCTCACTCCACAATCACATGTTTTTCAGATACTAACAGGTTGCGACATGTGGCCCATGTGCTTTTCTCACACACCCCTCTACAACCCACACCACACCCCATCATGGCTATAGCTAAGAGTACAGACCCACACGGACTGATATCCACCTTCTACAACATGCTCTCTACCCCCACCTCTACCAAACTAGCATTTGACTCGAAGCCCCGCTGGGAGAGAGAGGTGGGACCATTGGAGAACGAGGAATGGGAGGAGGCACTTGAGTCCTGTAAAGCAGAATCCTCCAGACTTTCAGACAGGCTGTCCCAGATCTACATAACTCACAGGGTATATCTTACCCCTATTCGAGTGGCTAGATACAAACGTAACCAGTCTACCCTATGTCTGTTGTGCTGACAGGAGACGGGAACGTTTTTCCACCTACTCTGGACCTGTCCAAGAATCCAGGGGTTCTGGCAACAAATCGTAACCTTTCTGCATGACACCATGGGTTTTCCCATAGCACTTAACTCAAAACAATGTTTACTAGGGATATTTCCCGATAATATAGACAAATTCACTAAGATATTTCTTCATGAAACCTTATTTCTAGCTAGGAAAATAATTGCCAGGAAGTGGATGAGATCACCCCCCCCCCCTGGTTTTTCAGAATGGAAGGCGGAAGTAAATACAACCTTACCTTATAAAAAATGCATATACACCAATAGAGGCTGCCCAGCCAAATAAAATAAAATTTGGGACCGCTGCTTACAGGAATCAGAGACTTGCAGTTAAACTTGGACCTGATCTAGGACACAAACGCTCAGACACACAGTTTTGTTTTTACCCTTTATTTTGAAGTATTTCCTGCATGTATCTACATAGATATCTACCAGCATATTCTAATATACAACATTTGCTGTACCTGTATTGAACATACCATTTGATCGATGCAAATTAGTGACTTATGTATATACGTTTTATGTTGAATATGTATGCATCCTTCTTTACTCAATAAAAACCTTTGCTCAAATAAAAAAAAAGTGTACATGAGGACCATTCATCATTAATCACATCATCCAGTGATGCAGATCCGAGTCAAATGAGATGAATGATACCTGCTGACCCACCAAAAGAAAAAATCCTCTTGACTGATGATATTATTCTCCCCCATCACTCACAAGCAAAAAAATGCCATCTTTTGATTTCTGTCGCTAAAAGTAAACAAAGGGACAGGGTCTCCTGGGTGATGTTATTGACCAGATATGACTAACACTTTAGTGCCTAATGGATTCAATGTTGATATTGATCTTATTTGCTTTATCAGTGATGTTTGATAACATTTTTGAAATAGAGTTTTAGTGATTATAGTTTATTATAATGGGGTTTGTAGTCAAATGATTGAAGTGCAATATAATTGTGTTTTTATATACACTTTTTACATATTCTATCTTGGCCATCTGTTAACTTTACTATTTATCTGATATGCATTGTGGATATTTCATTGCTGTTTTCATGATTATTATTATTATTATCATTTTAAATATATATATAGTAATTTTTATGATTTTTTTTGGCAAAATGTCCTTTGGTAATATTACATGTGTACAGACTATATATATATAGCCGGAGCTGGTTTACAACTTTTCACAATGTCTTAAAATCTTTTGAGGTGTTTGCAAATACATGTTTCACCTCTGCATGCAATCCTGCACATACAGTGATTCTAAAGGTTTTTTTTTTTTTTCTATTAAAAAAAACATGTCATATTTACCTGTTCCTTTAATTTGAATTAACCCTTTCGATGCCAGAACCCTTTTTGCGTTGTTTAAAAAATAATTTAAAAAAATAATTTTAGGCCTGAAGATTACATATAACCCACAAACATTATATATTTTCTGAAAGCAGACACCCTGGAGAAATAAATTGCGGTAGTTTTTTATGTCAAGCAAAATTACTGCAAATTTCAGTAAAAAACACACTAACGTGAATTTTAGGGCAAACAGATGCAATAAATTACCCACATTTTTGGTAAAATATAAAAGACGAGGTTGCACAGAGTAAAGAGATACCAAGCATGCAAAACCCTAAATTTTTGTGCGCCCGTGAAATAGCGGCAAACTTCAGTACCCTATATTTTCTATAGGCGACACTTCAAAAAAAAAAAACTATAGGTATCACTTTAGTGCTACGGAGAAAGTTTTGTGTTAGAATTATTGCTAGTTTTCACACGTAGGTTCCCCCGACGCATGCGTTTATGTTCATGCTTGTGTATATGTGGGGGGGGGGGGTTTATGTGCTTGGGTGTAACCTTTTTTTTTTTGCAAAACAGGTGTCAGGTTCTCTTTATTGAGATATGCTAAAAGACCCTGCATTTCTCCCCTGTGCTCCACTAAATGTTTTGCAATGCAGATCACATTGCAAAACATTATTTCCCATGTGAGGTAGCCAGGGACACCGAGAGCTTGACCCGGAAGTGACATCAGAGACATTGCTTTCTAGGTCGCAAGAAGAAGGGGAGGAGAGAGGATGTTCTCCTTCCCCTCCAGCTTCTGGCACCCACCATGTGGTTTCTGGGCCCATTGATGGGCAAGCGGAGCCCGGTAAGCATTATGGGCCAGGGTGGCGGGGTGTGGCGCTGGTACCGGGGGTGTGTGAGAGCGATCGAGTGGCAATGGAGCTGCCCGAATGCTCTCATCTGACAGACAAGAGTCTGCCTGTCAGTTTCACACACAATCACGGTGGAGCCTGATAGAGAGGTCAGAGTCTAGGATTACACCTAGCACCCTTGCATGTGTGGGGGGACCAATACTTCTGCTCTTGATCTTTTTGGTAAAGTCATGAGTGGGAGATCAGGGATGATAAAATAATACAAACTCAATTTTAGACAGACTGAGTTTGCAGAGAGGCAGAGTTTGATTCCCAACACCCAATTTTAGTCTGTAATGCCGCATACACACGATGGAAAATTCCGCCAGCAAAAGTCCAATGAGAGCTTTTGGTCAGAAAATGCGACTGTTTATATGGTCTATCTGACTTTTGCTGGCAGAATTCCAGCCAGCAAAAGATTGAGAGCAGGTTCTCAATTTTTCAGTCAGAAAAAGTTCAGATCGGACATTCCGATCGTCTGTAGCAATTCCGACGCGCAAAATTCCTACGCATGCTCGGAAGCATTGAACTTCATTTTCTCGGCTCGTCGTAGTGTTGTACAGTATGTCACCATGTTCTTAACAGTCGAAAGCTCTGCGAACTTTTGTGTGACCGTGTGTATGCAAGCCAAGCTTGAGCGGAATTCCGTCGGAAAAACCATCCAAGATTTTTCCGACGGAAAATTCACTCGTGTGGGTATGGTGCTGGGCAGATTGGACTGAAGAAAAAAAGCATCTCTAGGATTGTAAGAATTTACTATTCTATATAAAAATAAGATAGCATTTTTATTGGGGGTTTTGTGCACATACAGCATATATAACAAGTTCATTGTTGTCATGAATTGTTTTACCCTTTAATTAAAATACAAATACAATACATACATTAGAGGATTTATTTGTAGATCTTTTTAGGATGATGTTTTGTTAGAAAAGGGTTAGCCACAGTTGGCCGTGCACAGCCAAAATTTGCAAATGATGCAAGGCCATTAGGCATTGCTTGAAACAAATACACACACACACACAATGCATGATACATCCAAATATCAGCTGAGTAAAAATAGCCATACATTGCGAACATTTCACTCAGTTCCTGATGAGTCTGCTGAAATTTGCTTAGTGGTTGGCCCTGCTGGTCCCACTCTGTTCAGCAAAAGTTGATCAATCAATCTACTTTTCTTGACAGAGTCTGCTAGAAGTTTTTTGGATGAACATCAGCTGCATCCAATCAGATGCAGCCGCTGGCTCCCAGAATACAATAGCCCAGCAGGGAATTGTTCCATCCATGCTGAATGCAAGAAAGCTAACCTCCTTTCTTTGGAAATCAGGCTTGTACTAAAAGCAAAATATTGCTTATTAAGTTATTTAGCTTTATATGCTGAACTTCTTATAAAAACACAGTTATAAGTTGACTACGGCTTGTCCTCAATAGTATCATAGTGCTGCTAGCATCTGCTACAATGTTCTCCCTAAGGCTGGCCATACAGTATACAATTTTCTTGTACAATTTTTCATTAGATTTACCAAAACCATATAATATGAAGTCAAACCTAAACACTTTCAATGTGCATGCAACCAGGCAGGCCCTTGCACTACATAGTTGAAGGTAAATCTAAAGGAAATTGACTAAGAAAATTGTGTAATATATGGTCAACCTAACTTGGTTGATGGGTGGATGAAGTTCAGGCTCCATGACAGTCTTGTTCTGCTTTTTCTTTATAGAAAGGGAGTGATTTGCATCTGTTTTCAAGATGTTGTAACACTTTTGGGGGCAATTAGACATGTGCGGTTTGTTTAGTTACGAATTAATATTCGGACATATTTTTGTTATTCGGAGATTCAGATATATCCAAATACCCGAATTACAATCTAAGCAAATTTTACTGAATGCTTCAAATAACGAAAGCATAGAATATCATGTTGGGGAATGGTACTAATGAACAATGCAGTTGAATTCTAACTGTACACATATTGCTGAAATCAAAGACTGAGGGCGTTATTTACTAAAGGCAAATCCACTGTGCACTCCCAAGTGCACTTGGAACTGCAGTTGCTGTAGATCTGAGGGGGACATGCAAGGAAAATTAAAAACAGAATTTTAGCTTGTACATGATTGGATGATAAAATCAGCAGAGCTTCCCTTCATTTCAGATCTTCCCCTCAGATTTACAGCGACTGCACTACCAAGTGCACTTGTAGTGCAAAGTGGATTTGCCTTTAGTAAATAAACCCCTGTGTGTGTTATTAGAATACCATTTCAAAATAATGCTGTTTTAGTTAAGCCAAAGGTGATTTAAAGAGTCATTGTAATCATTTAAATCATTTAATGAAGATTTTTCTTTTGTTTGGTCACTTTGCCATATTGGAATCGGAAAAAAAAAAAAACTAAAGTTTTCGAATAGACCGATTCGAAATTTTATCCATTGGAACGTTTTGAATTGGAAAAAAAGGGTAGATTCAAAGAAAATTGGAAAAATTCCGAATACAAATTCTGAATTTAACTAACCTAAATAACTAGATTAACAAATCAAAACAAATGTTTTTGTCACGCACATGTTTATGGCCAATAACAAATGTCTACAAAAGTCAGAAGCACCCCCTATGATCAAAAAAGATCCAAAATCTGGACTCACTAGTTCTTGGTGCTATATTTAATGTGTTAGACTTTTCAGCTAGGAGAATACTTAAATGTACATTGGAATATAATATATTTGAAAATGTGAGTTAGTTGGCTGCATTATAGTGCATAATACCTTTTGCTGGATAAACATAATAGTTCATTATAGATGAAATCCTGCAAGCGTTGTATGAAAAAAAATCAATCCGCTATGTTTGATGAGAAAAGTATGTTTTTCCCCTTTTACAGTTACAGAGACCATCTGTTGCTGTCTTTATTGGCACTGCTTTTTTTTAAATTGCCTTTTTTTTATTTAAAATGTTCAATACTTTTACACAACCTTATCTTTTGAATGTCACCGTTCTCTTTTCCTTCAATCATGTTTCAAAAAATGCCTGCACTTTTAAAAATTCTTTATTCAAAACAGGCTGAAGCAAGAAGTGACATTCAAATGCTGGCCGCAAAATAGGAACCCGAGAATAAAAAGATCTTAAGGTAGAGCAAAATTTTGCTTTATATATTCAGTTCGAACAACACAATAGCCATATATTTCAACTTTTCTGCTATAAAAGAACATATTCTGTATATATATATATATATATATATATATATATATATATATATATATATTATCATGAACAAGGTAACAGGAGTTTCAGGGCCACCTTTTGATGTATGTTTGGGGGCACTCATACTCAATGCAGTACCATATTTGTTCCTACTCCATGCCTGATGTTGCTAAAATAGTGGATACTTTGGTGACCAGGTAGATATTGCTGTCAAGGAAAAACAGTAGCAATGTCTCTCCTCTCATAGCCGATCGCTGTGAGAGGAGAGACTTCACAGGCTGCACCTATGATTGGCCACAGTGATCACATGGTACAGGGCCAATCACAGAAACCCTGTACCCCATTCTGTGGGATCACAGATCATGTCGGTGAGTGGCCTTGGGGCAGCCAGCGTCCACAATAGCAGGACATATGGGTACATCCTCCTGGGACAAGGAGACGACTTGCACCCGGAAATATTTGTATAGTGGCAAGCAGGAGATGGTTAAAGGAGTTCTGTAATTCTGTTGTTTCACTTAAATCATTATTAAAATCACTGCTCCCCACCAACATGGTTTTTAAAACTTTTTTGCTTTAGTACATGTTTCCCAGGGTAGTGTGCAGCCCCTTATACCATTTGTTTGACAATCAGAAGAGACATTGGTGTTGATTTACTAAAACTGGAGAGTGCAAAATCTGGTGCAGCTCTGCATAGAAACCAATCAGCTTCCATTGTTTTTTTTTTGTTAAAGCTTAATAGAACAAACTGAAGTTAGAAGCTGATTGGCTACCATACAGAGCTTCACCAGCTGCACCAGATTTTGCACTCTCCAGTTTTAGTAAATTAAACCCAGGTTGTAAACAAAAATGCTGCACTTAAAGTGCATCATGTTAAAAGTCCAAGGAAAGTTTTGGATAGGGTGGGAAAGGGTTAGACCCTCCATCAAGTTGTTAATGCTTATTGTGTCCCATTAGGGAGATTCACCCCTTTATTTCTACTGGCGGCCATTGTCACGGAGAAAAAAAGTGATGTAAATCCAAAGTTTTATAGTCGCCCTTGGATCAAGACGTAAGTGGGGAGTTTACAGTAGGAACACTTGTTCAAGGGATAACTGTCTACGAGGGGAAATCATTGGGTTTTTTCTTTTAAAGTCAAATCTATGGTCAAAACGTAAAATCATATATTAATTTCCATGTTGCTTTTAATTTATTTCTAGCCTGCTCTGATTAATATAACTGGTTTTGAAGTTTGGAAAATTACTTTGTACAGATCCCCACACGTTTACCAAGTCTGTGACACATATTCCCTATGTAGGCACTGCTGTGCCACACATTTCACAGAGCCTGCCTTCTGAACTACAGTGAAGCTGAGAGGAGGAGTTTCAGGAGGCGGAGTACATAGAGAAACATCTGCCTGCAGGCAGCAAGGTACCTAGGGATATGTAGTCCTCATAAATTTAAAGTAAATAGCATAGGAGAAGCTGCAAAGCATGCTGGGAATGCAGGATGTTGTGGAAAGAGTTGACCGGCAGAAAAGGAGCACTCACAACATGATAATAGATTTTTCGGGTAAGCTTATATTGGGTTGTCAAAAACTAACTCTTGTTTGTGTTGGTATTACAATGCTGATGTTATAAAATGAAAGTGTGTGCTATGACCATAAATAAATAAAAAAATACTGATATAAAATCCCCAAAGGGGTTAATACAGTTCAAAATAGTGAAGAAGTGGTGTTTTAAGCTTTCCGCCCTCCTATGCTCAACACCTCTCTGCGCTACTTGGGTGTGTGTGCTTACAATCTGTGATTTGCTGTGTCTAAGGCCAACACAGATTTCCTCCGATGCGTGCCCGCGGTGGCGTGCAGGGAGGAAGTAAACAGGAGGACAATAAGTGGTGTAGACCCCGGATAGTGATGTAGTGGGCAAATATATAAATAAATAAAATATAAAATAAAAAATATATATTTGTGTGAGTGAATAAATAAATAAATAAATATTCGGTGTAGCACTGTGTATACTAAATTATAAATAAATAAATAAATATAAAATGTAATACATGTGGTTACTAGATACTAAATTATAAATAAATAAATAGATATAAAATGTAAAATGTGACTGTGAATAATTGATTTCAGTGGTGTACTCAAATACAATTAGTAGCAGCTGCTTAAATGACAGTAAAATTGGAGAAATATAAGTAAAAGGTTAGACACCTGAATGCTCTGTGGCTGTGTCTATCAAATACTTATAGCAGCGCTAGGTGATAATTTTTCAACTTGATTTGAAAAAATTGTGCATATATATAAACGTTTGGTGTATATATAAATACAAAATAAATAAAAAAATAAAATAAACAATCAAAAAATGCCTAAAAGAGGTAAAGAAAAGTGCACCATAAAGAATCACCTTTACATTACGCCTTAAAGTGCTAAGTGCATAAATTGATAAATTAAAAAGTGCACGTGAACAAATAAATAAATGAGTTTGATCGATATGTGGATGATCGATATATGGATTGCACTGCATGTTTTCATCAAAAATTAAAACAAATAGTCCGCGTGACAAACAAACGATCCTCCAATCTGATGGATCAGCAATATGGCGAAAGTGACAGTTCAAATAAGCATGCGACAAACGATTCTGTGTTGATTCTCCGTGAGTGATCCAAAACTTCCACCTTAGGTGACACCGTGTTAAAGGGATTAACCCCTTTTGGGGGTACACTCACCAGAAGTATACTTAAAATACGCCTGTAGTATTATACCCCGAGGACCTTCTCCACCAGGATCAGCTACAGAATTCACCTGTGCATGGATACCTCCTAGTACATCAGCCTCCTTCTCCAGTGTTATATCCCTCTCAGCGTGGTTATTTACAGTTGTGCATGTAATTAAACAAGGGGCCACATAGCGTAATATTGCTAAAAATTCATTTATTAAAAATATTATTTTTCCCTAAACAAAGAACTTCCCCCTAGTGGGTTAAGCGTACCAGAAATAGTTAAAATATCAGCATTTGGATAAATGTATGAACGGTACTGTGCCTGCTCACTGGCGCCGGATGTGGAGCCTTTCCAATTTCCTGAGAGAGAAAGAGTGGCGTCCTTCCTGTCCGGACCCGCTGGAGCGCACCGTGGACCGCAAACGTATGACGTCACTTCCTGTTGACCTACGCCCTGACGCGTTTCGTCATTTCCGACTTCTTCTCGAGGGCGTCCCCTCGAGAAGAAGTCGGAAATGACGAAACGCGTAAGGGCGTAGGTCAACAGGAAGTGACGTCATACGTTTGCGGTCCACGGTGCGCTCCAGCGGGTCCGGACAGGAAGGACGCCACTCTTTCTCTCTCAGGAAACAGGAAAGGCTCCACATCCGGCGCTAGTGAGCAGGCACAGTACCGTTCATACATTTATCCAAATGCTGATATTTTAACTATTTCTGGTACGCTTAACCCACTAGGGGGAAGTTCTTTGTTTAGGGAAAAATAATATTTTTAATAAATGAATTTTTAGCAATATTACGCTATGTGGCCCCTTGTTTAATTACATGCACAACTGTAAATAACCACGCTGAGAGGGATATAACACTGGAGAAGGAGGCTGATGTACTAGGAGGTATCCATGCGCAGGTGAATTCTGTAGCTGATGCTGGTGGAGAAGGTCCTCGGGGTATAATACTACAGGCGTATTTTGAGTATACTTCTGGTGAGTGTACCCCCAAAAGGGGTTAATCCCTTTAACACGGTGTCACCTAAGGTGGAAGTTTTGGATCACTCACGGAGAATCAACACAGAATCGATTGTCGCATGCTTATTTGAACTGTCACTTTGGCCATATTGCTGATCCATCAGATTGGAGGATCGTTTGTTTGTCACGCGGACTATTTGTTTTAATTTTTGATGAAAACACGCAGTGCAATCCATATATCGATCAAACTCATTTATTTATTTATTCACGTGCACTTTTTAATTTATCAATTTATGCACTTAGCACTTTAAGGCGTAATGTAAAGGTGATTCTTTATGGTGCACTTTTCTTTACCCCTTTTAGGCATTTTTTGATTGTTTATTTTAATATTAATTTATTTTTTGTTGGTAAAAAATTTATTTATATACACAAACAAAAGTTTATTTTTTATATAAAATATGCTGTAAACTTTTCCAATATTTAGCCATTTAATATGTTAAAAGTTCCACATGAACCACATATTCACAGTTTTTTCAAATCAAGTTGAAAAATTATCACCTAGCGCTGCTATAAGTATTTGGATAGACACAGCCACAGAGCATTCAGGTGTCTAACAGTGGATTGCCTCCTACTCCATTAGGGCACATTCTATATATATTACCTTAGGGTTGCCCCTCGCCAGAGGTATGGAAATGGTATTGTACAGAGTGGCCCCAAACCTCCTCTTCTGGAGTCCCCCACCAGCGCTCTTGACTCTTCCTCTTTTGTGTCTGCCACCATAGCAAGCCACTTGCTGTGGGGGCAGATATGCAGACTCTCTCCTGAGCCGGGCTGTGTATGTCCATAGACACACACAGCGTGGCTCAGCCTTGTCCTGCCCCACCCCAAGCTCTCTGTTCACAGGACTTGATTGACAGCAGCAGGAGCCAAAGGCTCCCACTGGTGTTTTTCTGTCCTTTGAATGCAGGGAGAGAGGAGAGAGACGCTATAGACGGGCACAGCGTTGGATCGAGTGAGAGCACAGTTAAAGCGTAACTCCACTTTTGTTGAGAAAAAACATTACCCCTGGGTGATCTCTGTACATTGCAAGAATTATAACAAACTTTGTTGCAGATTCCTACCTTTTGTTTTTCTGAAGAAATCCATGTGTGTTTGTCTGTCCCTCTGTGCTTAGTGAGTCTAATGGGAGTGGTTTCATAATTATAAGTCAGCTGTGCACCTGCAGGGCTCTAATGAGGAAAGCTGCTGGGCCTGCATCTCTTTAGATGTGTTCTTATTGGAAATATCTCACCAAAAATAAAATTTTTGTTGCAGGGGATGCCTTAAAATCTGACTTATATCTTCGTGTAGACTTCTGGGAAAATTGGTGAGCCAATCACACAAGCAGTAAATGATGTTGCTGGGGGGTGGTCAGTACACTGTACAGAACAACTCCATGTAGCCATATTGCATTGCGTTTATAGAAAATTACAGCGGCTGCAGATTGAAAAGGAAAGGTAATTTTAAATAACATTCAATTACAATATGACTTGTACACGCTATATTATTTTTTCTTTATTTGTATTTTTTTCCCCACGAAAGTGGGGCTACCCTTTAAGTATTTAGTGGTTGAGGGGGTGATACTGCATTAAGATAATAATTATTTATTTTGTTTGGCTTTAGAACCACTTTAACCACTTACGAACCGCCCGTCGCAGTTTTACGTTGGCTGTTTGAAGGAGGATATCATTGTTATGGCGGTAGGTTCACTGCAAGATCACTTTTATCGCCCCCCTCCCCCCCTTTCGCCGCGATCCGGTGCCCTCCGTCGCTTACCGGAGCCGCTGGCAGCGGCAGAGGTGATCGCGTCCTGTCATTAGCTGGGTATGGAGACGAGTGAGGGGAAGATGGCCCCCACCCGTCTCCATACAATTGCTGGGCGGAAGCGACGTCAAAACGTCACTTCCGCCCACAGCTTTTAAAAGGCCATTTTTTTTAAATCGTTTTTTTGAATGACCATTTTTTTTTTATTGCATTTTAGTCTAAATATGAGATCTGAGGTCTTTTTGATCCCAGATCTCATATTTAAGAGGACCTGTCTTGCTTTTTTCTATTACAAGGGATGTTTACATTCCTTGTAATAGGAATAAAGGTGACAATAAAAAAAAAAAAAAAAAAACTGTGTAAAAATAAAAAATTTTAAACGCGCCCACCAGCATATGAAAATGGTGTTCAAACTACACATGTGAGGTATCGCCGGCCATATCGCCGTGATCGTTAGAGCGAGAGCAATAATTCTAGCCCTAGACCCCCTCTGTTACTCAAAACATGCAACCTGTAGAATTTTTTAAACGTCTCCTATGGAGATTTTTAAGGGGAAAATGTTGTCACCATTCCACGTGCGGGTGCAATTTTGAAGTGTGACATGTTGGGTATCAATTTACTCGGTGTAACATTATCTTTCACAATAAAAAAAAAAAATTGGGCTAACTTTACTGTTGTCTTATTTTTTTATTAAAAAAAGTGAACTTTTTCCAAAAAAAGTGCGCTTGTAAGACCGCTGCACAAATACGGTGTGACAGAAAGTATTGCAACAACCGCCATTTTATTCTCTAGGGTGTTAGAAAAAAAATGTATAATGTTTGGGGGTTCTAAGTAATTTCCTAGCAAAAAAAATGTTTTTAACTTGTAAACAACAAATCTTAGAAAGAGGCTTGGTCCTTAAGTTGTTAAAGATCATATATTAAAGTTCCACTGAGTGATCCATTTTTCATTTTACCATTGTGAATTTTTTATTAAATCATTATGCATTGAAAAACATTTTTGGAGTCACAATTTCCAACACAAAATTTACATTTTTAAGTAAGTAGAGCTGAGGAATAATTGCATTCTCAGAAAATAGGAGACTTTAATATTTCATATTGCTCATTTTTTTAAGTATGTCATCTAAAAAAAAAATCACAGTAAATTTCCCTATTTAGTGTATAGTTTACGTAAATGTTTCAAAGCTGTACAGTATAGCTTTTCAATTTTTATTTTATTGGTATCCATGACATAGACCACAGGGGTCACTTCTTCAATGGAGCGGTGTATCTGGAGATACTCATGAACCCACGCTAGTATCGGTTTACATTATCTTCCAAGAATCTCACTCTCTAGGAAAGTGATTGATTTTAAATTCTACTATACGACCAAACCAGCGAATGCACCATTTCAAGCGTTACTATTATACAACAAAAAGCCAAGTCAGTCTCTTTTGTAAACAGAAAATTAATTAAATTCCCTCTTCACTTATTTAACCCTGTCTTCCCACAGAAAGGTTTGCCACAATGCTCTCAAACAGAAGGGCATGTCAAAGAAGAAAGTGATTTATGTCTCTGGTTCTATTATCAAAAAAAGCTTTTACACATCACAGGCTTGGTGTGATTTCGGTGCGTATGACAGTGTTTTTTTCTAATGGAACCACTCTCTATGTCTCCTTTTTTACTGAACAGTTTATTCTTGTGTTAGCTCGGTAGTCTCTAATTTGACAGAAGTAGTGCTCAGTCCTCCTCTGATACTAATAATCCATTACACAGGAAACACAACAATCAATAAGTAGCCTAGTCGGTGAAATAGCATAGCTGGTAAAGTGCCGGGTGATGAAAAGCAGACAAGAAGTGGAGGTGTAAGTTCGCAATAAAGGGAAGGTGGCTAAAGAATGGAGACAAAAGGCCACAAATCTTCAAATGTGTCATGCTTCATTGGAACCAAAGAAACTCTGCGTATCCTTGCAGCTATGTATTTTTTTTCCACAGGTCAAATATGCATGTAAAAATGAAAGCCAAAACTGAGTGCACTGGATAGTCCATGTAAAGATACACTTTAGTAATAAAAAACAAAAATTGCACATATATAGAGGTGACTTGATCAGCACATACTGTATCACCAACATTAAGAATGCCAGGGCTCACTGTACAAAGATCCTATGTTATAGCTTACAAGCAGTCTGTTTACTCCTCTACCCCATGTGTATTAACCAGGTGCTCAAGCCCAGGAGCCTTCTTGCTTTCCAGTATACACTGAAATCAACTGAGGGGAGCAGCACACCAATGACATCTTGATCCATTGACAGCACACACAGATACTCATGCCAGAAGTCATGCCCCATCAGGGCTTAATTGTAGGCATCAAGTGATTATGATTAAAGGAGAAGTACAGCCAAAACTTTCTTGGCTGTACTTCTCCTATGGATCAGGGGTGACCCGTTTTCAGCAGACAGCAAGCTGAAGCCCGCTGTCGGCTGATATCACAGTGCCGCAGTGGGCGGATCCCAACCATACTGTATGGTTGCAATGTTTCCCGAGCCTGGACCGGCACCTGGCTCAGCCTCTTGGTGAGCCGCTCAGAGCCTGAGCCGGACATTCCCGCCCCTCCACAGCTCAGCGCTACAGTGAGCGAGGTGGGGGGCAGAGCTGACAGCAGTGATTGACAGTCACCAGCTCTCTCCTCAGGGAGCTCTAGCAACCAAGCGATCGGTGGTGTTTGATCGCTCGGTTCTCAGCCTTAGAGCTGACTGCAGGGATTTAAAAAAACTTTGTGGCAGATTCTTACCTTTTGCTATTCTGAAGAAATCACTTTTTGTTCCTCTGTGCCAAGTGAGTCCAATGGGAGCGGTTTCATAATTATCAACCAGCTGCTGCAGAATCAGGGCTCTAATGATGAAGGTAGCAGGGTCTGCATCCCTTTAGACTTGATTTCCTATTGGGAGTATTTTACCAAAAATTAAATTTTTGGTGCAGTGGATGTCAAAAATCTGACTTGTATCTTAGTGCAGACAGGTCATTTTTAATATCAATCAATTACAATATGACTTATTTGCTATTTTTTTTCCTCATGAAAGTGGAGTTACCCTTTAAGTTTTTAAAAGGTCACACAAGACTGTGAAAATAAGCTCAAATCACATACAATTCACAGCATACAAGGCCGGTTGAAATAGGGATGGAAATTAAATGTGTAAAGTGTTTTGACATTTTAGTTTCTCTAAACTAGTAAACATTTTAAGTAAGCTGTGTGCATCTGTGATTCTCCTAGCAATATGTGGGAAGGTTTAACAATTAAGAATGTATTCTGTTTTTCTCTGAATGCATTGTTATTTGATTTAGAGGGCAAAACCTTGTATATCAAAAGTGGATTAGATTAAACAATAGCTAAAAATCACACTTCTGTTGTATTTTTGTGGAGCTCTGCCAGATAATGATCACTTACAAAACATTTCAACTGCTTTTTCCCTTATACCTGAGAAAGGTAATTGTAAAATGCTAATTGAATTTAAGAAGAACTCCAGTATTCACGACCCCCCCAGCTTGAAAGTGCCCTCTGTTTTTAGAATGCCCACCATGCAGACCCTCATATTGTCTCTGTTTCCTCTTTTACTGCCACGGTGGTAGAACTCTATCTAACTCTGCACATCCAGAGCTAATTCCCACTTGCAGCACAGATAGTGTACTGAATCCACCCTACGAGTTGGCCAATGGACAGTTCACTACACCAGTGTTTCTCAACTCCAGTCCTCAAGGTGCCCCAACGGGTCATGTTTTCAGGCTTTCCATTATTTTGCACAGGTGATTTGATCAGTTTCACTGCCTTAGTAATTACCACAGCCGTTTCATCTGAGCGAAATCCTGAAAACATGACCTTGAGGGCTGGAGTTGAGAAACACTGCACTACATCATGATGAAACCATACTACATTGTAAAAAGAAAATTATTTATTCTGGGTGGTTGGGTGTGAAAGCTTTCGCTCTGTACTGTTTGGGTGAATAGTGCCCGTCTCTTGCTGCTCCTACCTTTAAACTGTCTGCCCTGCCTACTTCTTCTTCCAGTCTGCCAACCTCATGCAAATCAGTCCCTGGCTTTTTTCTACCCTTGCTCTCTCTCCCCTGGTGTTTGTTTTTTCCCCTCCAGGCACTGCCCTTTGGTTGGTCTCCCAACGTTTTTTTGGTACCCACTCTGCTCACAGTGCTGGCTGCCATATACACAAGTGGCTACCACTACCACAGGAACAGAGATATATTCAGGGCCTCCAGCCTTAATGGGCTTGGATGCCCAGCTCGCCATTAGGTGTGGAAAATACACATTTTAGGAACTTTACAAGCCTGCATGGCTGCTGTCCTGATATAACACAATATATAACAATACTATTATTAAAAAAATATATATATATATCTCATCATAAAAAATTGTGTTAGAGAAAATAATTTAGACTACCATTATTGGTTCTGCTTTGAAATTCTTGTTGCCTGAATGTCATAATGATAGTTTCATTAATTCTCTTAATTATAGACCTGGGACAAGTAAACACATCACAAGTTCTGACTTTATTCTGGCTTCACTGGCTGTAAGCTTGTCCCAGGTCATTCATCTAGTATTTTCAATAGCTGACTGTACATTTCTGTTCAATTTTTAATATTTAAAGTGGTTGTATACCCTAAAATTCAACTTGCACCTACAGGTAAGCCTAGATTAAGGCTTACCTGTAGGTACAAGAAATATCTCCTAAACCTGCACGGTTTAGGAGATATTTGAAAAGAACGCTTTACAACGTTGTCTACGGCGCATGCGCGCCATAGACAACGGTGCATTTACAGGGTTAATCCCCATTCACAACTGCGGCTCACCGCAGTTGAAGTGTCCCGCGCGCATGTGCGGAGCGACGTCCTCACCACTCTGGCCAATCACAGTGCCGCAGCGGCGCTGTGATTGGCCGGAGCGGCGATACCCGGAAGGGTATCTGTGGAGAGATGGATGCGGCCAGAGGGGGAGAAGATGACGGCGTCGGGGGCCACGATCTAAGGTAAGTGATGCATAATAAGCTAGTATGCTAGTCATACTAGCTCATTATGACTTTGTCTTGCAGGTGGTGTACAAAAAAAAAAACAACATGGGTATACAACCGCTTTAATTCATTTAATACTTTTTATTTCATTTTTGCCTGGAGATGGTCTTTTATTATTATCCAAGTCATTGACCAGCAGCAAGCATGTAGATCAGAAGTTCTGACTTCAATTGTACTTCGCTCTACATCCTCCAGGTCAGTCACTTATAAAGTATTGAGCCAGTGACAGCCGCTCAACAAGCATTTTAAGACAAAGGTCAGCAGTGACAGCATATATATTCCTCATCTGATAATTGCCAAATGAAGACTTAAAATAGACAAAACATGAGCTGTGCAATAATTACAATCAAAACACAGATTTCAAATTGACAGACCTGTTCAGTATATATAAAAACAGATTCATGATTTTTCTGTCTCCTGCACCAGTGGAAGACATTATAAAACTTCATCATTCTTTCTCCTGACTGCCATGTCACACAATCACTGGTGCAAATTAACAGATCACAAGGTACCAAAGTGCCCTGTCACTTGTGTGCATGACACTGCTACAGAGAAGAAAGTTTTATTCTACATTATCAGAACATGCTGCTTAAAAAAAAACAAAAAACACATCAGTGATACATTAAGGGTTTGAAAATGTACCTGTGTAATTTATTTTTCCTGTTAACCTACCATATGAAAGAAATCATTGCATAAAGATACAGCCTTGAAGCTAGAAAATAAAAATATTTAGCTGGTCTATGAGACCGTCTTTCTTTTGGTGTGCTCAGAACATTTTTCTGATACACACAATGCGGCCCAATGCAACAACAGCCCCTCCCAGTTGTCCCCTTCCCTTGGTTAGAAACAAGCATTCAGCTTCCAGAAATAGATTTGTCAAATGCAAATAATCGGACTAACAAAAACCAACTACACATAACCCGAAAGGATCACGTTTGTTGGTATTTTTTTTATCCTGACTAAATTTCTCTAAGTTCTCTTAAAGAGGTTGTAAAGGCAGAAGGTTTTTACCTTTTTAACTTCCCCTGCAGCCCCCCTAAAAACTTACCTGATCCTAATCTCGATCCAGCGATGTGCACGAGAGCCAAGGCTCTTCCGGCTCTCTCGCCCCCTAAATGGCTCAGATACAGCAGCAGGAGTCATTGGCGCCTGCTGTTGTCAATCAGAGCCAGTGGGGAGGGAGTCTTATGGCCACACAGAGGAGAGCTTGGGAGTGAGCACGCGCTAATGCCCCATAGCAAGCCATTTTCTATCACAGCCCTCGGCAAGAGAGTGGACCCAAGAGCGCAGGCGGGGAACTCAAGAAGAGGAGGACTGGGGTTGCTCTGTGCAAAACCAATACATCACTTTGTTATTTTAGGGGAAAAGAAATTGAAGCCTTGCAATCACTTTAACTGGTTCCCGACCAGCTGGCGCAATTGCACTGCGGCAGGTTGGCTCTCCTGTGCGAATCGTTGTCATTGTACATCGGGCGCGTACACGACGATATGTGGGCGCACATGCCCATTCACTAGCGGGGGAGCCAATCAGCGGGTCCGGCGGACTTGATGTCCGCCGGCCACCCGCGATCACTCCACAGCATTGGCAGAACGGGGATCTGCCAGTATAAACAAACAGATTTTCGTGCTGTCAGGGGGTAGAGTGAGATTGATCCTAGTGATCAGGAACAATGATCTCTCTCTACTCCCTGTCAGTCTTCTCCCCCCATAGTTAGAAAGCACCTCCCTAGGGAACATTTAACCCTTTGATTGTCCCTGGTGTTAACTCCTTCCCTGCCAGTGACATTTACACAGTAATCAGTGCATTTTTATAACACTGATCGCTGTATAAATGTCACTGGTCCCAAAAAGTGTTAAAAGCATCTGCTCTGTCCGCCGCAATGTTGCAGTCCCGCTACAAATCGCAGATCACTGCCATTACAAGAGCGGCGCGCTCGCGACCCAGTCGGGAGCTCCGTGACCCCGGCCGCGGGACCAGCGGACCCGATCGCCGCTGGTGTCCCGCGATCGGGTCACAGAGCTGAAGAACGGGAGAGGTATGTGTAAACAAACCTCTCCCCGCGCTTCCTACTCTGCCTGTCATTGATCGGCTGTTCCCGTTCATCGGGAAAGTCGATAAATGACGTCAGACGTACAGCCACGCCCCCTACTGTAAAAAAAACACAACACGTCACACTAACTCCTCCCCGCCCCCTAGTGGTTAACTCCTTCACTGCCACTGTCATTTACATAGGAATCAGTGCTATTTAAATAGCACTGATTTCTGTATAAACGACAATGGTCCCAAAAATGTGTCAAAAATGTCCGATGTCCGATGTGTCCGCCATAATGTCGCAGTCACAATAAAAATCGCTGATCGCCGCCATTACTAGTAAAAAAAAAATATATTAATAAAAATGCTATAAAACTATCCCCTATTTTGTAAACGCTATAACTTTTGCGCAAACCAATCAATAATCGCTAATTGCGATTTTTTTTACCAAAAATATGTAGAAGAATACGTATCGGCCTAAACTGAGGAAAAAAAAAGTTTTTTTATATATTTTTTGGGGATAGTTATTATAGCAAAAAGTAAAAAATATTGCATTTTTTTCAAAATTGTCGCTCTATTTTTGTTTATAGCGCAAAAAATAAAAACCGCAGGGGCAATCAAATACCACCAAAAGAAAGCTCTATTTGTGGGAAAAAAAGGATGCCAATTTTGTTTGGGAGCCACGTCGCACGACAATTGTCAGTTAAAGCGACGCAGTGCCGAATCGCAAAAAGGGGCCTGGTCCTTTGGCTGCCAATTGGTCCGGGGCTGAAGTGGTTAAAAATGTTTTATTATACCTGTTAGACAAGTACAAAAAAATAGCCGTTCATTCCTCAAGAAACCTTGTGAAATGATAACTTCCTTTGCTCTATTCCTCTGGACTATTGTCATTTAGCATTGTTTCCTGCTATCTCCATGGACTAGTGTTATGTAGTCCTAATAAACTCAATGTCCTAGGGTGACAATGCTGCTCAGTACAGTCACCCTAGGACAGGAAGTGAGTTACGACAGAGGAACTAGGTTAAAAAAAAAAAAAGAAGTGTAAAAAACTTAAATTATTTTAATACTGGATTGTTTAAACTATTTCATTTTTTTTTGAGGTTTAGAACCAAAATCATTTTTTGTTAACTATTGACCTTTTATAGTAAAAAATATATTTTTAGTAGTTGTATATGACTTATTTGGGGAGGGAGCAATCCTTTTTGAATTTTGACATTCAGCAAAATGTTATTTTACCTAAATGTGCACTTAACCTCCACACAGGTTAAGCACTGATTTCTGTATAAACGACAATGGTCCCAAAAATGTGTCAAAAATGTCCGATGTCCGATGTGTCCGCCATAATGTCGCAGTCACAATAAAAATCGCTGATCGCCGCCATTACTAGTAAAAAAAAAAAATATTAATAAAAATGCTATAAAACTATCCCCTATCTTGTAAACGCTATAACTTTTGCGCAAACAAATCAATAATCGCTAATTGCGATTTTTTTTACCAAAAATATGTAGAAGAATACGTATCGGCCTAAACTGAGGAAAAAAAATGTTTTTTTTATATATTTTTTGGGGATAGTTATTATAGCAAAAAGTAAAAAATATTGCATTTTTTTCAAAATTGTCGCTCTATTTTTGTTTTATAGCGCAAAAAATAAAAACCGCAGGGGCAATTAAATACCACCAAAAGAAAGCTCTATTTGTGGGAAAAAAAGGATGCCAATTTTGTTTGGGAGCCACGTCGCACGACAATTGTCAGTTAAAGCGACGCAGTGCCGAATCGCAAAAAGGGGCCTGGTCCTTTGGCTGCCAATTGGTCCGGGGCTGAAGTGGTTAAAAATGTTTTATTATACCTGTTAGACAAGTACAAAAAAATAGCCGTTCATTCCTCAAGAAACCTTGTGAAATGATAACTTCCTTTGCTCTATTCCTCTGGACTATTGTCATTTAGCATTGTTTCCTGCTATCTCCATGGACTAGTGTTATGTAGTCCTAATAAACTCAATGTCCTAGGGTGACAATGCTGCTCAGTACAGTCACCCTAGGACAGGAAGTGAGTTACGACAGAGGAACTAAGTTAAAAAAAAAAAAGAAGTGTAAAAAACTTAAATTATTTTAATACTGGATTGTTTAAACTATTTCATTTTTTTTGAGGTTTAGAACCAAAATCTTTTTTTGTTAACTATTGACCTTTTATAGTAAAAAATATATTTTTAGTAGTTGTATATGACTTATTTGGGGAGGGAGCAATCCTTTTTGAATTTTGACATTCAGCAAAATGTTATTTTACCTAAATGTGCACTTAACCTCCCTGGCGGTATGATTCTGGCTGGAATTTTGTGCTGAAAGCGGTACAATTATTTTGCATGGAAATTTGGCGTTTTTATATTGAAGGCATGCAATTCTTATGAATAACTCACTTAAATCTGTCCGAACCAGAGTCTAGTAGACATCCCGGGTATGATAAAGTTTGAAACACAAAATAATAAATTATAATATAATAAAAATATATATAAAAATGATTCAATAATGTAATCAAATCAAAAACACTGAAATTTGCTCAGTTGCAGAATAGTCGCTGTCATTAAATTTATTGTTTGATGATAAATTGTGATTCTAATTTATTATCGGTGTTTTCTAGCTGGTCTAAAACCACTTTTGACATAAAGGGACACTTTTTTGGTTGCTATGGACAATCTCCAGTTTCCAGGCAGAAAAAAAAAAAATGTTATTATATAAAATGACATGCAGGGCACTGGACAGACCACTAGGGACAAATGGGGTGTGTATTTTGTGTATACAGTACTGTAATCTGTAAGATTACAGTACTGTATGTGTTGTGTGTTTTTAAACTTTTTTAAATTTGGCGCCGATCTCCGCTCCCGTGCGTCGGAACGTCGCAGGGAGCGGAGATCGGCGGCACTCGGGCACTGTGTGAATCGAGCGAGCGGACGGCTCGCACACACAGCGGGGAGACATTGCAGGATCCAGGGGAAAAGGTAAGTAACTTCCCCCCTGTATCCTGCAATGCGAGCCCGAGTCTGGCTCGGGGTTACCGCTCCCAGCAGAAAAAAACTGGACCCGAGCCAGACTCGGGATTACCGCTAGGAAGGTTAAATATCCTCCTAGTGGTGACACAACACAGGATATAAGGCTGTGGTGTATTTTCGGTACAGCTCCTGCTAGTGAGCGATAAAAGACAATGCAATAGACATTGTAGACAAGCCTCTTTTCCCAGTGATGTCTGCACGCACGAGCCAGCAGGTGAGGTCCACGGCCATGTCTGTTTGGTTATACTATCTGCTGTTTTTGATCTTCTGGGTTCTGTCCCCAGACCAATCCTATTTAATTTATTTGTAAACGACCTGGAGGATGGGATAAACAGTTCAATCTCTGTATTTGTGGATGATACTAAGCTAAGCAGGACAATAATTTCTCTGCAGGATGTGGATACCTTGCAAGAAGATCTGAACAAATTAATGTACTGGGCAACTACATGGCGAATGAGGTTTAATGTAGAAAAATGCAAAATAATGCATTTGGGTGGCAAACATAAGAATGCAATCTATACACTGGCGGGAGAACCTCTGGAGGAATCTAGGATGGAAAAGGACCTGGGGGTCCTAGTAGATGATAGGCTCTGCAGTGGCATGCAATGCCAAGCTACTGCAAGCAAAGCAAACAGAATATTGGCATGCATTAAAAAAGGATTAGCTCCAGAGATAAAACGATAATTCGCCCACTCTACAAGACTCTGGTCCGGCCACACCTGGAGTATGCTGTCCAGTTCTGGGCACCAGTCCTCAGGAAGGATGTACTGGAACTGGAGCGAGTCCAGAGAAGGGCAACACAGCTAATAAAGGGACTGGAGGACCTTAGTTATGAGGAAAGGTTACGAGCATTGAACTTATTCTCTCTGGAGAAAAGACGCTTGAGAGGGAATATGATTTCAATGTACAAATACCTTACTGGTGACCCCACAATAGGGATAAAACTTTTCAGCGAAAGGGAATTTAAAAAGACACATTCACTATACATTCACTAAAATTAGAAGAGAAGCGGTTTAACCTTAAACTGCGTAGAGGGTTCTTTACTGTAATGCCCCATACACACGGTCGGCAAATCAATTCTGATTTTTCCCAACGGATTTTGTCCGACACTGGTGTTGCATACACATGGTCGGACAAAGTTGTCGGAAATACCGATCAGTCTGAACATGGTGACGTTCGTTGCGTACGACAGAACTACGTAGAGGCTAGTAGCCAATAGCTTTGGTCTTGTAATTTGATCTGAGCATGCGTGGCACTTTGTCCGTCGGAATTCGCTACACACGATCGAAAAAAGTCCGATCGGACTTTGTTGTCGGAAAATTTGAGAGCAGGATCTCAATTTTTTTCCGACGGAAAAAGTCCGATGGCGCCCACACATGGTCGGATTTTCAGACAACATGGTCCGATAGGACATTTTCCGTCGGAAATTCCGACCGTGTGTACGGGGCATAAGAGTGGTAAGGTATGTGGAATTCCCATCGGGAATGCTTCAGCGGGAAGCATCGATAATTTAAAAAAACTATTAGATAAGCACCTGAACGACCACAACATACAGGGATATACAATGTAATACTGACATAAAATCACACACACACACACAGGTTGGACTTGATGGACTTGTGTCTTTTTTCAACCTCACCTACTATGTAACTATCTTGTAAGTGCAACTTTATGTGCAATAAATTGAGATGTTTTTAAATACTACACTATGAAGTACTTCCCTATTCCTTTGCGTGATAAAAATTGAGGACCTTTGCTGGGCTGAGCACCAGACATTTGTTTTGATAAATATAAGGCTGAACCCTCCAGGGATGATATCCTATCCTTTTTGAGAGACACAGGGATGTCCTGAAACAAAAAGCGGGTTTGATCTCTATAATTTGAGATCCAAAGTCTCTGGTAAGAGGCAAGATTTAAATAGTAAATTATACGCTGCGCTTTAGAATATTACACAATAAATGCGTGCTGAAAATTAAAACAACCACATGTAGTGTTAATGTGACGTAAGTGACATATGTGACATAGATGTGATATGACAAAAATAAAACAATAAATATGTCAATTAAAACATTAATAATATATTGCTCATGTGCATCCAAGTGCTTTGTAACACAGATATAAGTGTCCGGTGGTAAATAGGGAACAACACTAGTCCCACTTTAAATAGCAAAAAGTGCTATTGTGCAAAAAAAAAAGTATTTTTATAAAACAATGCTGTATGAGCACCCTGCTACTGTTTGTTTTTGCTAATTTTTGTACATCCAATCACTGGGATACCTTTTATTCAAACAGACTGTCATTTCTTTGGATTACGTGTTCAAGTGCCACACTGATTGACTTATTGGAAAATTGTTATACAATTCAAAGTTTATGTTATATGTTTTTATTGATTATTTGTTTGTGCACCTGGTCACTTTCTAATGAAAAAAAGTTAACATATGGTTTACATACACTTAAAGGTATGATATCAGGGGAATTCTGACATCTTTGGGGCAATGTCACCTTAGGATCCTGCAGTTTCTTAGTGAATATAACTTGACTGAGAACGAAAGGAAAAAGGAAGTCTATGCTATTTTGCTGAGAGTCATGTTAGGGCTAAAAATCTAGCCATCCAGCTACAGAAATGTGTCCTACAAAGTCCAGTATTAGCCACACCATAGCCCAGGCCAGGTAAAAGCTGTAGAATAGGTCCACATGCAGCAATATGTCTGGGCACATAAGGTCCCTATATCATAGATCACAGTAGTCAAATAAATATCATGCTGCTTAACCTAGCTTTCATTGTTTTCATGTATTATAATCAATCTTGGGACATTCTGAAACTGATTTCTGGTATACAGTTAAAAGTCAACTACAGTACACAATGGGGTTTATTTACTAAAGCTGGAAAGTGCAAAATAAGGCTAATTTCTGCATAGAAACCAATGAGCTTCTAACCCCAGCTTGTTCAATTAAGCGTTGATAATAAAACCTGGAAGCTCATTGGTTTCTATGCAGAAGTGAACTTGATTTTGCACTTTCCAGCTTTGGTAAATAAACCCCATTGTGTACTTAAAAGTTGGGTATGCCTGTATTTAGTTTGAGAAAGGACACCAGCTACCCACAGTTAGAATGTGACAGCATTTGACTATTAATGGAACACTTGCTAGCAAAATGCAGATTGAAGAGGAAGAGTAACCATAAGGAAAGATAACTAACAAGAAAAAATGATGGCTAATGTCTACAGAATGCTGTGTATTCAGCAACCCATGGGACATACTTGTATCAACACATCATATGCACAACAATTGATATTAAGTAAGTTAATTGGTCATTTGTACCTTGATTGGAATTCTCTAGGACTGAAATAATCTACATTGTATATACAGATTTTGAATAAGACTGAATAACAATTTACACAAGAAGTCATACTCAGCACAAGCTGAATGACTATACTTGACCTTGATGAGTGAAACAAGACATGTATTCATTGCTCCCAGAGTATGTCCATATCAAGAAAGGTTTAAAGACAAGTGCTTTTGTGTAGCGCTAGTAAAACTGGTGTCACTTCCTCCATTGTCTACCAAGTAATACAGATGTATCACAATTAGTTTAAATAAATAGTATGAAAGAGAGCTTGTCACACTCAGCATCAATCATTTTATTTACCCTAAAATGGTTCCAAAAGCAGGTACTTTTTTTTTACTTTTATGTGTTCTATGCATAAAGGTAAAAAACCTTATGAGTGCAGCCCTCCCCTGAGCCCCCCCCATTATACTTACTTGAGCCCCAACTCAATCCAACGATGTGCATGAGAGCAGTGGCTCTCACGCTTCTCTGTTTATGAATTGGCTCACACAGCAGCGTATCCATTTACCATAGCGTGGACGGGAGCGAGCCTGCTCAGGTGCTCCTATAACAAGACGCTTGCTATTGGGGGCACTTGGCAGGGGGGGAGCCAGGACCACCCATGAGGGACCCAAAAAGAAGAGGATCGTGCTGCTCTGTGCAAAACCATAGAGTAGGTAAGTATAACATGTTGGTTATTTGAAAAAAACATGAGCCTTTAGTATTACTTTAAGACCCCTTTCACACTGAGGCAGTTTTCAGGCGTTTTAGCCCTAGAAAAAACACCTGAAAACTGCATCCTATGCTGCCCGAATGTAAAAGCCTGAGTGCTTTCACACTGGGGCAGTGCGCTTGCAGGACGTTAGAAAGAGTCCTGCAAGCAGCATCTTTGGGGCGGTTTGGGAGTGCAGTATACAGCGCACCCAAACCGCCCCTGCCCATTACAATGAATGAAAAGAGCTTCGGAAGCGCCACAACACAGGCCTTTTTAACCCCTTGTTCGGCCGCTAGCGGGGGTTAAAAGTGGGGCCATAAAGCGCCACTAAAACGAGTGGCGCTTTAGTGCTAGCGCACAGGCAGCCCCAGTGTGAAAGGGCTCTAAGGATGAGATCATACCTTTCCATTTGCATTGTTATGGATTTTTTTTACAAATCAATTGTGTGCTATTTTGTTGGGTTCTCTTAGCCAATGAAAGGAGTAAAGTAGAAGTTGCTATTAGAGGGGTTGGTTACTATGGGGTTGATTTACTAAAGGCCAATAGACTGTGCACTTTGCTCTATGCAAGTGCAGTTGCTCCAAAGCTTAGTAAATGATGTAAAGCTTCACTTTTCAAAGAATACCCAACCAAATGCAAGGAAAATAAAAAAAACAGCATTTTTTCTGGCACATGGTTGGATGATGGAAGTCAGCAGGGCTTCTGCTCATTTGCTAAGCTCTTGGGCAACTGTTCTGGCACAGTGAAACTTCACTTTGCAAAGTGCACAGTCTATTGGCTTTTACTAAATCCACCCCTATGTGTGGAAATGTGCTAAAACACTGGTTACATTTGTGTGTTTTAGCACAATAAAAGATAATAGTAAACCTGTGCATTATCATTGGCACGTTGGGACATGGGCATCAAATTTCAAAGGTTTGAAACAGGTCTATAAGGAGGGACATGGTTTTTTATACTCCAAGTCAAGTGCACATCCAATCAGATCACCACATTCCCATTCACTTCCAGTTCAGAGACTGCATTTGACTTTCATTGCCTTAGTGTCTAAATGCGGTGCATTTTTTCAAAATTAAAATGCGGTGCATTTGAAATTCAAGTCAAACAAAGCATTTTCTTGTTGAATCCTCTTGTTTCCTTTGTTTCCTATGTAATAATTAGCACATCATTCAAGTGGAAAAGGCTGCATTTGTCAAGACTGCTCATCTCATTTTATGTTTACATGCTTTACATTTTAATGCTCACATTATGGACAACAAGGTACACGCCAAGGTTCAGGGTCACAGGCAACCAGGGATAGTCAGGGACACGCCAGAAGGTCAGGGTCACAGGCAAACAGGGATAGTCAGGGACACGCCAATGTCGGTAACAGAACACTGAATAGCACACGGCTGGTAACAGAAAGCCAAACACACAAAGGTTGATCAGCAGGGTTGGCCTGCAGTGCACAGGTTAATATAGAGTCCTGTGATAGGAGCTAGGGTGGAGCCCTGCCAGAGGAGGGATATAAAAGCAGTCAGGTGATGGTCGGCTGGTCTCTAGAGATGAACACATGGAAACAGGTAAGCAGACAACTCTATTGCTTAACCATGACAAGAACAAACATAGTCAAAACATAGCCAAAGTTCGGTAACCGGAACGGATAGTCAGACAAGCCAGAAATTCAGGAAGTCAGGAGTCAACATAGTGGAACAGCAAGCAGGATCTGGAGTCAGAAGGAATGTAAGCCAAGCAAGTCTTTAACAGGAGCGCATAAATCATCTGGGCTGGATGGCTTAAGTAAGCAGGACTGACGAGCAGGAATTCATCAATAGTTGAGTCTTTGTGGAGAGATAGGAGTTGGCAATTATCCGACAGCTGAGTGGCCAGCTCAGAGAAGGAAGGGCTGAGCCTAGCCCTGACATGCTGTCAATCAAATCCAGGGAGTGGGGGACGGGGCCAAGTCCTGCTGCCTGTGTCATTGGACGTAGTAGTGGGGCTCGGGTGCGAGCACCATAAGTGCCCCCATAGGAAGCAGCTTCCCATGGGGCACTGGACAGAGGGGAGGGGCCAGGAACGCTGGCAGGGGACCTGAAAATAAGAGGTTCAAGGCTGCTCTGTGCAATTCCATTGCACAGAGCAGGTAAGTATAGACTTGTATGTTTTTTTTTTTTTATATATATTTACCTTTACAATCACATTAACCAATCATGTACATCAAAAGCGGTGTATTTTTTTTTTTACTTTCCTTGCATGTAAATGGGTATTCTTTGCAATGTGAAATTTCACCGCATTTGCTAAGCTCTGGGGAGAATTCCCATGCAAAATGCAACTTTCCTTACAAAGTGAACAACCTATTTGATTTAGTAAATTGACCCTGATGTGTTCTTGGCATTTAATAAATATATGTTCTTGCTTTGATGAAGGTTTATACTGTGATGAACTGGAAAATAAACAAAGTGGCCATACCATCAAGGAGAACAAAATATATGTCTGAGAATCTAATTAGATAATCTGAGTAGTGATCACATTCTTTGATTCTACGACCACTAAAGTTTTGTGGTAGATTTTCCCTGCTCTTAAAATCAAAATCCAGCTTGTCTTATTTCTTCACAAGTCTGTTGCTTCATTCATATTCCATTATTTGCATTTTTAACATCAGTTCACTTCACAGAACACAATCCTTGGCCCGCAAATTTATTTCCAGTGGGAGGGAGAGGTTGACACATTTCGACTTCGCACTGAGTAATGTTCTATAGCCATTTTTATACCAACATCCATTTGAAAATAGTCAGCAATGAGAAGTGGCTGTTTGGGGACTGAGGCTTTTTTCACCCTTTAGGGAAATCTTGCTTTGAGTGCTCTGCTAAAGTTAGGTTCACACATATTCTGCTCTTCGTACAGTTACATACAGAGCTTAGAGATTTTAACAGCTGACCTAGAAAAACTCCACTTCTCCTGCACCTGATGTAAGGGTGCCTGTTTTGTCCTAGATATGTGAGGAGTCATTGATAAATAGGTCCCACATTTGAGCATTTCTCTTAATTTCCTGGGAGGAAAAAGGTAAAATCTAAGTGTTTTGGCCCCAAAGGTAAACTTTGTTTTCAGTTTTCTTTCCCATTTTACTAAAATCATTTAAGGATATGTACATGTTTAAAGGGGAAAAAAAGTAAAATTGGAGTAACTATTAACCACTTCCTGCCAGACAGGAGCTGTATGCTCTTCAGATTTTAATAGAAGTGAGCAAATAATGGAAACTCCTCTTTGTCTGTGATTTTTTTACAAACATTGATCTAGTGTGAAAGGACTATAAAAATGTCATCTGGCGGACAATAGGTGCCCCTAAAAGGAAACACATGTTCAAAGTCTGCATGGACTTCCCACCTCCTTGGTACGCTCTGATTATCAGGTGGAATCCGATGGGGATTTCAAGCTTATGGCTGTATCTGGTTATTAGGTCGGAACTTACACCTGGGCTGTGCCACCTGGGTGGCTGTCTAGGTGGACGTGTGTTATGTCGCTCCGGGCAAAAACCAGAGGCCTATCCCGGGGACACCTGGCTGCTAGGCTGCCTGAGGCCTATCCAGGAGCAGGAGAAGTAGCGTAGGGTTGGAACTGCAGGATTGGAGTCCAACCGAGGTGCCAAGATTTAGCCGGATGGGGAACCAGTTGTGGTTGGAGGTAAAGGGGAAGCAGTCGCCACTAAGGGACCTTATTACCGGAGACTACTGTGAGTAAGCTTGAGCAAGTACCAGAGCAGTCTTCTCACCAGCCGGGTATGGTGAAGAAGTGGTTCGAATTATACTACCAAACCTTGTACAATATCCCAGCTAACCCCAAATGCCCCCTTAATTCAGCCAAGAGGGAAAACCTCATCCAAAAATTTCTTGAGAAGTACAGCCCACTCCATATAGCAGAGAACACAGCCTTAGAACTTGAAGCGCCTATTTCTGGCCCAGAGTTCGATAAAGCACTGAAAGATATGAAACTAGGTAAAGCCCCAGGCCCAGACGGACTACCATTACAATATTACAAATCATTTACTGATATACTGAAACCGAGATTTCTGAAAACCTATCAATCACTACATTCAGAACAAAACCCCCCAAGACAACTCCTTGAAGCGCTCATAACTGTGATACCCAAAGAAGGCAAGGACCCATCCCAGGTCACAAATTATAGACCCATATCTTTAATAAATGTCGACGTAAAGATATACGCCAAAATACTAGCCAATAGACTTTTACCATTACTCACCTCCCTTATTTCACTGGACCAAGTGGGTTTTATCCCAGGCAGAGAGGGGCGAGACAATACAATCAAAGCACTGAACATAAACCATTGGCTAACATCCAAAAAAAAAACAGGGTTCTTTCTATCCTTGGATGCCGAGAAGGCGTTCGACAGAGTGGCCTGGGACTATATGGACGAGGTACTAAAACATATAGGCATTCTATCACAAATGAGATCTTACATCAGAGCTTTATACTCCAACCCAACAGCTAGAGTCCGGGTCAACGGCCACCTGTCGAACGCCTTCAACCTTCGTAACGGTACTAGACAAGGTTGTCCCCTTTCTCCTTTACTATTTGTACTCACATTGGAACCCTTACTAAACAAAATTAGATCTAACCCAGACATTAAGGGAATAGAAATTCAAAACAAAACCTATAAAGTCGCAGCCTTTGCGGACGATATGCTCCTCTTTCTCTCAGAACCCCATATCTCCTTGCCAAATGTTATTAAAGACCTAGAACACTTCCAATTGCTCTCTAACCTGAAGATCAACCATGCAAAATCCAATGCCCTCAACATCACTCTACCCAATAGTTCTGTAGAACTATGCAAGCAAAACTTTCCCTTCACATGGGCTAAACAAAAAATAACATACTTAGGAATAGAGATCCCTACAAATTTAAATGAGCTCTTTCAAACTAACTTCCAACCTGTCCTGAAGGAAACACACGATGATCTAAAAAGATGGAATGCCCTCAATGTGTCCTGGTTCGGTAGAGCGTCCCTAATCAAGATGACAATACTACCCAGATTTCTATACATTATGCAAACTATCCCTATTCGACTACCACCAGCATTCTTTGCATCCTTCCGCAAAGCATGCTCGAGATTCATTTGGAGAGGTAAACCACCCAGAGTCAAATTTTCCAAATTGAACCTTCCCAAAAACAAAGGGGGGATAGCACTACCTGACTTAAAAAAATACCATCAAGCGGCTCTCCTAGCAAGAATAGTCGACTGGAATATTCACCAGAAAGTTAAAGACTGGGTATCCCTAGAACAACTTCAATTCTCCGAACAGATTAAAACACTACCGTGGATTAACCCAAAACACCACTCTAAAATTATAAAAACACATCCCCTCATAGGTCCCACCTTAGAAGTTTTCCAAAATACCTTTAAACAGAGTATCCCCCTTCCCTGGCTTAGTTCTCTCACACCTCTCAGAGGCAATCCTGATTTCCCTCCGGGTCAGGAACATACCTTCCTGACTAACACCTGGCCTCAGAAAGACATACAAGTTCAGCACTTCTTCAAAAAAGGTAATCTTATGTCCAGAGATGAAATAAACAAGATAATAGACCCATGCATATTACCACAATGGAACTACATGCAAATCAGACATTTCCTGACAAAAAATGAGACTGCCCAATACTGGATAAGACCACTTACAACACTTGAAACCCTATGCACAAAAAAATCCCCTCAAAGACACATTATATCCTCCCTCTACTACTCTTTGTTTGGGGACAATACAGAGTTCTCCAGTGTGTCGTGTCAGGCGTGGGAAAAAGACTTGGAAACAAACATTTCTGAAGAGGAATGGGAAACAATATACATGTATGCACACAAAGGGTCGCTAAACGTAGCCACTCAAGAGTGTGGCTTCAAAATAATCACAAGGTGGTACAGAACCCCTACTCTTCTACACAAATTCTACCCCCAGATATCTGATAGATGTTGGAGATGCAAAGATGGGGAGGGCTCGATGATACACATTTGGTGGTCCTGCCCTGCAATTCAAAGCTTCTGGAAAATAGTACACGAAAACGTGCTATCCATCACCTCAGAGGATCTGAGGTACACTCCTGCTCAATACTTGCTGCACTACAACTCTATCCCAAAGAAACGATATTTGAAATCGCTATCCATGATAATGATAAACGCAGCAAGGCACTGCATTCCCTGCCACTGGCGCACGAATACAGTCCCTTCAAAAAAAGAATGGTTCAGGCGAATAAACAATATTGAAAAAATAGAAGAACTTATAAGTATCTCCCATGAGAAAATAGCCAACTTCACATCTGTATGGTACAACTGGATAGAATTTAAAAGCTCCCAAGAGTACAAAGCTACTCTCGACTGAGAACATTTCTCATATACTAGATAGTAATATTTGGACAAAAAATGCAATTAGTTTGTCTCAATTCTTTTTCTTTCCTCCTTTTTTTTTAATTATTTTTTTTTTTTTTTTTTTTTTAATTTCTCTTACCTCTCCTCCCTCAACCTCCTTCCCTCCCTCCTCCCTCACCCCGCCCCCACCTTTACTTGAAATGTGGCTCGCCCACATCGAAAAACATAAAAGAACACGTTAGACCGATTTCTATATGGATTAATATATGCTTCTGTCTCTCTGTCTTGTTAAGTGATGATAGAATATTGTTAAAATGTTTTGAACAAGGCTGCGACATATTTACAACTGTTATACCATGTAATATGCTTACGTTTTTCTACCAGTATTGCATTGTATTGTGTTTTCATATTCTTTTAATAAAAATTTATGAAACAAAAAAAAAAAGAAGTGGGAAAGCTTCAGCGAGTGCCAAGCCAGGGACCCAGCAGGTTAGCGGGGGGGGTGAAGCTTGAGGAGTATACAGTGGGTTAGCTGTGAAAGAGCTTAGGAGATCCTGTGAAAACCGGGATCTGGAAGTCTAGTGAGAGACTGGGAGCTCAGTGAGTGAAGACCTACCGTGGGATACTGTGAGATAAGAGAAGAACTATTCTGTGTTATGTATGACCTTTAGTGACTGTTACAAGTTCAGTTGCCATAGGAGACAGCGGTCCTACCTATACAGATGTGGCATCCGGCTGGAGGCCTTTCCCTGTATAGCTGTCTACCTATAGTGTCTCAGAGTCTGCCAATTAACATTGCATCTAGCTAAGGGTGTCCTGGCCCTAACCCGCTCTCCCACAGTTCTTGTTAAGAGACAATAAATCTCTTGTTGCCATTCAAAAAGTGACTGGCACCTATCATTTCATCTTGCATTACACCCACCATGCCTGTTAACCCACTCTACAAGGAAGGATGTCAGCTCTCCCTAATGGCCCGTACATACAATCCGAATATCGCACGACAGATCGTACGACCTTTTTCGCTTAAGTAGAAATTGAATAGGTAATAAAGTGAGGAAAATTCTCGTACGACAGAAAAAAAATCAGAAGGATGTCGTGTTTAATGTATTTGTATTGTGTTTTCGAACGACAACTATACTGACTAAACGAATATCGTACGATCTGGAATCGTACAAGGAAAATTTGTGTGCATGTTCGATCGAATAATATCGGATGAACTGTCATGATGGGCTGTCGAAAGTAGTGTACACACGATACAATAATTGTACGATTCTTCCTCGGGGCCATAACTCTTGAGGACACCATCAGGCCCCTAGAGGTCTGGGAGGTCGCTACAAGTGGTAAAAATAGTACAAATAGTAAACGTAGTCAAAACATAGCCAGGATTCGATAGCTAAATCGGATAGTCAGAACAAGCCAGGAAATCAGGAGCCAAAGATCAGCGTAGTAGGAGGCAACAGACAGGATCAGGAACCAGAAGGGACATCAGCCGGGCAAGTCTTCAACAGGAACACAACAGAGAGTCTCTAGATATGTTGTCCAAGGTGAAGGCGCTGAATGAATGAGCCAGGAAGTTATAATAGGCAAAAGGGGCTGGACTCAAGAGCAGGAAATAAACACCAGCTGAGCCACTGTGGAACAATGAGTGCTGGTAATTAACCGACAGCTGAGCAACCTGAGCACTGAGACGGGAGAGCTGAGCCCAGCCCTGACACTTTGATATTATTAATGATGTAATTTGATTCTTTATTAAGTGCTATCATGATAGCAAAGAATAGTAACTCCTTATTAGAGCAGTGATGTCACATAGAAGACATCTTTAGTACCTCTTAGGCCGGCCATACATGGAACAAATTTATTTCCTGCAACCACGGGTTGCAGGGAAGAAATTAGCTCAATTCCCCAGACAGTGTTGATGTGGGAATGCCTCCTGCTGGGCCATTGTCTTTTCCCGGCAGAGGGGGGGAGGTGGGGAAAGCCATCCCCACCGGGAGAAGACAGTTATTATCGCTAGCGGCTATAATCGCAAAGGAAACTGGCAGGCTGGTTGTACCCAAGTTGATCTATCAATCAACTTGGTACATTCAGCTTGGCCATTAATGGTTCAAACCATGTATAGAGACGGTCCTAGTTTGGTGAATAGGTAAAGCAGAAAATAAAACTAATGAGAATCACCGTGGAATCGCAGCCTCCCAATAAACTGTCTCGTTTCACTGCAAATATTGATACAAATTGATTTACTTATCTCTGGTTTTTATCCCCTTCCTGCCATTCCCTTTCCTTTTGAAGCTTAACTCTAAGCTGGAACAAAAAATTGTCCCAGGGGTGCTGGAATAAGGAGTAGGGAAGGGCCCGGTGCTCGATGCGAACCCACGTTCGCATCGAGCACCGGGCGTTAGCTCGCTCGGTGAGCCCAGAACTATTTGGGCCGTTCGCATCACATTCGTGTGATGCGAGCGGCCCCGCAATGCATTGCGGCCGGTGCGGCCGGCGCGGCCGGCGCAGTGCATTGTTGGCTGATGATTGGCCAAGCATGCACTGTGACCCCGCATGCTTGGCCAATCACAGCGCCGGAAACTCGGAGAGCAATAATTGGCTACAGGCAGGACGCCTGTAGCCAATTAAAGCTCAGGGGCTTTAGTACATGCCCCACCATTTAAAAGGCTGCCACGCCGTCGGCGCCGGTCACATGAGTTCCGGCTTTAGGAGAGATGAGTCTGCTGATTCTGTGTCTTAGCTTGATTCATTGCTACAGAAAGATTTGCTCTTCTTTGCTAAACCATTGGCTATTTCTTTGCTAAACCATTGCTACCTAAGTCATTGATCGTTCATTGCTGCTGATTGCACAGTTAGTGTGTTATTAGCTGCTGCTGGGGATTAGTCTGGTGCGTGTTTTACTGTTAGTACAGTATTTCAGTAGTACCAACCGCAGTGCTGTTAGCACAGCATTGCACCCCAACAGCACCCATAGGACTTCTAGTGTGTTAGTGGCAGCAAGCAGAGCTCCTATATTTTCTTCCCAGAAGCACCCATAGGACTTCTAGTGTGTTAGTGGCAGCAAACAGAGCTCCTATATTTTCTTCCCAGAAGCACCCATAGGACTTCTAGTGTGTTAGTGGCATCACACAGAGCTCCTATATTTTCTTCCCAGAAGCACCCATAGGACTTCTAGTGTGTTAGTGGCATCACACAGAGCTCCTATATTTTCTTCCCAGAAGCACCCATAGGACTTCTAGTGTGTTAGTGGCAGCAAACAGAGCTCCTATATTCTCTTCCCAGAAGCACCCATAGGACTTCTAGTGTGTTAGTGGCAGCAAACAGAGCTCCTATATTTTCTTCCCAGAAGCACCAATAGGACTTCTAGTGTGTTAGTGGCATCACACAGAGCTCCTATATTTTCTTTCCAGAAGCACCCATAGGACTTCTAGTGTGTTAGTGGTAGTAAACAGAGCTCCTATATTTTCTTCCCAGAAGCACCCATAGGACTTCTAGTGTGTTAGTGGCAGCAAACAGAGCTCCTATATTTTCTTCCCAGAAGCACCCATAGGACTTCTAGTGTGTTAGTGGCAGCAAACAGAGCTCCTATATTTTCTTCCCAGAAGCACCCATAGGACTTCTAGTGTGTTAGTGGCAGCAAACAGAGCTCCTATATTTTCTTCCCAGAAGCACCCATAGGACTTCTAGTGTGTTAGTGGCAGCAAACAGAGCTCCTATATTTTCTTCCCAGAAGCATCCATAGGACTTCTAGTGTGTTAGTGGCAGCAAACAGAGCTCCTATATTTTCTTCCCAGAAGCACCCATAGGACTTCTAGTGTGTTAGTGGCAGCAAACAGAGCTCCTATATTTTCTTCCCAGAAGCACCCATAGGACTTCTAGTGTGTTAGTGGCAGCAAACAGATCTCCTATATTTTCTTCCCAGAAGCACCCATAGGACTTCTAGTGTGTTAGTGGCAGCAAACAGAGCTCCTATATTTTCTTCCCAGAAGCACCCATAGGACTTCTAGTGTGTTAGTGGCAGCAAACAGAGCTCCTATATTTTCTTCCCAGAAGCACCCATAGGACTTCTAGTGTGTTAGTGGCAGCAAACAGAGCTCCTATATTTTCTTCCCAGAAGCACCCATAGGACTTCTAGTGTGTTAGTGGCATCACACAGAGCTCCTATATTTTCTTCCCAGAAGCACCCATAGGACTTCTAGTGTGTTAGTGGCAGCAAACAGAGCTCCTATATTTTCTTCCCAGAAGCACCCATAGGACTTCTAGTGTGTTAGTGGCAGCAAACAGAGCTCCTATATTTTCTTCCCAAAGCACCCATAGGACTTCTAGTGTGTTAGTGGCAGCAAACAGAGCTCCTATATTTTCTTCCCAGAAGCACCCATAGGACTTCTAGTGTGTTAGTGGCAGCAAACAGAGCTCCTATATTTTCTTCCCAGAAGCACCCATAGGACTTCTAGTGTGTTAGTGGCAGCAAACAGAGCTCCTATATTTTCTTCCCAGAAGCACCCATAGGACTTCTAGTGTGTTAGTGGCAGCAAACAGAGCTCCTATATTTTCTTCCCAGAAGCACCCATAGGACTTCTAGTGTGTTAGTGGCAGCAAACAGATCTCCTATATTTTCTTCCCAGAAGCACCCATAGGACTTCTAGTGTGTTAGTGGCAGCAAACAGAGCTCCTATATTTTCTTCCCAGAAGCACCCATAGGACTTCTAGTGTGTTAGTGGCAGCAAACAGAGCTCCTATATTTTCTTCCCAGAAGCACCCATAGGACTTCTAGTGTGTTAGTGGCAGCAAACAGAGCTCCTATATTTTCTTCCCAGAAGCACCCATAGGACTTCTAGTGTGTTAGTGGCATCACACAGAGCTCCTATATTTTCTTCCCAGAAGCACCCATAGGACTTCTAGTGTGTTAGTGGCATCACACAGAGCTCCTATATTTTCTTCCCAGAAGCACCCATAGGACTTCTAGTGTGTTAGTGGCAGCAAAAAGAGCTCCTATATTTTCTTCCCAGAAGCACCCATAGGACTTCTAGTGTGTTAGTGGCAGCAAACAGAGCTCCTATATTTTCTTCCCAGAAGCACCCATAGGACTTCTAGTGTGTTAGTGGCATCACACAGAGCTCCTATATTTTCTTCCCAGAAGCACCCATATGACTTCTAGTGTGTTAGTGGCAGCAAACAGAGCTCCTATATTTTCTTCCCAGAAGCACCCATAGGACTTCTAGTGTGTTAGTGGCAGCAAACAGAGCTCCTATATTTTCTTCCCAGAAGCACCCATAGGACTTCTAGTGTGTTAGTGGCAGCAAACAGAGCTCCTATATTTTCTTCCCAGAAGCACCCATAGGACTTCTAGTGTGTTAGTGGCAGCAAACAGAGCTCCTATATTTTCTTCCCAGAAGCACCCATAGGACTTCTAGTGTGTTAGTGGCAGCAAACAGAGCTCCTATATTTTCTTCCCAGAAGCACCCATATGACTTCTAGTGTGTTAGTGGCAGCAAAAAGAGCTCCTATATTTTTTCTTCCCAGAAGCACCCATAGGACTTCTAGTGTGTTAGTGGCAGCAAACAGAGCTCCTATATTTTCTTCCCAGAAGCACCCATAGGACTTCTAGTGTGTTAGTGGCATCACACAGAGCTCCTATATTTTCTTCCCAGAAGCACCCATATGACTTCTAGTGTGTTAGTGGCAGCAAACAGAGCTCCTAAATTTTCTTCCCAGAAGCACCCATAGGACTTCTAGTGTGTTAGTGGCAGCAAACAGAGCTCCTATATTTTCTTCCCAGAAGCACCCATAGGACTTCTAGTGTGTTAGTGGCAGCAAACAGAGCTCCTATATTTTCTTCCCAGAAGCACCCATAGGACTTCTAGTGTGTTAGTGGCAGCAAACAGAGCTCCTATATTTTCTTCCCAGAAGCACCCATAGGACTTCTAGTGTGTTAGTGGCAGCAAACAGAGCTCCTATATTTTCTTCCCAGAAGCACCCATAGGACTTCTAGTGTGTTTGTGGCATCACACAGAGCTTCTATATTTTCTTCCCAGAAGCACCCATAGGACTTCTAGTGTGTTAGTGGCATCACACAGAGCTCCTATATTTTCTTCTCAGCAGCACCCACATGACTTCTAGTGTGTTAGTGGCATCACACAGAGCTCCTATATTTTCTTCCCAGAAGCACCCATAGGACTTCTAGTGTGTTAGTGGTAGTAAACAGAGCTCCTATATTTTCTTCCCAGAAGCACCCATAGGACTTCTAGTGTGTTAGTGGCAGCAAACAGAGCTCCTATATTTTCTTCCCAGAAGCACCCATAGGACTTCTAGTGTGTTAGTGGCAGCAAACAGAGCTCCTATATTTTCTTCCCAGAAGCACCCATAGGACTTCTAGTGTGTTAGTGGCAGCAAACAGAGCTCCTATATTTTCTTCCCAGAAGCACCCATAGGACTTCTAGTGTGTTAGTGGCAGCAAACAGAGCTCCTATATTTTCTTCCCAGAAGCACCCATAGGACTTCTAGTGTGTTAGTGGCAGCAAACAGAGCTCCTATATTTTCTTCCCAGAAGCACCCATAGGACTTCTAGTGTGTTAGTGGCAGCAAACAGAGCTCCTATATTTTCTTCCCAGAAGCACCCATAGGACTTCTAGTGTGTTTGTGGCATCACACAGAGCTTCTATATTTTCTTCCCAGAAGCACCCATAGGACTTCTAGTGTGTTAGTGGCATCACACAGAGCTCCTATATTTCTTCTCAGCAGCACCCACATGACTTCTAGTGTGTTAGTGGCATCACACAGAGCTCCTATATTTTCTTCCCAGAAGCACCCATAGGACTTCTAGTGTGTTAGTGGCAGCAAACAGAGCTCCTATATTTTCTTCCCAGAAGCACCCATAGGACTTCTAGTGTGTTAGTGGCAGCAAACAGAGCTCCTATATTTTCTTCCCAGAAGCACCCATAGGACTTCTAGTGTGTTAGTGGCAGCAAACAGAGCTCCTATATTTTCTTCCCAGAAGCACCCATAGGACTTCTAGTGTGTTAGTGGCAGCAAACAGAGCTCCTATATTTTCTTCCCAGAAGCACCCATAGGACTTCTAGTGTGTTAGTGGCAGCAAACAGAGCTCCTATTTTTCTTCCCAGAAGCACCCATAGGACTTCTAGTGTGTTAGTGGCAGCAAACAGAGCTCCTATATTTTCTTCCCAGAAGCACCCATAGGACTTCTAGTGTGTTAGTGGCAGCAAACAGAGCTCCTATATTTTCTTCCCAGAAGCACCCATAGGACTTCTAGTGTGTTAGTGGCAGCAAACAGATCTCCTATATTTTCTTCCCAGAAGCACCCATAGGACTTCTAGTGTGTTAGTGGCAGCAAACAGAGCTCCTATATTTTCTTCCCAGAAGCACCCATAGGACTTCTAGTGTGTTAGTGGCAGCAAACAGAGCTCCTATATTTTCTTCCCAGAAGCACCCATAGGACTTCTAGTGTGTTAGTGGCATCACACAGAGCTCCTATATTTTCTTCTCAGCAGCACCCACATGACTTCTAGTGTGTTAGTGGCATCACACAGAGCTCCTATATTTTCTTCCCAGAAGCACCCATAGGACTTCTAGTGTGTTAGTGGCATCACACAGAGCTCCTATATTTTCTTCTTTTCTTTTCTTTGGGTGCGGGGTCCCCCTTAATATCCATACAAGACCCAAAGGGGCTGGGGTGGGGGGGGGGGGGGGGGGGGTGATGGGGTAGCCATGCCATTTTTCTCAAGGATTTTCAGCCATATGGCGGCCAGTACAAGACATGACATTAAAGCCGCAAGTGGTTTTAAATGGCTTCTTTTTTTCCTTTACAAATGTCATTTTGTGCAAGGACAGTTCTAAACACGGGAAACACATGCCACTTCACAGGCATACTTTAGACACCCCCCAGGTACCATATTTAACCTCCCTGGCGGTATGATTCTGTCTGGAATTTAGTGCTGAAAGCGGTACAATTATTTTGCATGGAAATTTGGCGTTTTTATATTGTAGGCATGCAATTCTTATGAATAACTCACTTAAATCTGTCCGAACCAGAGTCTAGTAGACATCCCGGGTATGATAAAGTTTGAAACACAAAATAATAAATTATAATATAATAAAAATATATATAAAAATGATTCAATAATGTAATCAAATCAAAAACACTAAAATTTGCTCAGTTGCAGAATAGTCGCTGTCATTAAATTTATTGGTTGATGATAAATTGTGATTTTAATTTTTTATCTGTGTTTTCTAGCTGGTCTAAAACCACTTTTGACATAAAGGGACACTTTTTGGTTGCTATGGACAATCTCCAGTTTCCAGGCAGAAAAAAAATCTTTTTATTATATAAAATTACATGCAGGGCACTGTGCAGACCACTAGGGACAAAGGGGGGGTGTATTTTTTGTATACAGTACTGTAATCTGTAAGATTACAGTACTGTATGTGTTGTGTGTTTTTACACTTTTTTAAATTTGGCGATCTCCGCTCCCGTGCGTCGGAACGTCGCAGGGAACGGAGACCGGCACTGTGTGAATCGAGCGAGCGGACGGCTCGCTCACACAGCGGGGAGACATCGCAGGATCCAGGGGAAAAGGTAAGTAACTTCCCCCCTGCATCCTGCACGCAAGCCCGAGCCTGGCTCGGGGTTACCGCTCCCAGCACAAAAAGCTGGACCCGAGCCAGGCTCGGGGTTACCGCTAGGGAGGTTAAAGGAAAATTTCACTTTTTTTTTTTTCACTTTATGCATCATTAAAATGACTGCTCCCGAAAAAACGTTAGTTTTTAAAAGTTCTTTTTGCATTGATATATGTCCCCTGGGGCAGGACCCGGGTCCCCAAACCTGTTTTATGACATTAACATGCATATTGGCCGTTGTAATTAGCAATTTTGATTTCGAACGTTCGCGTCCATTATAATGAATAGGGTTCGAAAATTCGCGTGAACTTTCGGTCCGTTCGAAGGTTCTGGTGCGAACCGAACCCGGGGGTGTTCGGCTCATCCCTAATAAGGATAAATACCTTATTCTATGCCTCTAGTACGTCTGTGCGATCGCTCCAGCACTGCCTGCTCTCTAAGCTGTTCACAACTGCAGTTGCACAATTGCCCTTTCTACATGCAATGCAGGGTTATTAGCCCTGCATTGTATGTGATGACATTGGGGGCCGTCCAGGAGCCAGAGCTTCAGTGTGAAGAGGACAGCATTTGTGCCTGCTGGAATGGGGAATAATGTAATACAGCCTCTTACTCTACCCTCTAGAAATAATGAGCATTTAAACCTTGCAGTATGGGGGACCCCACTGCAAGGGAATTTTTTTGTTTCAGCCTGGGTTACAGCTTGAAGTGAGTGTTAATGCCCAGATGATGAGGTGGCTTCCTGATCAGGTGATTTCTGTGATTGACATAGTGGCCACATGATTGTGAGCCCATCTGACTTCAAACAGTGACCAGAATCTGTCTGTGACAACTCGGTCAGTATGCTGGAAGTACACAGTGAGTGCACTCTCAGTATAGAACCTCGGAGCCCCAAGAACTTCTATGTGCAGAGGCCAGTGTTGCCAACCATCAGTATTCTTACTGGCAGCCAGTAAAAGAACAGGCACTTTTCTCCTGCCAGTAAATGTCAGGGACAAGAAAAGTTTGCCAGCTAAAAATATGGCTGTGATGCTCGGCTTCGAAACCGCACATGCGCAGTTCCGTTCCCAAGCCATCCAAGACCATCCAAATGTCTGCTACAGTGTGTCCGGTGGAGCTGCGGGAGGTGGGACTGGTGGAGGCAGTGTCTGAACATGTCGTGTGATGCCATGGTGCAAGGGGGCCAAGTGGAGCAGTCAGAGCCTTATGTGCGGGTCTGAAGAATGGGAGGGAGGCAAGCTGGGAGCAGGACTATCAATGCTGTTTGGATTGGCGTGGACTGAAGGGACCACCTGACGTGGAGAGAAACTGTCGCTGTGACTCAGGAGGAGACGTGTCCTGTTGGTGAGATGTCATCATCATCTGTGCTGCTGCACACTGATGTCAGTCTCACTGTGAGAGTCAATTTCATGTGTGTGTGCCGCCTATTCTAATTTCTTGCCCTCGTTAGTCCTGTCCCTGAGCTACTTACTATGTCAAAAATAAAATAAGAAATATGTTTTTATCACATTGATAGTTGCATTTTGTAATTGAAGCCTAAATACGGAAATTTGCACTTAAAACTGTAATTTTGTAACTTTTGGAAATGCCAGTAAAATCTTGTCTATGCCAGTAGATTTTGGGTGTTGTGTCCGTAAATTTCAGTCTGGTAGGTTGGCAATACTGGCAGAGAATTGGCATTAAGAGCCATCTGTCTTG